>WBNO01022758.1:0-13904 GCA_013400575.1 Peucedramus taeniatus | reverse complement strand
GAGCAGGAGGTGAGTGTGTGGAGAGTGAGCGTGCAAAGGGGTGAGTGTGAGCAGGGGAGGTGCAAAGGGAGTGTGAAAGGCCCCCCGTGCCAGGGGCTGTGGGGCAGCCAGGCCGTGCAATGCCAGCCCCCAAGCTCCACTCCACCGGAGCCCCCAGCATTCCCATTCCCCTTTGCAGAAAGGAAACTCCAAAATACGTCCATCAAAAAAGGGGCCTCNGCGTTTGAGGTTTTTTTGGGAGCAAATTCCCTAAGTCTGGCTCCTGAGCGAGCAGGTGGGATGAGGGGATGTTGGAGGATCCAGGAGCTGGGAGATGCCTCAGCCAAGGGCTTGTGACCCTGGGAAAAGGTCTTGGACGTGATGCTGCTCCCCAACGCTGGGGGGATTTTTTTCTATCATCCAGCTCTGGAGCATCCCAAAAAATGGGCAAAGAGGGGATGAGGAGGCAGGGAGGAGGCAGCTCCCGGGCAAGACAGTGCCCATCGCCCGTGTCAGGCCAGCACACGCCCACCCCGCCCTTGTGCAAGGGCTTGGAATGAGGAAGGAACTGCTCCTGCTGCTCCTCCTGCTCCTGCTGCTCCTGCTCCTGCTGCTCCCACAGCCTGGAAACGCTGCTGGACCCTGGCTGGGGCCTCATCCAAAATCCAACCCCACCCCACAGTGACCTGTCCCCGGTGGGGATCCCTCAGTGGGACCTTGCTCCAGGACATCTTGCCCATTGTCATCCCGTGGAATGAGATGACAATCCCATCTTTCATTCCTCTGTGGAATGTCCTTCATTCCCCACACATGTCCTTCACCCCATGGAGGTCCTTTACGCTGCAGATGTTCTCCATTCCCTGAACTTCCTTCACTCCACAAGTGTTCTTCATCCCCTGGATGCCCTTGACACCATGGATGTCCTTCACTCTGCAGATGTCCTTGATTCCACAGATATCCCTCACCCCACAGGTGGTCTTCATCCCATGAACGTCCTTCATCCCCCCATGGATGTTCTTCACCCCAGAAACATCCTTCATTCCACGTGTGTCCTTCACCCCATGGATGTCCCTCACCCCTCCATCTCCTCTATCCCCCATGGCCCCCATTCCCACTGGGAAATGGTGCCTACCCATATCATGATCTTCCCTGGGCTCAGCCTCCACTTGGCTCCAGAGCAAGGCTTCCTGAGCAGCCTCGACTCCTGCAACACGCGGCAACAAGCCCTGACCTGACCCCACCCCCCAAATTTTGGGGCTCTGGTGGCCAAGCAGGGCAGGTCCCAGCAGCTCTGGGCTGGAGCAGTTTTGGGAGGGTGTTGCCAGGATTTGACCTTGGATGTGGGAAGGGAGAGTTTTTTTTGGCTGACCCACATTTTTGGAAGGTCCATGGGAAATGGGGGTGAAACCCTAAAATGCTGATCCCCCTCAATGCACCAGGAAAAGTGGAAAAGAGGGAAAAATCCATCTGAAATCCCAGGTTGGGGAACACAGAGTGAAATTCAAAAGCCACAGGAATTTCAGAGGCTGAAAAGCACGGACGGGATCAAAGTGGCTGCGTGGGAATGGGCAAGCCCCGACAAGATCCGGGGTGACCTCGCTTTGACATTCCCAAAACCTTGGATCCATCTCACTGTCATTGCTCATCACCCCGGTGCGCATTGCTGAACCCGCTCGCTCCCAAAATTGTGTCTTGAAGCCCCCAGGGAACCCCTATGGGGGATGTTTCAGACTTTCTGGGATGTTCTGGGCATCCCCCGATCCCACCGGGACGGCTGCAGCCGGGCCGGTTCCCCAGCATGCCGGGACGTGCTGGGAAGCACTTTTCCAGCATTTTCCTATCTCCTTCTTATGCAAAGAATTCGGTGCTAAAAAGCAGCGCTGGGGGCTTTGTCCCGGCTCCATCCCGCCCTCCCCGCAGGACGCTGCAGAGCTGCTGCCCCTGGGGGTTTCTTATTGGGATTGCACGGGAATTGCACGGGAATGACATGGGATTTCATGGGACGATTGCATGCAGTTCCATCACCTTGCATGGGATTGCGCGGATTACGTGGGAATTGCACGGGATGTCTACAAGTTATTTAATGGGATTCCTCGTGGTGATTGTATGGGAATTGCATGGATTACATGGGAATTGCATGGGATAACTGCATGGGATGGCTACAAGTTATTTAATGGGATTCCTCGTGGTGATTGTATGGGAATTGCATGGATTACATGGGAATTGCATGGGATAACTGCATGGGATGGCTACAAGTTATTTAATGGGATTCCTCGTGGTGATTGTATGGGAATTGCAGGGGTTGGTTGCATGGTATTTAATGGAATTCCATGGGCTGATTGCATGGGATCGCGTGGGATTCCATGGAATTGCATGGGGTTCCAAGGGGGGGATTGAACGGGATTCCTTGGGATGACTGGATGGGATTGGTGAGGGGATTGCAGGGCCTTTCATCAGGAGAATCCACACGACTGCGTGGGATTGCATTGGATTCCATGGGATTGCATTAGATTCCATGGGATTGCATGGAATTCCATGGGGTTGCATGGGATTCTGTGGGATTGCATTGGNAAAAATGGGCAAAGAGGGGATGAGGAGGCAGGGAGGAGGCAGCTCCCGGGCAAGACAGTGCCCATCGCCCGTGTCAGGCCAGCACACGCCCACCCCGCCCTTGTGCAAGGGCTTGGAATGAGGAAGGAACTGCTCCTGCTGCTCCTGCTGCTCCTCCTGCTCCTGCTGCTCCTGCTCCTGCTGCTCCCACAGCCTGGAAGCGCTGCTGGACCCTGGCCGGGGCCTCATCCAAAATCCAGCCCCACCCCACAGTGACCTGTCCCTGGTGGGGATCCCTTGGTGGGACCCTGCTCCAGGACATCTTGCCCATTGTCATCCCGTGGAATGAGATGACAATCCCATCTTTCATTCCTCTGTGGAATGTCCTTCATTCCCCACACATGTCCTTCACCCCATGGAGGTCCTTTACGCTGCAGATGTTCTCCATTCCCTGAACTTCCTTCACTCCACAAGTGTTCTTCATCCCCTGGATGCCCTTGACACCATGGATGTCCTTCACTCTGCAGATGTCCTTGATTCCACAGATATCCCTCACCCCACAGGTGGTCTTCATCCCATGAATGTCCTTCATCCTCCCATGGATGTTCTTCACCCCAGAGACATCCTTATTCCACGTGTGTCCTTCACCCCATGGATGTCCCTCACCCCTCCATCTCCTCTATCCCCCATGGCCCCCATTCCCACTGGGAAATGGTGCCTACCCATATCATGATCTTCCCTGGGCTCAGCCTCCACTTGGCTCCAGAGCAAGGCTTCCTGAGCAGCCTCGACTCCTGCAACACGCGGCAACAAGCCCTGACCTGACCCCACCCCCCAAATTTTGGGGCTCTGGTGGCCAAGCAGGGCAGGTCCCAGCAGCTCTGGGCTGGAGCAGTTTTGGGAGGGTGTTGCCAAGATTTGACCTTGGATGTGGGAAGGGAGAGTTTTTTTTGGCTGACCCACATTTTTGGAAGGTCCATGGGAAATGGGGGTGAAACCCTAAAATGCTGATCCCCCTCAATGCACCAGGAAAAGTGGAAAAGAGGGAAAAATCCATCTGAAATCCCAGGTTGGGGAACACAGAGTGAAATTCAAAAGCCACAGGAATTTCAGAGGCTGAAAAGCACGGACGGGATCAAAGTGGCTGCGTGGGAATGGGCAAGCCCCGACAAGATCCGGGGTGACCTCGCTTTGACATTCCCAAAACCTTGGATCCATCTCACTGTCATTGCTCATCACCCCGGTGCGCATTGCTGAACCCGCTCGCTCCCAAAATTGTGTCTTGAAGCCCCCAAGGAACCCCTATGGGGGATGTTTCAGACTTTCTGGGATGTTCTGGGCATCCCCCGATCCCACCGGGACGGCTGCAGCAGGGCCGGTTCCCCAGCATGCCGGGACGTGCTGGGAAGCACTTTTCCAGCATTTTCCTATCTCCTTCTTATGCAAAGAATTCGGTGCTAAAAAGCAGCGCTGGGGGCTTTGTCCCGGCTCCATCCCGCCCTCCCCGCAGGACGCTGCAGAGCTGCTGCCCCTGGGGGCTGGATTTTGGGATTGCACGGGAATTGCACGGGAATGACATGGGATTTCATGGGACGATTGCATGCAGTTCCATCACCTTGCATGGGATTGCGCGGATTACGTGGGAATTGCACGGGATGTCTACAAGTTATTTAATGGGATTCCTCGTGGTGATTGTATGGGAATTGCATGGATTACATGGGAATTGCATGGGATAACTGCATGGGATGGCTACAAGTTATTTAATGGGATTCCTCGTGGTGATTGTATGGGAATTGCAGGGGTTGGTTGCATGGTATTTAATGGAATTCCATGGGCTGATTGCATGGGATCGCGTGGGATTCCATGGAATTGCATGGGGTTCCAAGGGGGGGATTGAACGGGATTCCTTGGGATGACTGGATGGGATTGGTGAGGGGATTGCAGGGCCTTTCATCAGGAGAATCCACACGACTGCGTGGGATTGCATTGGATTCCATGGGATTGCATTAGATTCCATGGGATTGCATGGAATTCCATGGGGTTGCATGGAATTCTGTGGGATTGCATTGGATTCCATGGGGTTGCATTGGATTCCTGTGGGATTGCATGGATTCCATGGGATTGCATTAGATTCCATGGGATTGCATTGGATTCCATGGGATTGCATTGGATTCCATGGAATTCTGTGGGATTGCATTGGATTCCATGGGATTGCACTGGATTCCATGGGGTTGCACTGGATTCCATGGGATTGCATGGAATTCTGTGGGATTGCATTGGATTCCATGGGATTGCATGGAATTCTGTGGGATTGCATGGGATTCTGTGGGATTGCACAGGATTGCTGGGAAGGGAAGCTTGGGAGCTCGGCAGGAATTGCTTGAAGAGGTGGATTGGACAATGTGGGATCAAGGGGCAGGGGGATCACGGGGATTTCTGAAGGAATTTTGAATTTTTGAGGTAGAGATGGGACTGTTGAGTTGTTTTTGGTGTCGTGGTTTATTTTGTTATTTTTACCTAGGTAGGAAAGGTGAGTTTGGTTTACGTTGTTACAGTGTGGTTTAGAAGGTTACAAGACTTTAAGTTACAAGACTTTTTTAGGAGTTATTGACTAATAAAACACTGTTAATAAGGATATTTACTTTTTAGACTTAATCTTTAAATTTTTTTTTATGGATTTATAGTGCAAATTTTCTTAGTTAATTATGTTATGACACATAGACACTACTGTATTTTAATATCTTTGTTTATTTTTGTGGCTACTTTATTTTTTCTATTTTTACTTTAAACTCTAAAACTTTAAATTTTCTTTTATTTAGCTTAACATGTCTCTGCTTTAAACTATAAACCTACCTTTTCCTTTTAGCACTTAATTTTGGAGGTATCTTCTAAGGCTTCAGATTAAATCTTGTGTTTAATTCTAAGTTTTGGTTTATAGGCTTAAAGTTCTGAGAATTCTTTGCATTTTGGATTCTGAGAGGGGATATTTGGGATGGAGCTGGGCACTGTTGGCTGCCCTTTGACACATCCCCAGGGCTTTTACCTGCCCCCATCCCATTTACATCCCTGGGAATGGGGAAGGAAAATCCACCTGGAGAGATACCAGAGCCACTTTGGCCATCAGTGAATTCCAGACCCATTTGAGCCTCAAATTTGGGTTTAAAATCCTTAAACCTGCAGAATGCCTGGATATGGCACAAAAAGTCTCTTGGCATCTCCTTGGCCAAATCCAGCTGGGAAAAACCCCAAATATGGGAATTTCACAGCAAACAGCATTGACTCCCCCTTTTCCACATCCAGACCCTCCCACCATCCCCCATCTCTGGGGGGTCTGAGCCCCCCACTCTGCTGTCTCCACTTCCATCTAATGAGTGGAGCCTTTCCCTTTTCCCAATTAAATCCTGCTCATTAACCCACGGGATTTAATTGCTCCCGACGAGGGGCAGCAGGAGCCGCATTTCCAATTTCCTTCCCTTAATTCTTTTAATTGGGAGAAGCAGGGGGATGGTGACCCAGCACCGCCAGAAAATCCACCCAGGTCAGAGTTTTTTGGGAATATTTTCCATTGCTTTCATCTAACAGCTTTGTATCACCCCCAAAAATAGAGAGAAAATCCCCAAATCCACAAGGAAAAGGTTGCAGGAGCTGTGTTGTCACTCCCATTGATGCTGACAACAACAGCAGTGACAGCAAGAACAAAAACAGCAATAATAATAATAATAATAATAATAATAATAATAATGTTGGTTCAATCTTTTATTCCAGATTATTTATAAAGCATTTTTGGGGGAGGTTTGGAGATTTTTTGGAAGCAAGCTGTCGGCGTGGCTTTCCTCCTTCTCCCACTTGGAAAGGAGTTTGTAATCTGCCTCCTGGGTTTTTTGGGAGCTGCTGAATCATGAGTTTGGGGAATGGGGTTATGGAGAGGGTGAGTGAGGCTGTGGGAGGTGGAGGGGTGTTGGGAAAACCTCGCAAAAATTGAGTTGCATTGTCTTGGGTGGGTGCTATTCCCAAAATATCCAATTGCATCATCCTGGAGGATAATGATCCCCACAAAAGTGAATTACACTGTCCTGGGAATCCACTGGGCAGCCCAAAAATCAATTTTCACCATCGTGGGAGGGTGATAACCTCCTCAGAAATCCCATTGGATTGTCCTGGCTGGGCTATATCCCTGCAAAAATCAAAGTTCATCCCCCTGGGAGGTTAATGCTGCCCCCCCCAATCAATTTGCATGATCTTGGAATGATGATAATCCCCCCAAATTCAAATTCCATTATCCTGGACGGGTGATGTCCCCCAAAATGGAATTGCATCATTATCCTGGGAGGATAAAGACCCCTCCAAAATCAAATTCTGTAAGCCTGGCTGGGTGTTATCCCTCCAGACTTTCAAATTGTGTTGTCCTGGGTGGGTTATGACCCACTCAGGATTCAAATTGCCTGGTGCTGGGAGAGTGACACTCCCCAAAAATTCATATTGCCCACACAAATTTAAATTGCATCACATCAGGAGGGCGATATACCTCAAAAAACCAAGCTGCATCATTCGGGGAGGACCCACAAAAATCAAATCTAGTCATCCTGGGAGAGCGATATCCCCCAAAAATCAAATTGTGACATCCTGGGAGAACACCGGTCCCAAAAAATTTGAATTTCATTTTCCTGGAATTATGCTATCTCCCAAATAAAACCGCACCATCCTGGAAGGACGATGACCCCAAAAAGTTGAGCTGCAGGGTGCTGGGAGGAGGGAGCCCCCAGCCCCACCCTGCGGAGCTGCTCCCTACCCGGGAAAATTGGGATCCCAGCAATTTTTAGCTCCTGGATTTGCTGAGCCGCGTTCTCTGTCTCGGACATGTCCCTGCAGCCGAGGGCTGATGACACACAAATACCTGACTCATTATTATTCAGGCAGTTAATTAGGTAATGGGGATTAATCCTCCTTCCTGCGGGGCGGGAATTGCCCATGGAGCCTGCTCAGACCGGGCACTCCTCACTCAGAGGGGATGCGGAGGCAAAGCCCATCTTGTCTGGAGCCCCGGGGACTTTTAATGGAAGAAATTAAGATTTTGGGGGCTTTTCTTTCCCTTCCAAATGTTTTCCAGCTCGGGATGCCAAAGCCGCCCGCACCCACAGGCTATGGGTGGGCCCAGGGGGTAAAATGTACCTTGTGCGGGGAGAGGAAAATCGATGTTAAATTAATTAATTGGAAATGGAGCATCCCAAAATATGGGATCTCCTTCTCCATCCGCAGTGGGATGGCTGGAGCACCTCAGCCTGTACCCCCGGCACCCAGCCCGACAGAGCTCCCAGCCTCAAACCCAACGTTTGTGCCCCCTCTGACCCCAAATCCCCTAAAATTCATCTCCAAAATTCACCTCCAGCCCTTTTCCAGGCTCCTCGTGAAGGATCGGGCATTCCAGGGATGCCGAGGGGCGGAAGGAGGATCCCTGACAGCTCCAGGGCTGTCAGAACGCCGAACATTTGGCAAATTGGGCTGTTTTGAGCGAAAAATCAGCATTTAGGGGTTTTCCAAGCCTGGCACGGAATATGGGATGGGAAGACCAAATCCACCTGTAAAGAAATCCATCACTCGGGGAGCAAACATTGGATTTCTCTGTGGGATGGGCTGCTGTAAAATCCCCCCCAAACCGGGAAAATTCCTAAATCTGAGCAGGTGTGGGTGGATTCCCACCGGGATGGTGATGCAGGGAAGATGCTCCTTTGGGGTACTGGGCTCTGGCACACCCTACCCCCCCTTGCAGGATTCCCACAGCCCAGGGCTGGGACCTCGGGAATGTGCCGGGAGTGGCAGAAACAGGGAAAACCGGCCTTATTCCGCTTTTTTTTCGTTAATCCATTATTTTTCCCCCGTGTTCCACCTTTTTTTCTTTCTCTTCCAACCTATTTTCACCGTGTTACACCCATTTTCTCCCTATTACACCTTTTTTTTCTCCTTATTCCTCCTTTATTCTCTCTGATCCAACCTTTTTTCTCAGTCCCACCTTTTTTTACACTCTGTTCCACCCTTTTTTGTCTCTAATCTTCCCGTTTTTCTCCCGATCCCACCCCTTTTTCGCTGTTCCACCCATTTTCTTCCTTTTCCACTTTTTTCTCCCTGTTCCACTTTGTTCTCCCTATTCCACTTAATTTCTTCATTCCACTCTGATTTTCCTTCCATTCCACCTTTTTTTACCTTTGTGTTCCACCTCTTCTCCCTATTCCACCTTTCTTTTGTCCCTGTCCCACTTTTTTTTTCTCACTATTCCACCCTTTTTTCTCCCTCTTCTTCCATCTTTTCTCCCTATTCCACCAATTTTCTCCCTATTCCACTCTTTTTCTTTGTAATCCATCTATTTTTTTCTCCCTATTCCACCTTTTTTTCCTCCCGAGGTGGAGAAAATCCCAGTGACTGGATCCCAAAACCTCAGCAGCTCTCCCCCAAAAAATTCCCCCGTGGCATCCTGTCCATCACAGCAATGGGATGAAATAAAATCAAATAATTAATCCAAAATGAACAAAAAGGGAACATCCCTGTAAATGAAGCCACGGGAGTGGCCATTATTCACTTATTCACCATTATTCACCATTATTCACTTATTATCATTAATGATTAATTATTGTCATTAACAGCCTTTGACTTCAGAAACAGCTCCCCAAGGGGAGAATCACAGGCAAATAAGAATTAATTCATCATAATATCATGGAAGAGGGGGGGAAATCCCCTTTTTCTGCTGTTTTGGCTGTTTTAGGGGTTCTTTGGGAAATCCGAGACAGTTTTATAGAGTGGGAAATGTGGGATTAAATAGATATATAAAATATAGAAATAATATTTAAATACATATATATATATAAAAAAAAAATATATATATATATAAATAACCATATATCCCCTTTTTCTTTCCTCTTGCAGAAGGATTAGGAATCCTCATGCATGAGCGTGTGAAGCCAAAGGGAAAATGGATTTTTTCCTCTCCTCTTCCCATGGGTTTTGGCTCTGGCTCTGTCAGCTCCTGGTGCTGCCCGTGACTCACCCGGTTATTTTTAGCCCCGACCTCTTTTCTCCCCATGTTTTCATCTCTGTCTTGGTGCCCTAAAAATGGAAAATAAGGGATGAAATGGAAAGCCCCCCTTTGGAAGAGCCAGAACCGGAGGGTAACTTTCCCCTTTTCATGGATAAACCAGAAATTCCCCTTGTTTTCCAATCTTTTCTGTGTTTATTGAGTGAAAAGCCAACAGAACCAGGTCAGTTTAGGACAAGGAAGTCGCTGCCTAGGCTGGAAAACTTTTTATTTATTGATTGGAATACATTAAATTATAATAATTGGTTTTATTTGGATCAGTGTTCCTGCTTTTTTAGACATGGAACTTTTCTCCATTCCACTCCAACCCAAGTACTGGAGGGTTTAATGCACTTTAATCCCAGTTTTACTAATCCTGTGGTTTAGCTAATCCAGGTTTAAGGATAAAAAGTGAAATCCAAGGAGCTCCAGCTGTTAAATGCAAATATTAAGGATATTCAGAGCTGGACCAGGAGGCTCCAGGAGCATCCCCTAGATAAGGAGCCAAAAATCTTACGGGAGCAGCTCAAAATCCCAAGGGGAAAGCCAAGCCAGGGGCGTTTGCAGCCGGGCTGAAATCCCTGCAGGAGCTGCGCCGATGTTACCCAACCCAATTTTATGACAAATCCCATTTCCGGATGGACTTTGCTCCGTTTGATCACCTGGGCTGGGGCTGAACAGGTGACCCAGCCCTGGCTCAACCCCCCCTTCAAAGAGCCAGAACAAACCCCCAGCTCACGGAATGCTGGGGGGAACGGGGCCCTGGGCAGATGTTGGCAGCTGGTCCAGCTCTTGGGGGTTGGGGTTGTTCTACCAGAATTATGCACTCCTGCATATTTTTTTTCTGATTTTTTTTTTTTAATTTTTGGGATTTGGAGGAATTGGGATGGTGGAGGTCCAGAAATCCCATTTTTGGGGATTTTCGCCTGGACTTTAAAAGGATAAACCCCAATTTTTTGGCTCAAGGAAATGTTTTAAAGCTTCTCAAGGCTCAAACAGGTTGGAGGACATTGGGAATATTGAAATAAATTTCCCCCTGGAGTGGATTAACTCCGTCCCAAGGATGTTCAGTGCTGGGGGACAAATCCTTTGCTTTCCCCATATTCTAAGGGATAACCCACGACTTTTGGCTTATGGCAACAAGCCCTGGCAAACCCAAATTCTCTCCCATGATCCATCCTGTGGGGCCACCTTCCCAAAAAAACATTCCTGGAAAGGCGATTCCAGCCTGAACTTTGCCTGAAAAAATGGGAGCTGTGTCCAAGTCCCCTCCCCAAATCCCGTGTGTCACCAGGGCTTGGTGTCCCTGATGCTCCTGAGGGTGGCACCGGGTCAGGAGGGAGAGGCAGTGGGACAACAGCTCCTCATGAGTGATGCACTGCGAGGCAGGGATCCCAGGCAGCCCCCATTTCCTCGTGCTGGGAGTGGGAGTTTTTGGGACACGTCCCTGGAATGGGTGTGGGGGCCGTGCTGGGGGTGTCAAAGCCCAAATCTCTGGTGGGGAAGGGGGAGAGGATGGAGAGCTGATCCCATCCCTTTGTTCCTGCTCTCCACACAGCCCAGATCCTTGGAAAAGCTGATCCCATCCTCTGTGATCCCTTGTCCTTAACAGGACCCCGGTCCCTCAGAAGGGCTGATCCCATCCCTTTGTCCCTGTCCTGGGCACAGCTGGACCCTTGAGCCCATCCCTGGGGTGTCCACCAGAGCTGCCAGCCCATGGAACTGCTGATCCCATCCCTTTGTCCCTATCCTGGGCACATCCCTGGGGTCTCCACCAGAGCTGTGGGCCCATGGAGCTGCTGATCCCATCCCATGACCTGTCCTGGGCACATCCCTGGGGATCTCCACCAGAGCTGCCAGCCCATGGAGCTGCTCATCTCACCCTGGTACCTGTCCTGGGCACATCCCTGGGGATCTCCACCAGAGCTGTGGGCCCATGGAGCTGCTGATCCCATCCCTCTGTCCCTCTCCTCCAGCATCTGAGGAGGAGAGGGAAACCTGAGCTCATCCCTGGGGTCTCCATCAGAACTGCCAGCCCATGGAGTGGCTGATCCCATCCCTTTGTTCCTGTCCTCCAGCACCTGAGGAGGTGAGGGACACCTGAGCCCATCCCTGGGGTCTCCATCAGAGCTGTGGGCCCATGGAGTGGTCGATCCCATCCCTTTGTTCCTGTCCTCCAGCACCTGAGGAGGAGAGGGAAACCTGAGCTCATCCCTGGGGTCTCCATCAGAGCTGTGGGCCCATGGAGTGGTCGATCCCATCCCTTTGTCCCTGTCCTGGGCACAGCTGGACCCCTGAGCCCATCCCTGGGGATCTCCACCAGAGCTGTGCGTCCATGGAGTGGTAGATCCCATCCCTTTGTCCCCGTCGCGGGCACATCCCTGGGGTCTCCACCAGAGCTGTGGGCCCATGGAGCTGCTGATCCCATCCCATGACCTGTCCTGAGCCCATCCCTGGGGATCTCCACCAGAGCTGCCAGCCCATGGAGCTGCTGATCCCATCCCTCTGTCCCTCTCCTCCAGCATCTGAGGAGGAGAGGGAAACCTGAGCTCATCCCTGGGGTCTCCATCAGAACTGCCAGCCCATGGAGTGGCTGATCCCATCCCTTTGTTCCTGTCCTCCAGCACCTGAGGAGGTGAGGGACACCTGAGCCCATCCCTGGGGATCTCCACCAGAACCGTGGGTCCATGGAGTGGTTGATCATATCCTTCTGTCCCTGTCCTCCAGCACCTGAGGAGGAGAGGGAAACCTGAGCCCATCCCTGGGGATCTCCACCAGAGCTGTGCGTCCATGGAGTGGTAGATCCCATCCCTTTGTCCCCGTCGCGGGCACATCCCTGGGGTCTCCACCAGAGCTGTGGGCCCATGGAGCTGCTGATCCCATCCCATGACCTGTCCTGAGCCCATCCCTGGGGTCTCCACCAGAGCTGCAGGCCCATGGAGCTGCTGATCCCACCCTGCACCTGTCCTGGGCACATCCCTGGGGTCTCCACCAGAGCTGTGGGTCCATGGAGCTGCTGATCCCATCTCTTTGTCCCTGTCCTCCAGCACCTGAGGAGGTGAGGGACACCTGAGCCCATCCCTGGGGTCTCCACCAGAACTGCCAGCCCATGGAGTGGTTGATCCCATCCCTTTGTCCCCGTCCCGGGCACTGCAGGACCCCCCGAGCCCCCTCTGTGACCCTGATCCCCAACAAAACCCTCACCCTTGGAATGGCTGAGCCCATCCCGGTGGCCTCCAGCCTCCCCCCGGTGTTATTTTAACCCTTTTCCAGGGATCAAATCCCCCTAAATCCCCGGGAGCCCCTCGGCCCCGCCGGGATTATCCCTCCCGGGCGGTTTTCCTCCATCAGCATTCCCGCGGCGCCGGGAGCGGGGATGGGCACGGAGGGGCTGCGGCGGCTCCGGGGGCGTTCCGGGGGATCCCAGGGGAGCCACGGCCGGGAACGGCCGAATCTGGGGCAAAACCCGGCAGCTTTCGGAAAGAAAATGAATATTTAAGTTGGTTTTTCTGGTTTTTAGTGCCATTTCCGGTTTTGTCTTTCTGGTGCTTTTGGGATTTGATCTTTTGGTGTCTTTTCTTTGCATTTTCCACTGCTTTTTTTCCCCCAGTTTTTACTTTTTTTAAATTTTTTTTTCCATATTTCTGTGCTTTATTTTTCCCTTTATTATTATTTTTTTAATTTTTATTTTTAGTTTTCCCTCTTTTCTTCAATTTCTGTGTACTTTTTGTGCATTTCTAAATTTTGGGCACATATTTTTTCATTTTTTTGGTCATTTTCCCCAACATTTTTGCAATACTTTTCTTTTTTTTTTTTTACAGGAACAACAAGGGGAATTGCATTTTCCATCCACTTTTTAGGATTTTAGTGATTTTAAAGATTTTTAACACAAATTTGGGGGGAAAATGGGAGTTTTGTGTGGAGGTGGCAGAGCCAGGCTCATGTGGGTGTGCACTCACATCCACGCTCCCCTTGCACACTCGTGTGCACACGGACACGCCCATTGCACACCCAGCAGGCGGCAAAGCCTTGCACACGTCCAGAGCCACACAGCCCCTTGCACACCCACACACAAGGACACTGACACAGTGACACTCACAGTGACAGTGACACACTCACAGTGACACTCACAGTGACAGTGACACACAGTGACACTCAGTGACACTCACAGTGACAGTGACACACAGTGACACTCACAGTGACACACTCAGTGACACACTCACAGTGACACACTCACAGTGACACAGTGACACAGTGACACAGTGACACTCACAGGGCTGTGCACACACCCTGCACTCACAGTGACACACTC
>WBNO01022744.1:2289-25241 GCA_013400575.1 Peucedramus taeniatus | reverse complement strand
CACAAAAGAAACAGATCCAATCCCCTACACTATAAAATAAAAGGCTAATTTGGACACTTATATTGCCTACTTCTTGGGCACAATGATGCAATTGTAACATCCTTGCATCCATTTCTTGAGAAGGATTTATAAAAAATACTATTTCAAGTGAGTTAATGGAACTTCGTATTTTCTAAACTCACATTAGGAAAATCCACACAGGAACTAGTAGGGGTTTTCACAGTCCTGAATCTTGAGGAAGGCTAGTTACCTAACTTTTGTGTTAAGTCTCTGTATAAAAGGGAAAGGGAGGAACTCCTTGAGCGCATTATTTAGTCCATCTAATTGAAGACCTTGCTTTGAGTTGTACTTTTGAGGATCTGCTCTACCTCCTTTTTCTATGGAGTATAGGGAAATTAGCTGGATAAACTAGGTGTTTAGGCTGTTACGTGAATACCTCCTCATCCAGCTCTCTTTCCAGTCAGATCAAGAATTTCCAACCAAGACAGAAATCTCTGCTACAAATCGACAGAACATAGTTACACTAATGAGTTCCACAAAGAAAAGAAGTTGGGGTTATCCTCAGCTGGAATAGGGCCTCTTTGAACTTGTCTCCTGTTTCCATCTCAGATTAACCTTCATCATTTGTATTTGTACAATCAAGTTAATTAATCTGAGGTGAATATTTTGAGGAGTGTTTAGAATCTGTAGCTGTTTTGAAAGTATGTGTATCCAGGTAATGATGGATTTATTCCAAACAATTGTGCCATTAAAAAATTAATTGCTATAATGTGTGTATATTAAATATTAATATAAAATATTTTTCCAGCAGTACATCTATACTCAGTAAGCTAGTTACAAAAAGCAATATTAAAAAAAAATGTGCTTATTATTTAGTGTGCTTTCCTGGCAAATTAAGAAACAGGGCTTTCATAATTTAAGGTTATTCTTTCCAACTAATACCATTTCAGATTTATCAGTTGTATTTTCTGTTCCATAGGAAATAACAGAAGATCGGGATCGCTCACGACTGGATTCAATGGTGCTGTTAATCATGAAACTGGACCAGCTTGACCAGGATATTGAAAATGCTCTCAGTGCAGGCTCTTCCCCATCCAGCACCCCGACATACAAACGGAGGCATATACCTGTAATCATTTATTATTATTATTATTATTATTATTCTAAATGGCATCTTTTNTTTGTGTTTCAGTCTTCACATTTTTCAGCTCCTTGGTTTAGAATTAAAGCTCTTTTTTAAAGAATTTGACTTGTATTATTTTTTGTGTACGTACATGTTTTGAAGGCAATAATATTGCCATCCGTTATTTCCTTTTGGCATCCTTTCATAAATGAGAACTTCAGAACTCCCAGATAAAACAAAGGGAGATAACAAGATTCAGAAAATGTCTGGCTCTCTAATTATCACCTACTGTAAATGGAGAGTCAGCACAGGCTCAGGGTCACACCAGTCTCAGAACATGAGTATGTGTCATTTGATATTACATAGAACTGAAAGTAAGTCTGAGCTACAGGTCTTGTTTTTCTGCTAGGGGAAGGTAAAAAGCCCTTAGTCATTCAAAGTAAGATTTTGGGCAGAACTTGAATAATTTAATGTAGGGCTTTTTTTATTCACTTAAAAGGATCATTCTTTGCTGAGAGTAATCCAAAAGGGGATGGGACAGCTCACAAACATGACTGATGCATTCTCTTTTTTTCTGTAAAATGTTTACACATGTAACTCTGAAGAACATGAAATGGCTGATCCAAGGTATTCTTGTGCAGGCTTCTTGTTAATTTCACCCACATGCGCTGCAGCTGTTCTTCAATTCAAGAAACCTGAGAAACACCGCCCCAAGATCTCTAGACTAGCATTCAAATAATTTTTTTGGTTAGTGATATTTTCTTTTAAATAATAAGGAGTTTTTCCTTTGAAACACAGGCTTTATTATTGCTAAGTAAATGGTCTGTAGGTGAGAAAAGCTGTATTTCACTGGGTTTGATCAGCTGAAAATTATATAATGTGTCATTTTTAGAGGAAATTACATAATTTCTCTTTCAATCATTAAAAATTTTCCCACTGAATATCAATGTTCTCACAGTATCTCCTTAAACACTGATGACACAGGAAACCTGAAATACAATGTTGACATCTGTTCTCTGTATCTCACCAATCCATGCCAGTATTTTAGCTAATCTCTTACAGCTAATAAAGGGAGTGGAGGCAGTGTGTATAAGTAACCCTGCCTGATAATCAGAGGAGGTACCTGTTCCCATGCTGGAAAGCAGCTCTGCAGACAGACAGCTTACATCAAACATGGAATATATACTATCTATGGACAGTGATTTCCTAGGAATTTTTCAACCTTTGATTGTTGTGGACCAGAAGATCAAGAGATCTGGTTTTCAAGGCATATAGGTATTGAGTTCAGGCTCATATTTATTTTATAGTAAGAAATCATTTGAATATGATGTAAAACCTGGGTAATGCAGCAGAGATCATGGTTCTGCACTATGGCAGCACAGCTCTGCTAACCAGAAGCTTCTGAGAGTAGCTGTAGCCAAACTGACTGCTACAGAGGCTGCTCCATGGCTCTGCTGCATTTCCCAGTGTTTCACATTGCAGATGACTCACTGGCAGGAAATATCTGACTCAAATACATGGTCCTACCTAGAGTCCAGCTTTGTCCCTGATTTCTAACCCTGTTCAGAACACCACACACTGATATGCATGGCATATAGGCAGCTGTCTAAATGGGAGATTTGGCTTGGCAGACCAGAGACTTAACTGGAATTAAGGAATCAAAGGATGCTGTATCTTCTCAGTTCAGGAACAGAACCCCTGAGATGACTCTGCTCTGTATTTCACCTATTCTAGGAACCTGGCATTAGGAAACTGAGGTTTTGTCTGCATGGAGTTTTCTGGGATTGAGAGTTCAGGATATTTTTTTTGCATACTGTGTAGCTGTATTCTTGCAGGCTGCACCTCATCTAATAATCCTGACAGTATATGGCTGGTTCTACACATAGCCAGAGTCACAATTTATCTGCAAACAGTATAATCCCTTGCCCTCACCCTATACAGTAAATCAAGCATGTGCTAAATTTTTACTTCCTCAACAATAAAACATACTGTATATCTTCTTTTTATTCTCAGAAACAGGAATGTAATCAGTGTCATCAAAAGTAAAGACATTTTAACCAGAAATGGTATTTGGCTGATAAGTGTCTGGTGATTCAAAAAAACTGAGGAGCTGCACCTCTGAATTGTATAAACTGCTGGAGGGTGAGGTCATTTCATCTGCGTAATGGCTTACAGATGTTCACTAGCTTGCAGGGCTGCAGAGACAGAAGGTGGGAGCACACAGGAAATACTGAATATCGGGGGAAAATGTCACACTTCCACATCCCTCAACTGATTTTTCTTACCTTGCATTCTACCATTTAGCTTTGATGTTAGTAGTGATTTTAATTGCAGGACAGCAGCTAATGCAAATCACTACATTGAAAAAGACAGCAAGCATATGTATTTAAGCAAGCTTGCCTAAATATTTCCATTATTTAGCAGAAATATGATTTTATTTGACATTCACATTTATTAAAGAGACTTGCAATATTTTTCTACAGGATGTTGAATCTGGTTCTGAAAGTGGAGTGGATGTTGCTTCAGTAAATCACTCACAAACCAACTTGTCTTCTAATATCCATGCTCCTGACCTAGCATCTCCCTCCTCAGTAGCCAGCTCTGGAGCTAAACCAAAGGCTGGGGTGAGTACAAAGGTTATATTTTTTTAAACTTCTCTCATGATTCCAGATTGGAAGTGAAATTAAAAAATATTCTACTATTCATTACTTGGATTGTACAACAGAATGTGTGTATTGCTGAGGAAAAAAATGAAAGTGGTCTCAAAGGGCCATTTTAGTGGCAAACAATACTAGAAGTTTCACCTTTAAAAACACACTATTAACAGCTGATGATTACAATAAGTTGTGGTTTTATATGAGATAATAATTTAAGGGAGCTATGCTAAGGTAAGTTTTTCAGAAGTGGTATCACTCAGAACATTTCTTAANATATTAGTATAGAAATATACCCAGTCATCCTAGTCCTTTGAAGGTGCCTACTACCCTACTGATCTGAGAATGCCATTCTAAGGCAAAATTTGGCTAGTGGTTTCAGATGCTTAGGACCAGAGGGGAACCTCTGAGCAAGCAGACACTTTTCCGCCAGTCCCAGTGCATGCTAGGTGGAGAAGAAAAAATGGCCTGAGAGCTCAGATATGGCAAGGAACCTACTTCTATATTCATTCATAGATACACAGAACTGTGAGAAGCATGGTTCTTTCTTTCGCTGTTTTCTATTTTTTGAAGAATTCTTCTTCCTAATGTTTCAGCCATCAACATGTGCAGAAATGCTTGGATGTCCTAGGAACTCCTGGTATACTATCTGTTCCCTCTTGAGCTTGCTGTTTCCACTGTATCAAGAAGCACAGAAATCCAGACTTCTAAGTCTTGCCTATGCTGAAATGTCTTAGCATAACTCCTACTCTATCTGTTCACTTATTGAAATGCTTCTGGTTACCAGACCAGCAGAAAATCTGGGATAAAATATTAAAATAAAAAGTGTAGTTAGCATAAATATATGTTTAGAACAAGTCTATAAAAAGTAAAATAGAGGCCACCTGTCATTTACTACACTACAATAATAGCAAGTTAACTAATGCCTTTGATTGTGGCTAACAGAAGTTCTAATAAACATTTACATTTGGGATTGTTCACTTGTACAAAAATAAATTCTCTTGTAATTTATCATCAGAGCATAACTATAGCAAATAGAGAGCTCTGCACTCTGTCACTGCATACATAGCAGCACAAATTCTCAAATAAGTGCATATGTTATTCTGGAAGATGATATCCCGTTTTACCAGATCCTGAGAAGCACACAGAAAATTTTTCACTTTTTAAGGTATTAAATGACCCTTTTAAATTTTGATTTTTCTGCTAGTATTTGGGAACTCTTGACACCTGGCTTTGCAGAAGTGTGGGTCACTTCCTGGGATTTAGATCTTTCTTACCTGTTAATTCAGCTTCAGCAAGTATTTTTCTGACTTTTGCTGTGATTAATACATCATGCTGAACATATATGCATATGTTATTATATAATTTAATAATTTTTTTTTTATAAGTGAAGTTAAATTTTCTCCAAACACAACCCTCTTGTAAAGTTTTGCAGTCTGCAACTCCTCATACCCTGTTGCAATCCATGTAGTGATCTCCTCTGAGAATCGTCAATGTGGTGCTCAGTCTATAACAGATACTGTAGTTTTTGGGGTCTGGTGAATTTTTTTTTTTTTTGCTTTTGTTTTTCTAGTTTTGATTTGGATTTTGTTTGGGGATTTTTTTGTCAGATTAGCTATAGGAATAAAATTATTCTGCACTTGAAACTCAGTGAGCTACTTTTTAGTGGTAATGGACTGTTTCAAATATTTTACTCCCTTTTTGGAGTTTGTAACTGCTGATCTCCAAGGATTCCAGATGCTTAGTCTCCAAGGATGACTTCTTTTGTTGTGTTTATTAACAGTATGTAAACAGGAGTGCAAGGGTGATTAGTTATATTATGGAATGATTTGTGGCATTTTTAAACAAACTATAGCAAACAGTTGACTGCATCAAAGTCAGGCTGTAAAGTTAAACACCACATCATATACAGACCTGGGTAGTGGGAATACCAAGGCAGGGCAGGGAGACATGAGTTTGGATGTAGCTCCTGATAAAGAACTTGTAAAATATGTTAACTACACAGGATATAGCTCATAGATAGAAAATTTGTGTACAAACAAACCCCATCCATTCATGTTCATTCAGCTTTATGTGGATTTAAACCAAACAATTTCAGTGTCACAATGTATTGGGATATCCATCAGCATAATTTGGTTTGATAGTCCTAGTGGAAATGATTCACTCCTTGGTTTATGGAAAGCAGGAAATTTTAAATTTTCATGAGAAGATCTTATAAAATGTTAAACAATAATTGTATTTAAAATTCAGTGTCAATTAGAATTTTCTCTGCAAATTAATAATAGATATTATTTTAAATAAAATTATGGTTATGTGTATATATTTTCATGCACAAGTTATTTAACATTTCATGAAGGTTCACTTCTGGATAGTCAAACCCACTCTTGTCAGTGTGAATGCCTGTATACAGTACATATCCATATGTGTAAGCACACACCTGCATGCTCACACACCCAGAGAACTCCTTACTGAACACAGGCGTGACAAGGAAAAACAGGATTCTCCACACAGCATTGTGGAAAGGCTTCTTTATGATTCTGCAGGGTGCAGCATGGAGGCCTTTGATCTGCAGATGTACTCGGTATTTTGGGCTTATGAGAAGCATACAGCTGAATAATCTCCATACTAAATTTAGGATGCCACTGTTATATCTCATGGTCAGGGTGAAATAGCATCATGTGACCAATAGGCCGTTTGAGCCACAAATCGTACATGTTTGGAAAGGAGCTTATATGGACAATCCTTGCAAAAATAAGGATTCATGTGACTGAACAGATAAATTTCCTAAGTAATTTAGGATGGGATAGTAAGAAATGGTTTTGGCATCCTTATGTTACTTATGTTACAGAGTAAAAAGAAATCATGCTTCTATAATTAGCATATCTTTATGTTCTAAAAGTTTATTAATCAGTCTCCAAAATAGACAAAGATTTTTGTATATTAACATTGAGGATATACACTTGGCTAGCACTAATCACATGAGAGTTGAAATCAGGCTAAAAGAATAAGAAATCAACAGTCTTTTGCCCCAGCAGCCATGAGAAACAGTGGAAAAAGGGAGTGTCTTGTCTGGATTTGTAGAGAGAGGAATGTAAATATTCTACATGTCATTACCTTCTACAAACCAATGCTATACATTTGGACAATTAAAATTAAAATATTCTTAAAATATTTTTAACAATTAAAATATTCTTAACAATAAAGACCAGAAATTATTTATTTTTAAATGTGGTTTTATTATTATAGAAACAATATGGGACTACAGTACTTAGAATGTGTTTTGATGACTAAAGGCAAGTTACCATATCCTTCTCCAATGCCCAGTTAAAAGCTAATCAGTTAAGGAAAACTTGAATCAATTATCATTGTCTTTTTTTTCACTTCCTCTGTACCAAAAACTGGCTAAAGGACAACAGCAACTAAGACCTAAAAGTTGTGGCCAAAATTTTGTCCTTGAACATCTGCTCTGCAAAGCCTGTTTATTTTCTGTTCAGGTGAAAAAAAACAGCCGTGATTACTTTCTACTCCTCCTCTTTGGCAGTCTTATCCCTCCTGCTACAACAGTGTCCAAGCTAACCTTAATCACACTGTACAAAGGTAATCAGGCATCTATTATCACCAGAATAGCTGGTACCTAGGAGCAGATTGTTTTTCAGATTAGCTATAATGACTCATTTAAGATGCATTCAATTCTCAAAGTGATTTAAGACATCAGTTATGCCTGCAAGTATAAAATTACCTAGTCTGGCTGAGCACTGGAATGGGCTTCAGGCACAGCTGCTGGTATCCCTGAAGCCTTGGATGAGCTTAGGAGTCCACTTTCACAAATCTTGTTACTGGATTGGGACAAAAACTTGTATTATCTAGATGAAAGATTTGCAGTATTTTGTATTATCTAGATGAAAGATTTGCTTTTAATTTATAGACACTAAAAAAATTTAACCAAATGTGCTTTTGATTCATAATCATGTATTTTAAAATTTGAGCTGTTTAAAGGTAGGCAAATCATTTTGTGAAAAATAATTTTGAGATTTGTAAAATAAGGAAGAGTTCAAGTTTCTTGCTACTTAACTACACTTCTTTTAATTATGAAAGAAGATAAAATTTATTGTAAGCATAAGGAAACCTTTATTTCAAATTAAATATTAATGACAGAGAATTATCAAATTATTCCAAGGGTTTGAAATGTTTACATTTCCTATTGCATTAGGTTATATAGTAAATTCAGCAAACTATATGGTATGCAAACACATACAGAATATATCAGTGCATTTGTGCTGAGAAATCTTTAGCAGTGGGTCATGCAATTTGAAAGGTGATAGATTTTCATCTCTGAATTATACTTTTATATTATATTTGTTTATTTATCAAAGCCCTCATATAACTTTTCTAAATTTTGCTGCCCTTATAGTATTCCTTGAATTCTTATTTTACTAATTCAGGCAAACTGAATTAACTGAAAGTTAATCTGGGTAGCATCAGGGAGAAAGATCCTTACTGTGCAACATTAATTCAAATACTGTTTCTTTAGAACTTGATTATTTTTATGAATACAAGACGAGAAAGCTCTTCTCAGGATCTGATCAAGCTAATTAATTTAGTATTGTCTTTCATATCTATGTTTAAAGGAAAGTGTTTTAGAAAAAAAAGTAAGGGAACTAATTATGAAATTAACTTTTCACACAATCACAATTTCTTTTGAATTCTAACAACCTGTTATTCTACCCTACAAAAAATAAAATATCAGAAAGCTACATTTGCCAATAATGTATAAGAGAACAGCAGGATTATACTGTATTTGTTATACGGGCTTCTGAAACATTCTCTTTGACTTGGTCTTGTTCCCCAAATGAATCTGTATTCTGCCTTCAGTATCTCTCCCTATGTTAATCCAAAGTGTACTTATTTTATCTCAAATGAAATGAGAGAGCCTTTTGTGCTGTGGAGTCTTTTAAGCACTGTAAATCTTAAAGGTAAGCCTTTTTTGGGGTGAGGGGTTTATTTAGTGTTGTGGTTGTTTGTTTGGGTTTTTTTGGTTTTTTGCCATGAGCAAGCTATTCCTACAATTTGAAGCAAAATCACTTAATCCAGTTATGGCACCTTTGACAGGTGTCACCTTTGCCTTGGTCAGGGACAGTCTCTTTCTCTCCCCCAGTATTGAATCCCGAGCAACCAATGTTGCCATGAAAAGTTTGCAATTTTACACAGGTACAGCATAACCCAGGAAATACATGTATTAGGCTACCTGCTCTTGGTTCCAAATTCTATCCCAACAAAATATTGGTAATCTAAATAAACACCCAGCTTCTGAAGTGCTAAGCATGAAGACTTCTGAGACTTGCCAAGATGTCAAGTTGTGCATTTACATTTCTGTCTCTTCCTGCAACTTGTTTATAGCAGCTATGCTTATATACTGGTTCTTTTCCTCATGGTTTCTGCCTTTTGTAGAGTTGCTGACACTGTTTTCAACACTGTCTCCATCTGGTTATTTTTTGATAATATTTTTTTATAAACTGAAGAAAAAGTTTATGACTTCAGCTGTAACATCACTAATTGTGCTGTTAGAAATGTACAATTCAGTACAGCAATGTTTCCACTGTATGCTGCCACCTGGTGTCTTGCTCTTTTAGATGAGGGACACTGCATGGGGGACATCAAGCATTTGGACATAGGCAGATATGTTTTTGCAGAATTAGGGCATTATGCCCCAGTTAAAAGGTTTCATTATCAAAATTAATTACCATAGTATATTTTTAGTTTATATTTAGAAATGACATATTGCAACTTTGATAACAAAATGCTTTGACTGAAGGAAAAAACTGTAAGTGAAAATTTCTAAGTCACTTATTGACGTAGAAGTTGTTCCCAAAGCAATGTTTATATTGGAAAAGTAAAGAAATATGCAGACATCAGTTTGCAAGTGGGATTTTTTTTTTTTATTTTTTTTTTATCTACTATGCATGGATAAAAGAACCTGTTTAGTTATTTGCACCTCTTTCCAGCAAATAGATGCTTCTCATGATGATACGCAGATAAGTCTCCTGGCAGCCTTGGCTCCTTCCAGTGGCTTGTGGATGCGCCTAAACTGTCTCATTTAATGGGATCTTCCAGGTGAAAATTATGAGCAAATGATTCTTCTAAAAGCTATTTCAAACCATTAGGTTAAAGGGTTAACTTAAATATTAGGGTGATGGTAACAGTGGGTGGACATTGATGTTCCCTCGGTTTAAGACAAAGACGCTAAAGAACTTTCAAAGCACAGCAAATAGCAAATTTTAGATGGGCCTGCATTAACACTGTGTTGAATACTCTGTTTTATCCCACACAGTCTGATTTTGCAGACTAGCACTGTTGAGGACAAGGATTCAGCCTCCTACATTAGATATAAACTTGAGAAGGAAGAAAGCAAAACTAAGCTGTGTATAAACTTAGGTGTACTTGCACTTTTAAAAAAAGTAAACCTTTTTCATCAGTAAACTTTCTTCTCTTATGAAATCAGCAGTAGAAGGCTCAGCTTCTCTTGACATAGTACATTTGATAGAATGTCAGGATGTCAGCATTTTTTTTAGTTAAACAACTCTGATATGAAGCTGGTCAAATCTAAATTTTTGAGAGTTTTTTGGGCTTTATTTTCCATGACAATACGCTCTGAATGCCAGACACTACATGAAATGTTCCCATTTGTTGTCCAGTTTTAATGCCTGATAAGTTTAGTTCAAGTCTGTCTTCTGTGCTCTTCCATATGGATTGAGCTGAATCCCTACCAAGTTTCCCTTTTTTCCCTGAAGTTGCTTAAATGTGTTTAACTGTATGTCGGTATGAAATTTTAACTCTTTTTCAGCACCTGCCAAGAAAAGCTTACATGACATTTATATCACTAGGGTTTTTTTAAAAAATACTTAGCAAATTTTCCCTGTCAGTATGTAATCTATATAGTGCATTTCTGCATTGAAGAATTTCAGTTCTGAGATGAAATATGGCATTCTTGTTGCATGCATGTGGAAAGATGGGCAAAATTCTTAAATCATTTTCCATTAGAAGGCTGTGAGTGCAAAATTGCTGCAACTTATGTAAATTGCTTCTTAATGTCAATGGCATTAAGAATTTATTTCTCTGAAGAAAAACAAAATCCACTAAGCACTGGAAGGTTTTATTAATAATTTTTTGTTGTTTTTTTTAAATTGCTACAACGCAGAGGTGTATGCATCTGTACGGAATTGCATTATTTTTAGTATCAGCCAACACTTGTAAAAATTATCACCACAGGAGATGGTGATTGGAAAGGTGAGGTACACAGCAAGTAATCACTGCGGGTGACCTGCTCGAGGCTTTCCCGGACCGGTGCTTTTGGGGCACCCGCATAAACGGGGCAACTCCCTCAGCCCACCTTCTGTCCGAGCCCGGATAGTGTAATGTAGACCTCACCCAGAAAGCAGGAGGACTCTCCACTTAGCTGATTCCAGTGCGGTTTATTGCAGGGAAGGTAATCGAGAAGGATCCAGAAAGGTGCAGGGACACAACCAAACACTGGAGGGAGGCCAGAGGTGGAGAGCCCAGAGCAAAGGGGGATACAGTATTTAACAGGCGAAGGGAGGAGGGATCAGGGTATGGAGGGTCCAATCAGGCAGGGGCTCAGGGGAGGGGTTGGAGGAAAAGGACAGGGCTTGAACCAATGGAATGTACATGTGGGAGGGATCAACAGCGGAGGACTAATAGCAAACAGTGTAGTACATTCTGGAACTGGGGAGTGAACAGGGTTTAACAGACAGATGTGAATTAACATAGCCAAGCATCGGATCATGGGAGTTTGCCACACTGACTCTCCCTATCTTGAACAGTTGTTGTCTCCCAGGGCAGTTGGCCTTCCTCCCCAGCTCTCACAATCACTCCTTCTTAAAAAGAAGGGACAATTTGGTTTAAGGATTAAATCTGTGAAAATTTCTGATATTTTGGAATTTAAAAGTAAATAGATTTCAAAATGTGCTTAGGCACCTTTCTGGGAGAAAGTTTATAACCCATCAAAACCTCAGATGGTGCACGTTATCATCACAGGCTTACTGTCAGTCATGAAATGAAATCCTAGTGTAGGATTTGCATTTTATTCAAGAATCACAGTTTCTCATTTGGATTTCCATTGTTCTTATACACATTCTCTAGCCTATTGCAGGTCTAGGGAGAGGAAAGTAGTCTAGATGGATCCCACACAGCCACAGACACGCTCTGAACCACTGACAGCTGTACATGGAAGCCCTTACTGGGCTGTATCTCTTACATGGAAGCTGTTTCTCTTGCACTGAGTTTTATCTCAACATAAGTTCTCCTAGTGACACATGCCTTCTCTGTTTCATGCCTGATAGAGCCTTTCACAGCAAGTAATAAATGCCAAACTTTTCAGGGAAACTGCTGAAAAGAAGGAATCTGAAATTTCCTGTTAAAATTGTACTGAGATATATTGAATCAGTTATTACATCTGTACATCTCACCATTTTTAGAATTCTACCTCTTTGAAAGGAAATAATTGGAGGATATGATGGGAAATTAATTATACCACATGCAGGATAGCATAAGGATTTTGATGATGTTATTCCTTAAAACAGTGTTGAAGATCTGTGCGGAAATGAGAAATAAATGTTCTGTGTGAAAGCCTTTCATAAACACCATAGAAAAAGAAGTATGCATACATTTGTGACTGTTTCCATCCTGTTCAGTGATAACTCAAGATACCTTCAAAATCACCTGGAGGAGACTTTTAGAAAGGGTCAGTGGGTCCTCTCACTGGGCAGTATGAAGGGATGGAAAGCAAGACAACTTGGAGACTTGTTGCAGAAAGCTAGGTTACAAATTTAGTGGGGACTGGGGACAAAGGACTTTAAAGCTATGAAAAAGCATGAACTTTTTGCCAGCAGACCAATAGGTGACAAAAGGCTGCAAATTTATACAGCCCAACAGTGTTGTACAGGACTTTCAGCTGGGACATACTGTTGTTAGAAGCTGAATTGTTTGTTAACTCATAATTTGCCAAGGACACCTTTAATTTTAGTTTTGGGCAGCTCTATGAAGAAATCCGTTGTATCTCTATCAGACTCTGTGAGTACTTATTACATCTCCAAGGACTTAGATCACTGGGAAAGAAGCAGTCAAACTAAATAGCCCGGATTTAAGACCATCTTGTGACTGAGAGCCTTTGCCTTATCCCTCAGCAATTCAGGAGAACAGAAAGATCAGAGTGTTTTGAGGATGGAAAAAATAATGTCATTTCAGGAGTTCATTTGTAAGATAATGCTTGGGTTCAGTGGTGCAGTTGCTTTCTGTCTCCTCCTTTGTGTGATTCGAGGAGGGAGTTCAAACCAGCCAGCTGTCCCATGCAGTACTGCCATGCAAAGCAGGTGAGATACACAATGACTGCAGACAATCATATCTGAGCTGCCAAAAAATTACTGATATCCACTGCTTTGAGTATCTGCTGTGCTAATCTCCAAAGTGTTAACTATTAGTGACCATTTAAACTAATATTAAAAAAGTTGTCTTTACAACTTGTTCTATTTATTATAGTGTCACTGTAAAAACTGTTTTAAAGTAATCCTCTATCATTCATATCCAAAAGTTTGGTGCTTGATGGGATTTTGGCCTATGTTGAGGTGTTATGAAATTTAAATCCCTTTTGGCATAATTGTATATATAAAACCAGGAAATATCAGAGTTATTTTAAAATTATTATTTACTTTAACTTAACTACACTCCTGAATCATTAATGTCTTTTTTTCTGTTTCTTCCTCTTTTTTTTTCTCTCTTTTTCCTTTTTTGCTTTCTTCCTTCTTCTTTCTTCTTTCTTTAGTCTCTTTCTTCTATTTTTTTTTTTTTTTCATTTTCTCCTGTATTCCTTCTATTTTCTTCACATTTTCCACCTTTCTGACTTTGGCTCTGCATCTTGCCTAAACTCACTATAGTTACTTAGACCAAATTGCACCCACCCTGCTCCAAAGTACAGTTTGCCTTCTGCATATTCCATGGCTGTATTTTAGCAGATCACTCCCAGTAAGATCACTGGAATGCTTGTGCAGCCACAGTCTTGCTCATTTCTGTAAGCATCTGAATTTTTTCTCTTCTAATAAACAGCTGGACAACAAGTCTACCTGTGAATTGAACAAGGTGGAATATTGGCACTTAGTGCACAGATAGGTATTTGATGTTTTCCCAGCCATGGACTGAAGACCAGTGCCCCTGGGGGACAAGTACATCACTAATAATTGTTCACACTGTCAGTCTTGCTCGTATTGAATTCAGACTCCATAAATTCACATATCTGCTTGCAGTTGTGGTTATTTTAAGTGTGATTTGGGGGAAGGAGAGGGGGAGGGGAATAGTGTGTACTTAGCTGAAGAGAGAATATGCAAAACTTCAAGAAAGAAAAGCTGTATTAAAGGAGAAACAAACAATGTAACATGTAAATATGTCTTTTGTGAGAATTTCCTGTGTTTTATCTAAGAAAGAATTTCAGGCTTGAGTCCAAGACAAATAAAGGCGAACAGAACAAGGGAATGAAGACAGAATTTGAGTAAGAAAAACAGTGACAACAGTTTAATCTTTCTGCCAGTAGATGGAGAGCACAGGAAAGTAGAAGCACTCGCATAAAGAAAGGAAAAAAACTTGCATCAGCTTCTTTAAGGGAGTGAGAGATGAAAGAAGGAAAAAAGTAAGGAGGGTTGGGGGAGGGAACAGATTGTAAACCAGGAGGAAATTGGGGGAAAAAAAGGATTCTGAAAAATAAAGAGGAAATGACAATTCCTAAAGTGTCAGCTGAGCTTGGTCGAATCAGTTTGTTGCCAGTGAATAAATAATTATCTTCTTTTATGCCTTGTACACAGTATTCTTTACTTCTGGAACATGGCTTGAAAACGTGGCATGAATAGTTTGCATTACTGAAATGGAATAAATCCATGTCTGCCTTTTCAAGTACTTTTCCAGACACAGACATGCTGTGAGTGACATCATGGAAAACCTTTGAACCTTTTGTTTTTGTCCTTTACATATACCTCTCTTACAAGGAATTTTCTTCCTCCTGAGCTGCTCTCCTTCTTCCTGTCTCTCTCTCACTCTCTTCCATGTCTCACTTCTTGCTTGCTTGCTTTCCCTTTTTATTTTCCTTTCCTTTTTTTTTTTTTTTTTTGTTGGACTTCAAAGCCAGGGTGGAAGCAAGGAATTTGGTTAGCTCTCTGTTTAATAGTTGAAAGAGCATGGTTTGGGGTTTTTTAATGCACAAAATTCCTCTCAGTGAGACATGCCACACATTCTGATCTCTCCCCTTCAGGCAGTTACACACTATTAAATATGGGGTTGGAAATGACACATGTCTGGAAGTACAGAAATGAAACAACCTTCCACTTTCTGCACTGCACTATACAATGAAGGTGTTGTAAATTGTTAATTGAATGGCATGAGCTTCTAGTTAGCAGGGCTTTCTATAAATAGAAACTGTACATTCCAGTGTGTTGCCACTTTTTTATTTTCTTCAAACTAACTGAAGAACCTTTCTATGGTACATAGAAATTAGCAAAGTTTTATTTTGTAAAACACATAGTTTGTGCTCTGAAAGTTTGTTCTCTTTACCTTCTCTTACCAAACTGTCTTTACAACATTTCTGTACTCTCCCTGTTTTAAAAGAGAAGTAAAATACAGACAGCCTGTAATGGTACTTGATACTCCCTGTATCCTAACACCCTATAAATGGTGAAATATGATTACTGTATTTTAAATAATACTGCACATATTATATAGAAAATAATAGTAAAGTATTGACATGAAGAATACGGAAAAGTAAGCAGGGTACTGCTTGAGATGGAAAGATAGGAACTCCTTTGACCTCCAAAGTTATTCTGAAGTTTTGGATTCCCACTCTGAGAAGGCAATATTGTCTGTATGTGAATGCCACTGGACTGGGAACCTTATTCTCCCACAGTAGTTTGCTAGGTGACAAAAAACTGCACATGGGAGACATCTAGTGAGGAATTATAGGCCATTGAGTCTGAAGACTGCAATGTGAAACTGAAGTGGGGTTTTATTTTGTAGAAGGGAGTGGAGTAGATGATGGAATTAATCACTCAGTAGTGTGAGTGATCCTTCAGAATGCACTTTCTTTACAAAGCCATCACTCTTAGTCCAGCATATTTTAAGTGCAGTGCTATAGCCCTAGGAGTGTGAACACAGCTTACTAGTATCAGTGAGTAAATGCAAGATAATGTGGGATTAAATATACTGTTCCTTTGAAATGTGATGAGTTTCAAAACACCTCAAAAGATTGACTGAGATAGGTGTCCTTGGAAGCCTGATGGAGCTTTCAGATAGCAATATTTCAAATTTAAAATATTTACTATTTAAAATTCTGAATTTTCTGCTATTAAATTCAACAATTCAGTATCTGATTAGAGAATCCATGGGGTGATAATTTTAAGGCAGATAGCAAAAAATATGACAGAAAGTGATAGAGCTAATTTCATATCCAGCTTTCAAACCATTAAAACAGAACTGTGTTGGCTCATTGTAGAGGTTTGTTACACAGTCACATGCAATTTGTCTAATTCTACTTTTGCTGCTTTGCCAATACAAAAGCAATTCAAGAAAAATCTAGTTTTGCTGTTGCCAGCACTGAGTGATGTTTCAACATGCTTAGGGATTTCAGACTTTTGTAAAACCTCTGTATTCTTAGGAAAAGAAAAAAATCCTTAACAGGTTTCTCATGTAGTTTAGCACATCCTGTGGATAATTTCTTGGAAATACAGAAATTACAGGGAAAAATCAGAGCACATAGATTCTATACAAGGAAAAGATTGATTTTTTTTTTTTCCTTTTCTAATTCAAAGCACCTATCTACTTAGAAGCCATTCTGCACTTCGGAAGACATGTGATTGTCAAATATTGTCAAATATTACCAAGAAATAAAGGAGTTTGGGGATTTATATGTTCTCTTTCTTGCACTTTTAATAAGGAATGATTTATAATTTCTTCCAAGAGCCTAAGTTCTGCCTTGAAAGCATAACAAAATTTTCAGAAGTCTAGTTAACTTTATGTTAAAAATTTCTCTTCTGTAAGCAACATAAATGTTTGGGAGTTAATGGGATTATAAGTACTCCCAAAAGTATGTTTCTCTTTTTCTTTTTATGTCGCAAAGGTATTTGCACTTTTCTGAAGTAGTTGTTCCCTTCATCCATCTGAACATAGCACACAGTACTGAATTCAAAACATAGATTTTTTTAGTCATGGTCTGAAGTTTGTGCATACATAGAATGCAGGTAGTTTTTCCAAACTGCTACCACAGAGAATCTCTGATAATGTTTCCCAGTCTCATATGATATTTATACTTCCTTTTATATATATTTATACAAATTTTTCTTTTTTTTTTTCTTTTTTTCCTTTTTTTTTTTCTGATGGGTCCTTTGACACACCTATTGGAAAATGTTTAGCTGATAGATGAGATTATTTGCCGAAGGAATTTTGAAGACCAAGAACATTTGAAGAGCAGGACCTTGAGTCACCAACAGACAGAGACAGCACCGATATGTCTTGTAACCTTATTCAGAATTTCACAATCCTTGCTAAACTGCAAGATAAGGGCCAAAGGCAACAAACCAGCAGGAGCCAACTCAGAATGTGCCAAAGTTCATAGAACAGTGGCTTCAGGCTAAAGTTTGTTGACCCTTAATCACGGGGGGTCATCAGTGGTTCTGCTGCAGGGCCCTGCAGAACGTGAGCGCGCTCAGATCTCCCGCTGCTCCTGCCCAGGCTACGGATAGGGCAGAGTGAAAGCTGGGATACGCAAATTCCAAGGCAGCGTTTCATCCGTGCCTGCCTGGAAGAATGCTTTTTTGGGGTACCATCCTTCCATAACACGTGTCTTCTAATTCTAAACTTCCTTAATCTCTTGCAAATGGTGTAGGTGGGGTTAATCACAACACAGGCAAAAGATTCCTTCCAGTTAACATACCTTGTATGCTTTTGGTACTGTTTTTTGTCATTGATTGATATTAATGTAAGCACATACATACACAGTTTAAGTTTTAAATCTTTTTCTGTTAAGTCACAGTGATAACATTGTTGAGAAATGCCCTTTTTCTGTTAAGTCTCCTTTAACTATTAGTATTACCTTCAATAACTGCACTACAATAAGTATGTTACATTGCTGCATAATCTTGTGAAGGACTGTAGAGAAACAACTGGCATTGCACACTCTAATCTTGCAACAAGTTCAGCATGCAAGCATGCACTGACAAAGACATGATTCAGTCTTGTGGTCTGTAACAAGATACCCAGTAGTAGCTACTAATGAATATTGGTTAATGCAGCAGCTATGCCATTCATGATATAGTAAAATCTTTAATGCATATTTTTATGAGCTGTACCATATATTTGGACAGTTAACAAATTTTTTACAAATATAACCTTTATGACAGTGATAGAACTTTAGAAAATATCTCATTTCTGCAAGATAAAGGCATTTCAGTGTAGTCCATGAAGGACATAAATTGCATTAAAAAGTTCGTCAAAAGCTCCAGAATTGTCAGTGATTCTCATATTCCTTATATATATGAAAGCAGAAAAAGAGAAAAGAGGCACAAGGACATATTGACCCCTGGAGCAGCAGTGGGCTGAAGGGGCTGAATATTTTGGAAATGGCTGATCCTCTTTAGAAGGAAAGTGGAAATGGGGAAATGAGAAGGATAACAGCAATTCATGTTTCACTAAAAATTAAAAGATGAAACAATTAATGAAAAAAAAAATACCAAAATATTCTAAATCAAAAATATTCAATATTTTGTAATGTTCAGGATTATGAAAGCCTAGATGCTTCAGAAAAATACTTATAGGGTAAGATTCACAATTGTGAGAAAAGCCAAAACATTTGAGGCTGGAATCTTTCATACTTTTCTCCATGAAAAGAAGAGCATTTCTTCTTTTTCTTCTTTGCTGGTGTATGCCCACATACACCAGCAAAGCTTCTCATTGACTGTTCCAAGTGCTCTCAGTACTGTTCTCTTTTGCTGGGTATCTGAAAACGTTTGATATGAGTAAAGATCCCAATGTTCCCAGAATAATTAGAATGTTATTTATATGACACAAACGATCATTTTCCTGGTGCTCCCACATCAATCTGCAGGAGGATTGTTGCTTTATGCTGGTTACATTCCTTCTGGTGTATGGGAAATTCTTCTGCCCTGTTTGTACAGGATCTTGCACAATGAGGTTGGGGTCCCAGTCTGTGGCTTTTGAGTGCTTCAGTAATACAAATAATGTCACTACTTAAAATGCATTTGTGAAGTGTAATCATGTCCGACGCTGATGAGAACTAAAGCCAAAATACTATCAGGCTACCAATATCACCATTATTCTTATTTTTTCAATTGCTGCAAGTATGGTGTTTAATTTCAATAACAGTCCTATTTCAAGATGATTTCAGTCTAAAGACCAAGGTAAGGCAGTTCACACTAGGAGACAGACAAAAAAAAATCACGGAATTGTTAATGAGTAAAACATTATAAAAAATGCTCTCTCATTATCTTGTCATGAAAAAAACAGTGGGCTAGGGGCAGCATTTGACATGGGAAGGGACACTTTGGGGAAATAGTTGCTGGATGCAATGACTGACTGTATTTGACAAAATAAGCCAGTGAACAAGGCATCTATGAACATGTTTTTGATCCAGGAAAGAAGACATACTGTGAGAAAGAAACAAATAAGCATGGTCACAGTATTTGTCAGAGCTCAGATCAGAAGCAGGGAATAAAACAATAGCAAGGAAGGTTCAGATTTGGACTGTGTTAGGTGAAATATGAAGGTGATGATTGATAATTTTCATCTGAAATTGGTGGGTGTTGACTATCTCTACAAATGAGAATCAAAACAGTTTTAGACAGCAGATATAATTAATAATTTATATTTAACATTATGGAAATTGCATAAATATATGTAAAAGCATCATTTGTGAAGCACACATATGTGGCTATAATGGGAAATTATATATGAAGAATTAGGTAAAAAGTTTAAATGCAAAACTTTTTATTAATGCATGATGGATTGAGGAATTTTTAAAAAAGAAAAAAAAAATGTCTGCACATAATTTTTCCATATTTTGAAGGGTTTTTTTAAAGATTATCTCTCCAGCAATTAAAGAGTGGATTTTTTCATTAATCTATGTGAATAAATTATACCTTTATCTTCTCCCACACATCATTGTCATCTTCTAGCAGATAGTCTTTAAGATTTACTTGAAAAAAAGTCACAAATTTGCATTTTTTGCTGTCTGGTGATTTTACAGTACTGTTAGCAAATTACAGCCTAAAAACACTATCAATATCACCTTTCAAAATGAGAAATTGACTCAGTTCTTCCCACCGGTAAATCACCTTCCTGTGTTAATCCACATGGAATATGCAACTTCCATAAAATGCATGGGAAATTCTTTCTTAATTCCTGTTGAGGTCTGTGTAGTTATCTGAAGTTCCCACAGAAGCTGTATGAGCTATTAAATCTCTCCTCGCTGTTTTCACTGAATTCTAATAGCTGGAATCAAAGCAATAATTACACTGTTACTGTTTGTGTTCCATGGGTTGTGTATGTGCATGTATGAGGTTCCCACTCTTGCAAGCATTGCTGCAGGTCAGCTCTAATGTCCAGCACTGGGAGCCCTGGTGTTTACCAAGCCTTTCATTTCCACCTCTTCAACAAACACATCTGCTCTGTCAGCTTCTAGGTACTCTGGAATTGATTCTCTCTCAGCTAAATCAGATTTTCCCAAATAGTGCAGCTGTCCTTCCACTAAAAGGCAGTACTTGAGGAAAATTTTACCGTTTCTAGCTGTGACTCTCCCAGGTCTTGGCCCCATCAGCTGTTCATTAAAACCATACTGATTCCACTGTGCTAGAGAGCTGTGTTCCTCACCTGCAGGAGGAACTCATCCTAATGAGACATTTCATTGTAGGATTCCTGCTTCACTGCCTATTTTATTTTGGACCAAGGTAATTTTAAAATATTTTGGTTATTTCATGTATAGGTAATAGGTAAGCTGTTCACACTGAAGTTTAAAACATAGAAAATAATACCATGTAATAAGATCTTCAATTACTTTGAGAAAATTACTTTCAAGTAGAATAATAGAATCATTAAGGCTGATCATCTAAGATTCAACCATGAATCTAACGCTGCAGGTTCTCCCACTAAACCATGTCCCCAAATGCTTCATCTATATGTTTTTTGAACACCAACAGGAGTGGTAACTCCACCGCTTCCCTGAGCATCCTGTTCCAATGCTTGACCACACTTTCAGTGTGGAAATTTTTTCCTTTTATTCAATCTAAACCTCTCTTGCTGCAACTTGAGGCCATTTCCTCCCATCCCATTGCTTGTTATTTGAGAGAAGAGGCTGATCCCCACCTTGCTACAGCCTCCCTTCAGGCAGTTTTGGTATCAGAAGCTGTATTATGTTACTAGGCATTTTAAAAATAGGTTCAAGATTGCTTTTAACCTGGTTCCTCTAACTAAGCACAATTAATTGTTGTATGATTCCTTTCCATAGTTGGCAGTTGGAAATGTACTTTGTCTTGTTAGATTTGTGACTTAGGTGACAGAAGTCTTTCTGAGCATGAGGTGGCACAACAGTTTGCTTCCTTCTCACATGAGGTACAACATGACACAGGCATGTCATGACCCTTCTTTGATGGGTTACATTCAATTGGTTCCCAGGCACCAAAATTGGTTCTCAAACTTTATTTCAGTAGCAAGTTGTAAAACTGACAGGGCAAATAAAGCATCTGATGAAAGTGAGATTGAATTGACCAAAGAAACATTAAGTTCTTTAGCATTTGAAGTCAGAAGGGATATGGGAAGGTAGTCTTCAGTTATCTAGGAAAGGATTCAGTGCTTGCCAAAGTCAAGGAACGCTTCCCACCGATTTTTCTTAAGTTTAATTAACAAAATTACCGTGGTAGATCTGTGTTCAGGGTTTTGCATGGGATCATGATCAGTGATAACTCCTGGAAAAGTTAATTTATCCACCAGTAATTCAAATTAAATAAATACAGATGGAATTGAGATCAATTTTGTCACTTCAGAAGTAAATGCTTTTATAGTATATCATATCTTTCATTCCTGGCAAGCACTTGGGAATCAGCCCAAAGTATAGCAAGTGGTTTGATAACTGTGTGTAGGAATGTGGAAAAGATATTTAAGAGGGACTGGCTTTCAAGTCTTGCCAGCAAAGGCGTAAGAAGGTTGAGTCATTTGCTACGGAATGCAATTGAAAGTTCAACCTTGTATTAATGGCAAAAGAACACTTAATTGTTACACCATTCACAAGAGAAAATTGCAGATTGGAATCATCTCAAGTCTTTAAAACAAATCAAGTTACTTCCTAGGAAACAAGATTGGATCTATCTTTCCATGACTTTGGAAAGATGTGACTTGATTTTGGAAGTCTTTCTTGTTCCAGCAGTTCCCATCCACAGTAATTTCTCTCTTAGGTTACAAAAAGATTGAGATTTCGTCATGAATCAGTATGTCAGCAACTTCCTTGCTTTAGGTTTTCAGGAAAATAAGAACTAAAATAAAAGCTCACACTTTATTTCATCACCTCTAGGCATTGGAACAGAATGATTATCCCTGGCTAGTCAGGGGTTTCCAAAGGACAACAGGCTGGCTATACTTGTGTCTGAAGCATTTGTCACAAATAGAAATAAGATACAGACCAGAGAAGCCCACGGATGGTGTGAAGACTCTCTTCTGTTTACCATGCAGTCACATTATTAAACAAATCTAGAAGAGGACTCGCTAGATACAACTAGCTGAAATACTGATTTCTTTTGCTTTCCCTTCATCATAATGTCCTATACAAAATTTTCTCTCTTTTTTTTCTATCTGGCTTATTTAAATTAATTTAATAAATTAATTTACTGCCAAATACTTTTGACCTGCAACCTGAACCTCTCCTGAAGACTACTTCTTTGAAATGCATGGTAGATAATTGTCTATAAGACATAGAGGTCAGAATAGCTGCTCTCTTCTACTTTATTTCATGCAATTTTTCTGAGAGAAGAAGAGAAGAGAAGAGAAGAGAAGAGAAGAGAAGAGAAGAGAAGAGAAGAGAAGAGAAGAGAAGAGAAGAGAAGAGAAGAGAAGAGAAGAGAAGAGAA
>WBNO01022743.1:21195-90794 GCA_013400575.1 Peucedramus taeniatus | reverse complement strand
GTCCCGGCGGCCCGCGCGCGGCGGCGGGCGGGGCGGGAAGATGGCGGCGGCCCCTGAGGGAGCGGCGGAGATCCGGCGGGGAGCGCCCGGAGAGGTCGCCTGCGCCCGCTTCACTCACCGAGCGGCGTTTGGTGGAGCCTCATAGGAATCAGTGGCGTGAAGCCTCCAGGAAGCTGCGTTCGCCCTGCCCCTCGTGTCCCTTAAACAAGCTCAGGTTTCTTCCATAGAATGAAATGCACCGTAGGGAACGTGTGTAACCATGAGGGGCAACAGAGTAATCTCTTATCTCTAAACAGTGGCTCGTGTGGATAGGGCTGCAGGCCTGTGCTGGAAGATCTTGGCTGGAGATGACGGACTCTCAGCAGACCCTGGACCTGTTGAGGCCTGGCTGCTCCAGCTGGACGGGACACGATGGATCCGTGCCAGGGCACTGACAGAGCTCGCTGATGCCACCGCGGGACTTTTCCAGTATTTTCCAGGGTCTGGGGAGTCTGGACAGGTCTCTGTTGAGTGGAAGGTGATAAATGTCCTAGTTCTCAAGCAGACCTGAGGAAGAAGACCCTGCATCCTACACGCCTGTCAGTCCCATTTAAGTGTCTGTTAAAATCCTGGAGGTTATTGAGGGAGTTGCTAAAGCCCCTTGAGACACAATGTAGGCAGCAGTCACAGCCAGTGTGGACTCACAGGGGGAAGATCCTGCTTCATCTGCTTAATTCCCATTTGTGAGAGGCTCAGGCACTGATTCCCCAGTCACAGAATGGTTCAGGCTGGATGGGCCTACAGTGGCTCATCTGTTCCCAGCTGCCTGCTCAGCCAGGGTCAGCCCAGGGCACAGGGCTGTGTCCAGACAGTTCTGAAACATCTCCAGTAACAGACACTCCACTCTCTCTCTGGGCAGCCTGTTCCAGTGTGCAAGGGAGTTTTTTGTTGTGCTCATTTGGAACTTCCTGGGCTCAGTCCCTGCCTGTGGCTCTGGTGCCACTGCTGGCCCTGGAACAGAGCCTGAGTCCTGCCCCTCCCTGCACACAGGGACAGCCAGGGACACCCAGGGCTGAGGGCCCCTCTCAGCTGGGGCTCCTCTCCAGGCTGAGCAGCCTCAGCTCCCTCAGCCTTTCCTCACAAGGAGATGCTCCAGGCCCTTCAGCATCTTCACAGCCCCCATTGGACCTGCTCCAGGACCAGTTCCATGTCCCTCCTGTCCTGACACAGCATTCCTGCTGTGCTTCACAGGGTGGGCAGAGGGGCAGGATCCCCTCCCTCACACCCCCAGGAACCCCCCCTTGGCCCCTGGGCTGGTCAGGAACAGTCGGTGTCACCCTCTTCTCCACAGAGCTGCAGCCCAGGCTGGTGCCTGGGGTTGTTCCTCCCCAGATGCAGGACCCTGCTCTGGCCTGTGCTGAATTCCAGAAGGTTCCTCTCTGCCCCTCTGCCATTTTTAAGGTTCCTCTGAAGGGCCACACAACCCTCTGAGGTATGACCACTCCCAGCTCCGTGTCAGTGTGATGACAAAAGCCAGAGGGAAGCCAGATGTGGTGGTTTGGAGTTTTAGCAAAGTTTTTCATACCATCTCCAACACACTCCTGGATAAACTGTCCCTCACACAGCTCCACAAACAACCCTTTACAGGGGTGAGCAGGCAGTGCCAGGTCAAGCTCAAAGGAATACAGTAAATGGGGTCACGTCAGGACATCAGGAATGACCCCAAATGCCTTTCCTTGTATCCAGCCCGGTTTTACCAGAATTTCCAGGGATATTGGGATCCAGATGTCCAGCTCCCTGACAAAGATCCAAAAATCCCATGATTTCGGTGGCTGGATATGGCAGCAAAGCTGGGATGAGGCTGGAATGAAAGGAGACCCCTCCAAATCCAGGGAAAAGAGGGAGAAAATCCCATTATTCCCATGGAACTGGATTTTCCAGGGCAGGGAAAAAGGACAGGCACCAGTGGGGTTACACAGGGCTCCATTCGAGGCTGGTGCTCTTGAATGTGTTTATAAATTATCCAAATTCAGGAGTTTAACCTACATTAAGCAGGTTTGCCAACAACAGGGACCTGTAACGGGCTGTGGAGTCCCAAAGGGCCCTTTCAGGGAGCTGGGCAGTCAAACCTGGGTGAGATTCAACAGCAGCAGTGCTGGACTCTGCACCTGGGACAGGGCTGGGGACACAGTTTGGGGGATGAGAGGCTGGTGAGCAGCCCAGCAGACAGACCTGGGGGTTGATAGCAACTTCAGTAGGAGCCATCAGGGGCAGCCAAGAGCCAACTCTACCCTGGGGTACAGCTCAGCTGAGGTAGGGGATTGTCCTGCTCTGCACTGGGGCTGGAGCTCTGTGCTCCCACTAACAGGGGTGGGAGCAAAACTGTGGAGAGAACAGGTCAAAAGCCATTTCCCATCCCATCAAATTGTTAACCTTCTTTCATTTTCAAATACTCTGTGTTTGTGTTTGGCTGACAGCACCAGCTCAGACCTAACTCCTTAGCAAATGCACTGCTGGAAATCCAGGGAAAAGCCCCAGGAGCAGAAGCCAGGGTCTGACATGAGGTTGGCATCCAGCCAGGAGGATGGTTCAGGGCTCTTCCAGTGGTGCCCAGCAATAGGAGGAGGAACAACTGCCAGAAACTAGAACACAGGAGGTTCCCCCTCAACATGAGGAAGAATTTCTTTACAATGAGAGTGGGCAAAGCACAGGAGCAGGTGCCCAGGGAGGGCATGGAGTTTCCTGCTCTGGCAACATTCCAGGCCCACCTAGACACATTCCTGTGATGGCTGCTCCACGTGACCGTGCTTTGACAGGGAACTGAATGATCTCCAGAGGTCCTTTCCAACCCCAACTATTCTGGGATTTTTTGAGTCCTGCAGGAGCACAGACCCTGCTGTTTCTGCTGCCATGAGCATGTGGTGCTGCAGCAGCAGCCTGGCTCCACTGAACAGCACCCCAGCCACTGGTTTGGTGGGAAGCACAAGAGCCCTGCACAGGGCAGAGACAAGGGCATCTCTGCTGCCTTCACCTCCTCCAGCTCTGACACACAACTGCTCCACCCAAAACCTCCCCTCCACGCTGCTGCCCAGGCTATTTTTGACAAGCACCGGCAGCCTCCAGCCTTCAAGGGCCCCAAGAGGAACAACAGACAGCTTCTACGTTTATTTTTACAGTTTAACACAGTCTTGGACAGAGGAGAAGCAGCAGAAACCAACATGCAAAGCAATTAAAAGTCCCCCAGGGCTCAAGGAAGACCAGCCACAGCTCAGCTCCTGTACCTGCTCCCAGCAGTGTCTCTGGGGCCCTTTCCCTGCAGCTGCTGCTCCGTTGTGCCCCAGAGCAGGACGAGGTCAGGGCAGACACCAACCCTACACACACACAGAGGAGAGGACTGGCCTGGGATTGTGTCTCAGTGAGTCAGGTCCGGTATGACTGGAGTTCAGTGCGCTTTGAAACCAGGAGGGCATCTTCGATCTTGTCCGTGTAGACAGGGAGAAAAGGGATCCTTCAGGAAGAGGCAGCGGCAGGAGATGAAGCTCAGCTATTTGGGCAGAGTTTTCCTGTGTCAGAGCTGGCAGCTCTTGGTGCCAACAGCTCTTCTCAGTGCATCTGTTAAACAATCGTGGCCTTTCTCCCACTGGCTTCACACCTCGGTCTTCACCAGTGCCTTCTCCTGCAGCCAGACTCCAAGTTCAGCCAAGTGGACAAGTTCCAGGAACAAATGGGATCTGTCAGGTATTTAGAGCTGGACACAGGTGCCTGGAGAAGGCCTCAAAGCAGGAGGAGCTTTGGCTGAAGCAGGTGGACAGCTCCACTCACTGGAGGGAGACCTCCCACCCCTGCCCTGCTCAGCCCCACCACCCTGGGGCAAGCACAGAGCAAGAGTGGGGGTGACTTCACTCTGCTCCCCAAGAGCTGCCCTCATTCCCTGGCACCTACAAAGCTGAGGACACAGAGGGACAGGCTTTTAGGGCACAGGTCAAACTCATCCTGCATACAGGAAAGCCCTGGCAATCTTGTTCCCTCAGTTTAACTGTGTCCCTGTTCCATGGCAGGACTCCATGTCACTGTCCCTGTCCTTTTGCTCTGGTGAGGCTGCACAGGGAGCTCAGACACAGCACAACTCTGAGGAGCTGGGTAGCCCAGCTCACAGGGGGTGTCCTTTCTGTTACAAACTGGTTTCCAGATACCCTTCCAGCAGGAAAGCTCCACTGCAACTCTCAGAGGGACAAGGAAGATCTTGGCATCTGCCAGAGCTCAGTGCCAGGACTCCACAGCCTCTGCACAAGAGAGAGCTAAATACTCTCCTTCCTGAGCCCCAGATCCACAAATCCTTCCCTTCCTACCTCTCCCCCTTCTATTCCTGTGGCTGCCCCAGTGCTGCTGCCTCACATCAGTGACCAGGGAGAGTCTGGTGTCACGCTGGGTCAGGGCCAGGCAGCCCCAGAGAAGCAGAGCAGGCCTGAAGGAGCTGCTTCCCACTCCCAGCAGCCGCAGCCCAGGAAGCAGAGCCTGAGGAATTGTGTGTTTAGCAGCATTTGGAGAATCTTCTTTCCACGGACTCATCACGTCTGAAACTGGGTGAGCTTTGCCAGCCCCAGCACACAGGGCTCCCACCAAGGGAGAGAGAATTGTCCCATCCTTCATTCCTTGTTTCGGAATGAACTCCAAAAGGAGAATTTGCTCCCTTATCCTACAGCAGCCCAATTCTTTAAGAGCCTTTGGTGAAAAGCCTTCTAGAAATGCAGGTAAAATTGTCAAGCCCATCACCTTGTGACCAGCACCTCTCCCAGCAGCAAGGAAAACACATTCTTCTCCTGCTTCAGGCAGGGATGAGAACACCCAGGAATGGGCCAAGAGCCCAAGTTTTGCTTCAGTTAATCAGCTTGAGCTTCTTGGGATTTAAGATGCTGTAGCAAACAGCAACAATACTAACTACTTACTGGAGCAGAGAGAGAAAAAAAGAAAGAGCTCCCCTTGGCAGGAGCTGAACCAGAGTTTCACACACGGCCCAGCTCCCAGAATCCCACAGGCAGAAGAGGAATCCCACAGAGGATCTGCAGCCAGCCCCAGCAGCTGCCATGAAATGGATGGAAATGAGCTGTGTCCCAGCAGGAAGATAAACTTCCCCTGGGATTGCTGCTCACTCATAGATCCAGTGTGCAGCCGTGTCCTCCCAGCACGGCAGCTCCTCGGGGCGGAACCAGAGCGAGATCTCCTGCTGGGCACTCTCCACTGAGTCACTGCCATGGATCACGTTCCTGTGGGCAAGGAGAGAGGGAGCAGCTCTCACCAAGCTGAGAAAGGTGGGAGAGGGATGCTGCAGCCTGCAAAATTCCCCCTTGACCAATTTCATTAAAGCAATGGAGCCAGTCCTGTCCCACAATATCCCTTCCTATCCCACACCACTCATCCTTCCAGTAATGCCAGATCCCAGCACTCCCCCCTCCTCTGCTGAGGAACCTTTTGTTTGCTACAGGAGAAGCTGCAAGTGGCTGTAGCTCCAGGATTTGCTTATTTTATGTCAGTGATTCCAGCTGTACCTCCATATTTTCCCTCTTCCATCAAAGCAGGTTTGGTATCAGACACCAGGAAGCAGATCTAAGCCAGGATGGTTCAGTAAGAGCTGTGTCTACCACAAGGCAGGCTGGGGCCACTCAAGGTCACCACCCATGGATATTCACCTGCTCCCATGAAAGGACTGAGTGGGAGCCTTCCTTCCTCTTCACAGCCTGAGAGTCCCAATTACCAGCGGAAAACAGGCAAGCCCCACCTGCTTTCAACAGAGGACTCCAGAGGAAGGAAAGACACATGCCAGGCTCTTCCTCCTATTAAAGCCAACCCTGGGAAGCAGAACTCAGCTCTGGTCTGAGCACAAAAGGGAGAACTTCTGTTCTGGGAATGCAGACTCATGTGGCTCGGGCAGGCCTGGCACAGGAATGCCTGGACAGGATGCCCTGAAACACTGAGGGAAGAAGAAGTCAAAGCTCTCACTTGCTGACTTCAACACAGAAGTCTCCTCTGATGGTGCCAGGCCTGGATTCAGCTGGATTGGTCTCCCCAATCATGGTGCGAACGGTTTTCACCACATCCAGGCCCTGCCAGACCTATGGGAAAGCAAAACCAGGATCAGCTTCCACAGCTGCCCCAGCAGGTCACAGCTGCCCTCTGAATTCCCCACCGGATCCACTCCCGTGAGACACAGCAAAGGGTCTCTCCAAATTATTCTTCTAAAGTTGATTTTGGAAAACAATCCAAATTGTCTGTGGATTTCTCCCCATTGCTCAAGGCCAGGCTGGATGGGGCTTGGAGCAACCTTGGTCTAGTGGAAGGTGCCTCTGCCCATGGCAGGGTGTGGAACAAGACCTTTAAGGTCCCTTCCAACCCAAACCATTCTATGATTTAATTTACAACAGAAAACATCCCTGCAGTTCAGTACAGCTTCAAGAAACCCTCTGAGGGGTGATATAACCTTACTTCCACTGTGCCAACAGCCATTGCTGCTCACACCTCGCCCTTTGTCCCTGTTCCTTGGCCCAGGGGCCCTGGCCAGCACTCACCATGGCCACGATGGGCCCGGAGCTCATGTACTTCACCAGGCGGCCGTAGAAGGGACGGTCCCGCAGGGCCATGTAGTGCTCCTTCAGCAGCTCCTCCGAGGCCTGCACAGAGCACAGAGCTTAGTCTGCTCCCACAGGGGGCATCTGGGCAAGGGCTGCACCTCAGCGATGCAGGAAATTAAGAGAATGAAGGTCTGGCAGAGATGCTCAATTTCAGGAGAGAAGCAGCAGAAGCCTGACACAGACAGGAGTTTCCAGCTGCCAGCTTACAGTGACAGCACTGGAGTACAGCACAGCCAAGGGCAGACATGCTCCCCACAGCTGGAATCACCCAGTGCCAACTCTCCTCTGAGCTGCGAGGATTTGGTGCTGGAATGACACCCGCAGGCTGTACGGGCCGGATGACACGCAGAACCCCCAGCAGTTCCCGGCACAGCCGGGGCTTGGAGGGCTGCAGGGACTCCTCGACTGCAGGGACCCCCAGCCTGGGTGGGCCCGGCCGCTCACCTGCAGTAGCTTCATCCCCACGAGCTGCAGCCCCTTCCTCTCGAAGCGCCGGATGATCTCCCCGACCAGGCGCCGCTGAACGCCGTCCGGTTTGATGGCCACGAAGGTTCGTTCATTGACCCCGCCGAAGGCTGCAGGGACAGGGCAGAGGTCTCAGGGGGGAAGGGGCCGCCTCCGGACCTTCAGCCAAGCGGGCACAGGGGGGTCTCAGGCCCTCAGCCGTGGGGACACAGGGGGTTCCCAGCTTCCCGCAGGGGAGGGCAGGGCGGTCCTGGCCGCAGAGGGCACAGGGACAAGGGGGCCTGGTCCGCGCCTTAAGGCGCGGGGTCTCTCCCGGGGAAGGGAGGTCCCTGGCCGTCAGGCACAAGGGGAGCGGGAGTCCCTAGTCCTCAGACCCCGGCCGGGGGTCCCGTCCCGTCCCGTACCGCTGTGGAAGAGGCCGGCGAAGAGCCCCAGCACCAGGCAGATCATGGCGGCGCCGCTCTTAAAGGGGCCGTGTTCCCCCCGCGCTGTCACTGTCCCCCACGGAACCATCGTGCCGGGGGCGCGGAGCGGCGGGGCCGAGACGCGTGAACACCGGGTACTGCCCGTTCCCATGGCAACGGGCGGGGCCTGGTGCCGCCGGGTCCCGGTGCAGGCCGGGGGACACGCCGGGCTCCAGCCGTGCGAGGTGTCCCGGCCGCAGCCTCCTTGCTGCTGCCTCTGAGCTCCCCTGTGCCGCTGGCCCGGCGATAGCGTCCCGGGTGTTTATGAGACTGTTTTGCCAGTCTCTGTCGTGACTGCACACTAGGCCGGTTAGACCAGTCCGGTTATGGGGCAGCCGCTGTGGTACTGAGCAGCCCCTCTAGCCCTCTAGCTCAGGAAGAGGAGCTCTGGGCTCCCCCGGGCCGTGCTGCGGGAACAGAAGGGCAGAGCTGCAGCCCCACCGGGCTGGGGAGCTCCTCTGTACAGAGGACACGCTGCTGATTTCATTTTGGGGTGTAAGACCCCGGCTGTTAGCGCGCTCTCAGCCTCAGGGGTCGTTAGGACTGTGCTCCAGGACCCCATTTCCTGCTCTCAGGAATTCACCTCTTGGTTCAGCTCCTTCCAAAATCAGCCTCTGGAAATACCAGCACATGAAATACCTGCGCCGGGTGCCCTGTGGAGGGCTGGATTTGCTCCCAGAGCTGTTCGGGTGCCTCATGGAGTGCTGGATCTGCTTCCATCCTGCTGCTCGTGTTCAGAGACAGTGTTCTGCTCCCTCTCCTCTGTTCAGCTCTTGGCTGGAACAAGCAGGGATCCGTCTCCAAACAGCTGCTTTATCCAACGTAGTTATGAGTAAATTATTTCCACGTTTGTACCAATAAATAATTAGTGGTTGTGTGCTGGAGGTCCAGAGTGTGGCCCGAGGAAAGTTGACCCCGTTGGCTTCAGCACAGTCGCGCTGCCCTGGTTGTTATTCTGCCCGTGGAAAAGCCTTCGGAGGATAAACTCTGCCCGTTGCGGAGCCGTGGGCGCTGCTCGGGAGGCGAGGCGGTGCCCGAGGCTTTTCCCAGAGGATGTTCCCGGCGCTTTGGTGCCGGCAGAGGGAGCGCAGGCAGCGCGGAGCAGCTCCCGGCCCTCGGCAGCGCGGGGCCCGCCTGGGCCGCCCGCTGGGGGCTCCCCTAAAACAGCGCTGGGATTTTCAGCTGCACGAGCAGCGCTGTCAGCCCTCCCCTCGTGTTCTCAGGGGCAGCCGCGTTGTTTTGTTGGAATATCTTAAACAAACCCCCTCTGGAGCAGGTGTCTGTGCAAGGAAACAAGCCTCACACGGTTTGGAAAGGTTGCAGAGCGCCCAGAGGAAGGTGCCTACAATGAGGTGTCGGCTCTCATTTAGCTGCTCACAGAGCCACGAATTAAGAGCACATTGTCCATGTGCTGCCGGTGACATCTGCGTGTGTCCAGCCTGGTGTGCAGGAGTGTCGTAGTTGAGACGGTCACAATACAAAGCAACACTCCATTTCCAGAAGGCTTCAAACCTGTTTTTATTATAGCATGCATGTTTTCTATACATTCTTACAAGACTCCTAAGTTTACACTTTACTCATTGGTCACGAGAGACAAACAAGGTACTGATTGGAATAGACAGTTGCAGGTTTCTCTTATTTGTCCTTCTTTCTTTCTTGGTTTCTATGTCAACAGCCTCAGTAGAAAATTCTAGGATCCTCTTATCAAACTTCTCTCTGGCTCCAGAAGTCACTGTGAAACCTCTTCCACACAGGAGTGGCAGTGGGGCTGAAGGAGTGTGGCAGGTGGTGAAACCTTGTTATCTTCCTAGCTCCAGCCTGATGGCTGATCTCAGTCTTCCTTCACAGAAGGCTAGTTTAAAAATAATGATGTTTCTGCCAATTTAATAAGATTTATGCTAGGACACTTTTCAAGGTGCCTGCAGAAGTGTCAGTGATGAAGTCAACTGCTGAGTCCCCAGCTCAGCCAGCACCCATGTGTGCTGCAGGCAGCCAGACTTCCACACAGGCAGCACCCCTCATTTCACACGCAATTTATTTCCATTGTTTATCAATGCTGATGAAACACCTAATTTTCTCATGCCAGGGTTGATCTGTCATTTTCCACAGGTCTCCTCAAAGATCCTGGTGCAGGCTCTTAGGTGAAGGTTTTCATTTCCTTGGACTGTAAATGTTCTTTTGAGCCTCAGGCAGCAGAACTTGGAGGAGAAACGTCAAATACTCTCCACTTGGGTGAGTCCTTCTCATCTTCTCTGGCAGTGATGTGCTGTGGGGAGAAAGCTTTGACTTCCCTTTCTAGGAGCCCCGGAAATGTGGATTACTGGTTTCCAGGTAGCTTGGGAGATGGAGCTGGGCCTGATTCCTAGGCAGATTCTTCCTGAGCCAGTGTCTTTTAGGCACAGTTTTAGGCAGGTGTGTATCTAGGGTGAGCACAGGAAGCTGCAGTAAGCAAGAATGAGACTGCAAATCCTTCCTATGGAGCTTTCACTTGGGTGCTCAGCATTTCCAGCCCAGATGTGTGCATGGAATGGTGCCACAAGCAACAGCTGCACATCTGGAAGGGCTGAAAAATTCGCTGCCTCATTTGGAAAGCCCAGTGATCACTTTTTGAACCCCTGACTGGGAACCTGAAAGGTCAGGTACCTTCTCTACCAAACACCTTCTAATTTCAGAGGGAAGGTTCAGTGTGGAGGATCCCAATGTGGCAGGGGAGGCTGGGAGGGGCTGTTCCCCTGCTCGCCCCCACTGCAGGAATTTCAAGCGGAGGCAGAACTCTATTTTTGCTCCTGCTGGATAGAACATTGCAGATCTGTGGTTATGTAAGAGACTCCAGAGCATGTAGGTGCAGATAAGGTAGCCATCCAACACTGTGCAGTGCAGACAAAAGCTTTTTGTCTCCTTTCATCATACTTAGCAATTTCTGCAGTTGGCACTGCCTTCCTTCTCAGGCTCTTTTTGCACCTTTTTGCTTGTTTGGGGAGGATTTTCACCTTTCAGTTCAGCCACGGTCTTTCGGCAGCATAGCATTGGCACAGCCTGGAGTGTTGGTGCCTCTCACAGTGTGGGCTCTGCACAGATGCAGACCTGTCTGCTTTCATCCTGGACCACTGATCCTGCTGGAAATATTTCACCTTTTAGGATAAAGAGGGGTTGGTAGGGCCAGAAGTTTTCCTGAAGCACCTTTTGCTGGATGCAGGAGATACAAATGTCAGAGCTAGAGCCACACAAAGTGCTCCACAGCAAGGGAACATGGAACAGACAAAAGGATCCATTCCAAAGTGCCACTGCTCCACCCTGGAACAAAGGGGGGTGGTCTGAAAGCTGGGGGTAACTTTCTGAGTACAGCAGAAGGTCTCCAGGGATACACCTCTAACCCCAGGACAGGTGATGCTTCCTCAGAAGGAACAGCTCAAACCAGACTTGCCTTTCCTTGCATTTGGCTTTTTCATTCTCATGGAGTCCGTGAAAGATTTCCTGGAAAGAAACTCTCAGGGTACACAGCCCAGGGAAACACTTGCACTTTGAAGCAGAAGTTCTCACTTCTGTGCTGTGCTACAGCATTTTATTTATACCTGTCTGGGCAGCCTGTGCTTCTTCCCTGAGAAATTCCCAGTCCATCCAGTCCAATCCAAGACTAGAAAAGGATAGGCTGGAATAGGCAGTGCCAGTGAGGAGCTGGGTGCTGATGCTTTGGAGGTGAGCCAGGAGGGCAGCAGGACCCTGGCTGCTGTTCAGTTCATGGCCTGGAGCCCTTGTTCTGTGTTCTGAGTGTGTCACTTGTGTGCTGCTCCCAGTCCTGGCTCCTTCCTGTCCTGTAGGTGCACAACAGAGGAGTCTCCTCTGTGCTGATGCTGGGATCACATCCAAAACTCCTGCACAGATGCAGCTGCAGTAGCTTGGTCTGTCCTGTTCTGTCTGGAGTATTTCACAGAATCCCAGAATGGTTTGAGTGGGAAGAGACCTCAAAGCCCATCTTATTCCACTCCTCTGCCTTGGGCAGGGACAGTTCCCACTCCCCCAGGCTGCTCCAAGCCCCGTCCAGCCTGGCCTTGGGCACTGCCAGGGATCCAGGGGCAGTCACAGCTGCTCTGGGCACCCTGTGCCAGGGCCTGCCCACCCTCCCAGGGAACAATTCCTTCCCAATATCCCATCCAGCCCTGCCCTCTGGCAGTGGGAAGCCATTCCCTGTGTCCTGTCCCTCCATCCCTTGTCCCCAGTCCCTCTGCAGCTCTCCTGGAGCCCCTTTAGGCCCTGGAAGGGGCTCTGAGGTGTCCCTGGAGCCTTCTCTTCTCCAGGTGAGCACCCCCAGCTCTCCCAGCCTGGCTCCAGAACAGAGGGGCTTCAGCCCTTGGAGCATCAGGGATGATTTCTCAGGCACAGCCCCTGCCTCACCACCTCCTCACCTAAGCCAGTGAGGATAAATGTTTTTGAATAAAAACCCAGCTGTGGCCTGTGGAGTTCTGCCAGCAGAGGCAGCCAGTGGGTCTCACCATGGTTTGGGGTCTCCTCTCACTCACAGGGGAGCTGCTGCCACACCTTTATCTCCAGCTCCAGGTCAGATCTGAGGTGGCAGATGTGGGACTCAGCCTGACCTTTCCCTCTTTACAGACAGCAGCCCTGGGGTGTGAGTGTGTGGGGCTCCTGCATGAGCCCTGTGCCCAGGTCAGGGCAGGGCAGGCAGCAGTCCCTGAGCCTGGCAATGCTCCCAGGAAGCTCCCTCTGCCTCACGAGGGGATACTGGAGGTAAAACTTAGAGTCCTTGAAGCTTTCTGTCACTTGGGTTGAGCTGATGGCAAAGTCCCACCTGTGTGAGTTCTGTGAAGGAATGCTTTGCCAGGAGGTGGTGGCTGCCTTGGATCAAGTTGCATCCACTTGCTTACACCTTCACCCTGGCTGGGAGTGGGATCAAGGAGGAACTGCAAACTTTGAGACACTATTTGGAGCCCCTTGTTCTTAGGACCCTTGTTCAGAGGGGCCTGAACGCAGCCTCCCCTCTCCAAATCCACCATCAGCTGCTCAGCTGTGAAAGGGGCTGTTGGCTCTCCCTCAGTTCCCCACCCTGCCTGTGTCCACCCAGCAGTCACAAAGTAGGTCAAACACCATCTAAACCCTGGTTTGATATCCCTTGATCTAAATTCCTGCCCTGCCTGAATGTGCCCCGAGGGGGGTTAGGACTTACGGCTTATGGGGAGCTAAGAAAGATGAGCAGCTTTGCTGTAGCTGAGTAAACAGCTCTGGGCAGCCCTGCTCCCTCCCCTGCCGGCCCAGCTCCCTCCTCTGCCATCCTGACTCCCTGCCCTGCCATCCCTGCTCCTTCCCCTGCCATCCCTGCTCCTTCCCCTGCCATCCCTGCTCCTTCTGCTGCCATCCCTGCTCCTTCCCCTGCCATCCCTGCTCCTTCTCCTGCCATCCCTGCTCCTTCCCCTGCCATCCCTACTCCTTCCCCTGCCATCCCTGCTCCCTCCCCTGCCATCCCTGCTCCCTCCCCTGCCATCCCTGCTCCCTCCCCTGCCATCCCTGCTCCTTCCCCTGCCATCCCAGGTTCCTTCCCCTGCCATCCCTGCTCCTTCTCCTGCCATCCCAGGTTCCGGCCCCTGGCCCGGCCCGGGCTCATCTCGCCCAGGGAAGTGTCCAACCCATGTGCTTTCAGGGAATCATTAAGGTTGGAAAAGACCTCCAAGATCAAGTCCAACCTTTGACCAAACACCACTGCCTGCTAAGCCATATCAGGGAGTACCACATCCACTGTTGTTTTGGCCACTCCCAGGGATGGTGACTCCAGCACTGCACCAGGTGACTGGTGACACCAGCACTAGCAGGGCTGATGAGGGTGAGAACCTCGGGCTATCCTGGCTCACCTGAGCCTTGGTCCATGTGTTACATGTTTCACCTCCCACTTCTCTGGGTGCTGCAGCCATGGGGTAATACTACAGTGCTATGTGTAGCAGGAATTTAGCCAGCATCTCTCTGACAAGGGCAACAACAAAACTCTTGAACAAGTGAGTTGTTCCCTCACATCCCAAGGCCAGAGCTTTGGGAAACCTCAGTGAAAGTTACAGGAATGTTTGTCTGTGACTGCCAGCCTGTCCTTGATGCTGTCAGTGGAAAGGCTCAAATTATTTGTGTGTCTCAAGATCCTTTTGAGTCTCTGCAGATGAAAATCTGTTCTCGTGGTGAATGCAGTGGTGACTCAGCACTAGGGGAGGAGGGAAAATGACCTTAGGAAAATCTTTTCATCCCCGTGCTCTGGAGATGTCCAGGAAAGGAAAGAAGATTGAGTGGGGAAAAAATACTAGCCCTTGGCAGAAGGAGGCTTTAGAAGAAGCCCATAGCTTAATGCCAGGTGATGCCTTATATTTTTCAGATTCTGTGCTGCTTTAGTGTGTAATTCTGAGCTTCATATTAGAGGGCAGTCAGCTCTCCTCACAGAGCAGGAAGACAAAACAATTCTTTCTCTTGCTGGAGACCAAGGACAAATTATCCAAATCTCAGGCCCAAGAGCACAAACAACGTGGACTGAAGAGAGAAAAACAAGAAGGATGGGACTGCATAACCTAAAGCTGTAATTAGGACAATGAACTCCAATATGCAAATGAACCAGAACTGATCAAAGTGAGAGAGCCCGTGACCGGTCGTGCATTTTGTGACCATTTTGGGTTCACCTGGGGTGTAGCCCTGGCTGGGCTCTTGTGCTGCCCAAGGTGGATCCATTGGGGCCTTCTAATAAATCCCTACTTTATTCTTTAACTCTGCCTAGCCTCTGTTCTAGGGCAGCCTTCACAAGGCATCAAGGGGAGGGCTGCAAACTCTGGGGTCTGGGCACACAGCAGCCTCAGGTTTTGCTCCCAGCTCTTTCTTCAGGAGACAGCTGAAGAGTTTCCTTCCTGCCATTCCAGGGTCAGGGGTTGCAAGCGAAGAACAACCCAGGACTCTGGCAGGTGTGGAAGTGACAATTCCAGCAGTAGAACAGTCAGCCCTGCAGCAGCAGCAGCTACGGTAGCAGCAACCCTTCCCCTGCTACAGGTGAGCCCTCAAAGCCCTCTGTAGCCTGTTAAAGCTTGGAAGACAAGGGCAGAGAGGGCTGTCATAGGAATCTTCACTAAAAGCTCTGTGTTGATGGAGCAAACAAGCTCTGAATATGCCACCAGTTCCTCGGGGAAGCCAGCCTTGTCTCTGGGTGTGTGATTAAACCAGAGCCTTGTTCCAGTAGTACTTGCTCATCCTCCTGTTGGCCCTCCCAGGCCTCTCCCTGCTGTGGTCTCCCTTCCCAGGACTGCTCACATCAGCTTGGCACATTCCCCAGGTGATACCTTTGGCTGCCCACCCAGCCAGGGCAGCTCAGTGCTTGTTGGGGCAGCTGCTGTCCCCCATGGTCTGTCCCTCAGCTCTGGGTTTGATGTCCCAATGGCTGCTGCTGCAGTCTGACAGCTACAGCCCCTCAGGCAGAAAATGTGTCCCTCCAGAGCTGTGAAGGCTTTCCACAGGACACCAAGCTCTCCTCATGGTATACCCCACACCTTCCTTGCTCTTCTTCTCTCTGATCCTTCAGGGAGCTGTTTTAGCTCACCAAATTCTCCCTCCCACCACACCCCGGAGCTTTCTGCTGTTCTTGACAGAATGACAGGAGCAGGATTAGACTGGGATGCTTTGACCCTTCTGACAGCAGCTCAGCCAATGGATGAAGGCACATTTCTATCAGCACGTGCTTGTTTTTGTGAACATTAATCATATAAAACTACTAGATGAGGAGCTCTGACAGAGTTGTTTTTTTTTTTCATATAATCTCATGTGGTCAAACACTGTCCTGTTCTTTTCCTTGCCCTGGAGCCTTGGTCTCTGGCCCCAGCACAGCCTCTTTGGCAGATGTGTTTCTTCCCACTGGCAGAGGGCAGGGATGGATGGGATATTGGGAAGGAATTGTTCCCTGTGAGGGTGGGCAGGCCCTGGCACAGGGTGCCCAGAGCAGCTGTGGCTGCCCCTGGATCCCTGGCAGTGCCCAAGGCCAGGGACAGGGCTTGGAGCAACCTGGGATGGTGGGAGCTGTCCCTGCCCATGGCAGGGGGTGGGATGGGATACACTTTAAGGTCCTTTCCAACCCAAACCATTCTAGAATTTTATGAAGTGGCCTTACAGCTCTCTCTGGAGAGATAGCACATAACTGAGTGTGTGCAAGGTCTGTTTCCAAATGATAGATATTTGTTTGTTCTGAGCTTTATCTCCCTCATCCTGATATGTTTGGATGAAGGCTCAGTCATGGATCCTCACTGTAACAATGGGATTGAGTCCTACAGGGAAGACTGGGGTCTTCTAGAGCATCTGTGCTAACTGTTCCCTCCTCTTCTGTGCTCGAGGGCCTATGGAGAATGCAGCACAGAAGGTGACAAGTGACATCCTCTGAGCATCCCAGTGACATGGGACATCAGTGGCAAAGACCACATCTCTAAGCCCAGCCTTGCTCTGGTTCTCTCCCGGTCTGCACAGAGGGACTGTGGGTGGTGTTGGTCACTCCTTTTATCTGCCAGTGCATGGCTGTGGCTGAGCTGCAGCTGGGAGCCTGGCGAGGGGAAGCAGCTGGTTCTTCCTCAGAACAGAGAATTGCACATCAATAAATGTCTTGTTACAGATGCTTTCTTCAGCCTCTTGGCTCTTATTTCCTCTTTCAGCTTCCCCAGCTTTCTCTCCTGCTGGTTGGAAAGCTGCCTGTCTCCTCTGAGAGCTGAGGAATGTTGGAACAGGGGCTGGGTGTAGCTCTGTCCTTGCAGGTGAGATGCTGGACAAGTCATGTATTTTCTTCAGTGTGTCCTGACTTTCCCTGTCCTGCTCTGGCTCTTTGTGGGATCTGTTACTGTAGATCCCACTGTGGCTTCCAGGGACATGTGGGTCCTGTTGGAGTCACTTTGGAAAACACCTGCCAACTGTCAAAACCAGCTGAGAGGAGAGGAGCCACTTCCTTGGAGTAACACAGCTCAGGGCAGGGCAGTTTGTTCACTAAACTCCCCACACAAGAGAAGCTGAATAAACTCCAGAAAATCCACAAGAAATGGTGGGTTAGGATGGGATTCTCTTTTCCCAAAGCAAATGGTCCCTTATTACTCAGAAATGGCCACAGCCAGGATGGGCGTGGGTCAGGGCTCCCCCAGGACCTGCTGAGGTTTGGGATTGTTCATGGAGCTTTCCACAGTGACAGAACACCTGAACTTCCCACAGCCCTGGAGCAACCAGGAGAGCCCCTCCAAACCATGTTCCTCCCTGCTCTGCCTGGAGCTGCTGCTGCTTGAGTCAGTTCCTGGGGAAGAACAAACCAGCAAGGCAGCTTGTTCTGGCTGCAGCACCAATCAAGGGCATGGACTGACCTACTGCAGTAAAGTTCTCATTCAAAGCCTGGCCCCAGAGCAGCAAGAGCCATCTTTGCTTCAGGATTTGGGAATGAGCTCAGCAGGGACTAAGTGCATGGGGCAAGAAGTTTAACCTTCTTAAGAGCCTGTGGGGGTCTGATGGGAGCAGAGGAAAAGGCAGCAGCTGGAATGTGTTGGAAGGAAACCCACAGAGAGAACTGATTAAAAGCCATTTCCCACCCATGCCTCAGCCCTGTTCCACTTTCTAATACCCTTTGCAAGGCTGACAGCACCAGCTCAGCCCTGACTCCTCAGTCCACCAGAAGAGAGCTCAAAGGCTGGGGAAAAGCCCCATGGGCTGACCACAGGCCCTGCAGGGACTGGCCTGGGTTGGCACCAGCCCTGTGGGAGCACAGAGCCCAGTCCCTGGCAGTGGCAGGACGCCATGGCACAATGAGGCACTTGTCCACATCCTAATCCAGAATTTCCCCTCAGCAGGAACACAAAGTCTTGGAGGGGCTGCTCGGATTGCCAGGCTCTGAGGTGGGGGTTTGGGGTTTTTTCCCAGTGTGACCTGCCAGAGGACAGGCACTATAAACCCTGCAGCCTCCCTTCCAGTGCACAGCCACAGGCATTGGCCTGGCCCCACTGAACAGCACCCCAGCCACTAGTTTGGTGGGAAGCACAAGAGCCCTGCACAGGGCAGAGACAAGGGCATCTCTGCTGCCTTCACCTCCTCCAGCTCTGACACACAACTGCTCCACCCAAAACCTCCCCTCCACGCTGCTGCCCAGGCTATTTTTGACAAGCACCGGCAGCCTCCAGCCTTCAAGGGCCCCAAGAGGAACAACAGACAGCTTCTACGTTTATTTTTACAGTTTAACACAGTCTTGGACAGAGGAGAAGCAGCAGAAACCAACATGCAAAGCAATTAAAAGTCCCCCAGGGCTCAAGGAAGACCAGCCACAGCTCAGCTCCTGTACCTGCTCCCAGCAGTGTCTCTGGGGCCCTTTCTCTGCAGCTGCTGCTCCGTCGTGCCCCAGAGCAGGACGAGGTCAGGGCAGACACCAACCCTACACACACACAGAGGAGAGGACTGGCCTGGGATTGTGTCTCAGTGAGTCAGGTCCGGTATCTGACTGGAATCCTGTACACTCCAACCAGGAGACTGCATGAACAACCTGAGTTGGAAGGGAGCCATGAAGATTATCAAGTCCAGCCTCTGTCATCAAGTCCAATTTCTTAAACATTGTCTGTGCCAACAGGGAGAAGAGAGATCCTTCGGGAAGAGGTGCTGACTTCCATAGCAAGTCAGGAGATGAAGCTCAGATATTTCACCACAAATTTCTTGTGTCAGAGCTGGCAGCTCTTGGAGCCAGCAGCTCTTCTAAATGCCTGTGATGGATGTTGAGGCCAAAGATTTCCATAGCACTGGAGAAATCTTTGCCAACATGTAGAAATGGATGTCCCCAGAAGGAAGAGGTGCATCAGGCTTGACTGGCCCTTGCAGATAACACAACAAACCCCCACCCACGTGCTGTGCAGAGCCATTATGTCCTCCTGCACCTCTTCCTTTGGCAGGCCTCCGCATCCGAGCCGCACGAGCTGTCCGAGTCACTCCCTGAGGACGAGGAGGAGGAAGGCTTCGACGTGCTATAGTTCATGCTCAAGACCCAACCCAGTTTGTTGTGCAGCACCTGCTTGAGTCCCGGGGGCAGGGGCAGCACCTCCAGCGTGTCCACATAGTCAGGCAGGAGCTGGCGCAGGCGGAAGCAGCACAGGTACTGCAGGGACGTGCGGCTGGCACAGGACCGGATCACCTTCATGCTGCTCTTGGCCGCTGTCGAGCACACCATGGGGTAAAACTTCTTGTTCTGCAGCTTTGTGGCTGCTACCCCTGCCAGGGCACAGCACCAGGGAGGGCATGTTAGTTTAGACAGAGGGATCTCCCCCCTCCCACCTACCCCAAACCCATTAACTGCAAAGGTGTTGGGAAAAGCTTTCCAAAATCCCAATCTATTCAACAACAAATGTGACCTTCCTCCCACTCACTTCATACCTTGGTCTTCTGCTTCCCCAGGGTTTTCTGGTGCAGCCAGACTCGAGTTCCTCCCACCCCATCCCTGGCTCTCACCTATGCACTTGCGGTTCTTGAAGAACGTGAGTGTCCCGTGCCACGTATCCAAATGCACCCCAATAATGGAGCCTTGGCCAAACCTCGAGGAGAAGTTTGTTTTGTCCCCCTTGTGATGCAGCAGTCCTAAAAATATACCCAAAAAATGGCATTCTGTGGAGAACTTGCACTTTAGAAATTCATCCCAACTCCCATGCTGCTGGTAATGCCAAAAGCATTTAGTTCAGTGCCAAAAGCATCCCTGCATTTCTGACCCCTGCCCTCCCATCCCAGAGTGGTTCGTGGAAAGGCAAAAGTGAGGTTTTACAACTCCAGAGCACAGGGAGCAGCACTGAAACCCCAAAGTGGTGATGCGAAAGTAGTACCCTGGTGCCCTGGCAGGGTCCTACACCAGGTCTAAGGGCTCTCCAAAAAGTGGGCCGGGAGAGATGGGCTCCAAGGGCTGTGAGCTGCCAGCAGCTGCTCTGTTGTCCTTAACAAAGGGATTCACAGGTCTGGTGGCACCCTGTGTGCCACTGCTGCCAGCCACCCTGGCCGTGTTACCTGTGTAAGAGAGTCCCCAGCTGTCCTCGTCCTTGCCCAGCAGGCTGCAGAAGGTGTGGCGGTACTTGTCCAGGTTCACATCCGACGTCCCAATCCCCACCATCTGGGAGGAAAAGCAGGCAGGAAGAACACAAGCTCAGTGCCTTTTCAAGCAACAATATACTACCAAGATTCTACCTCCAGTTCTTCCCTCCTCTTCTGGACTCAGCCCAAAACACCCAGAGGGGTTGGTGAAGCCAAGTCAGAGGTTTCAGGGTGGAGCTGAAGGCTCCCAGCTCTGATTTCCTTTTCTAGGTGAGGCGGCCCAGCTAAAATGCTAGAGAAAGTCACTGTCAGGTTAACAGTCACTGAATGGTTTGAGTTGGAAGAGAATGTGAAGCTCATCTCATCCCACCTCTGCCAGGGCAGAGACACCTTCCACTAGCCCAGGTTGCTCCAAGCCCTGTCCAGCCTGGCCTTGGACACTGCCAGGGATCCAGGGGCAGCCACAGCTGCTCTGGCCACCCTGTGCCAGGGCCTGCCCACCCTCACAGGGAACAACTCCTTCCCAATATCCCATCCAGCCCTGCCCTCTGCCAGTGGGAAGCCATTCCCTGTGTCCTGTCACACCAACCTCTTGTCCCCAGTCCCTCTCCAGCTCTCCTGGAGCCCCTTTAGGCCCTGGAAGGGGCTCTGAGCTCTCCCTGCAGCCTTCTCTTCTCCAGGTGAGCACCCCCAGCTCTCCCAGCCTGGCTCCAGAGCAGAGGGGCTCCAGCCTTTGGGGCATCTCCATGGGCCACCCTGGACTCTCTCCAGCAGCTCCAGGTCCTGGTGCTGTTGGCCCCAGGGCTGGAGGCAGCTCTGCAGGTGGGGTTTCACCTGAGAGGGCAGAATCTCTCCCCCTCCCCTGCTGCCCACATCAGGGGATCAGCCCAGGGCGTGGGGGTTTCTGGGTGCTCATGGCCAGGCCATGTCTAGTCCTTATCCTCCAACACTCCACGTCCTTCTCCCAGGGCTGCTCTCATTCCAGTCTCTGCCCAGCCTGGATTGGTGCTTGGGATTGCCCTGACCCAGGTGTAGCACTGGCACTTGAGCCTTGCTCAACTTTTTTCCAATGGCCCCATCTCTCCAGCCTGTCCAGGTCTCTCTTGATACCCCATCCCTCTCCTGCACATGTCACCTCCCCAAACAGCTGGGTGTCAGCTCCAGTCTAGCCAAGGGTGCCCTGATCCCACTGTCCATGTCCCCAGCAGAGATGTGAAACAATAGTGGTCCCAATGCCAGCCGCTGAGCAAGGTCACTTGTCACTGGTCTCTGTCGACTCCCAACTCTTTGCATGTGATCATCCAGACAATTCCATATCCACCAAGTGGTCCCTCTGTCAAATCCATTTCTCTCCAGGTTAGAGACAAGGATGCCACGCAAGGCAGCAACAAATGCTTTGCGTAAGTTCAGGTAGATGAGATCAGTTCCTCTTCCCTCCTCCACTAACACTGCAACCCCATCACAGAAGGCTACTGAACCCCTTAGTGAAGCCATGATGGATGTCATCAATCACATCCACTTTTTCCATGTGCCTTTGCATAGCCTCCAAAAGGATCTCCTCCAGGCCCAGAGCTGAGACTGGTCAGCCTGTACTTCCCCAGATGTTCCTTATTTCCCTTTCTAAAAATGGGGGTTATGTTTCCCCTTTTCCAGTCACTGGGAACTTCACCAGACTGCACAGCTTCTCCAATATGACTGATAGCAGCTAAGCCACTTCATCCACCAGTTCCCTCAGATCCCAGGGATGCATCTTATCAGGTCCCAATGGACTTGTGCACTTCCAGACAGCCTCAAACCTCATCTGCCGTGGTGGAACCTCATCCTGCCAGCCCCTGTCCAAAATTCTGGGCATTTCTGTGTGCCCCACACATACCATGTCGGTGCCATACACCGGGGAGGTCATCTTGATCTCCCAGAAGTGCTGCCCCTCTGCCAGCTCCTTGTTGCCGCGGATGGCAGCCGTGCCACAGCTGTACTCCATGTGGAAGTTCACTTTGCGGTTGTCACACGTCAGCAGCGTGGCCGTTGACTTGTTCAGGTCATCCCACACCCAGTCAAAATCTGTTGAAGAAGCACAGAGGGGACAAGGATGGGCAAAGACCCTCAGGGAATGAGCCCCAAGCCAAAGCACAGGGAGATGTTTGTTTTGAAGCCCTGTTAGTGGGTTTGTTTCTATTTCTCTTATTGCTCAAGAGGATAAATCTTAAGCTGTGCAGAGATAACTACTCTGCAGTCTCCCACCAGGGATTGATCAGTGCTGCAAAGCCGTCAGCATTCACCAGACCAAATTTTGGCTGACACTGGGCAGAGCCTCCCTTCTCCTCACACTCCTCATGGGATCAAAGGGTGGCTCTGCCATGCCACAGGCTCTCCCCAGCAGCCCAAGCCCATCCTGTGCTCTGAGCCATGCACCTGCCAGCCCCTGCAGGGATCAGGAGGGCCCGAAGCACCAGCTGTTTCACTGGGGCCTAAACTGGATCGGAAAGCAGGTCCCAGGGGTGAGCACTGATGCCATAACAGCATCAGCCCTGAGCCTGGAAACACAACAGCAGGCACGGGCTGGTAATCCTCCTCCACCTTGGGATGTAAAGAAAGGAATGCTGAGACAGGAACAGGACACTGCAGGGGTCCCCCCACCCCCGAGCCCCTTACACTCGTCCTCCTCGCCGCAGCGGCAGTCGCGGACGCGGTGCAGGGCATGCAGGCTGGAGCAGTAGGGAGCTTCACTCTGGTTCTCACAGTTGCAGTAGGACTCTCCAGTCACAGGGATGGCGCTCGGGATGGAGGGAGACAGGGAGGAAAACTCCGGCTCCGAATCAGAGTCGCTGTGCTGCTGGGGAGAACAGGAATGCTCACTGCTGGGCACCACTGGGTGTGGGAGCTGGGCTGGCAGAGCTCCACGAGGGCTTTGCTGGGACATCCCCAGGCTCATGTCACACAGGGAGGCTGTGCCCACGGAATTACCCTGCTCTGGGACATGGATAGTGCCTGCAGAGCTGCAGGGACCTCTCAGCACTCTGCAGCACAGGTACGTTCTGTGTGCCTGCCAGGGGCATGGAGCTGTCACAGCAGGGTGACAGCCCAAGGCTGGAATACACACATTTTGAAGAAAATTCTGTGCTAAAGCTTTGGCTTTCACCAGGCAGGTTCCAGCCATAGCAGAGCTGAGCACTGCTCTAGAGAGGCTGAAGAGGCTGGGTGGCACAGGAGGAGAAGGGAGAGGGGGCAGAACAAAGGGAGCCAGTTGAGCAGCACGGCTCAACTCCTCAGGCCAGCACTGCAGACAGGCCCACAGGGAACCCAGGGCAAGATTAAAGGGCTTTTGTTTACTTTCATGAACACAAAAACCTGATTTACTGTTCCCCAGTGCCAAGAGACCAAAGTGATCCTGGACTGGACACGGTGAGAGTCACAGCCCAGTTTCACTCCTGTGTTATGGTGCTGCCTAAGGGATTCTCTCATCACTGGCTGCAGAGTTCCTCTAGGCTTACGTGCTGCTCAGGTGTACCTGCTTGTTATTCTCCACCATGGTCAGAGGTATTTAATGGCAAAAATATTTTATACTCAAGTTCTTGCAGCTGTGTAAGACAGGGAATTGAAACTACTTGGGCTTACATACATCCTGCTCAGGCTTCCTCCTCTGGCCTGCAGACCCAAGAGCTTGGGTTCTGTCTTTCCTAACTTCTAACTTACCCAAGTACTGCCACCTAGAAATCCTGTCAATTCCCATGACTGCAGGGAAAGAAAACTTCTCCTTTTCTGGGAGCACAGTGCCTGGGTTTGGACACTGTGCTTTGGCAGAGCCTCCTGACTTCAGTGTGGCTCTGAAGCTCCTGGAACAGCTCCTTTTGCCCCACCACTGCAAAGGGAACTCAACTCACACACTCAAGAATTAGGGAAATACGGAAGGATGGCAGAGGTGAATCAGTCACTCCTTGCACTGTGTTACTCTTGCTCTCCCTGCTGTATTCCCATCTCCAGCACACCTGGACCAGGTTCAGAAGTGAGGTTCACATTGCAGAGCAGGAAATGTGAGGAAATTTCAGTCTGAAGACACTGCCCCACAATCTCCACCAAAATCTCCAAGCCCCTCACAGCCCAGGAGGGAGCACAACCAGCCAGATTAAGGAACTGATCCACTTCAAACACTTATCTAGAGCTCTACTTCCAAAAAAAAATTTATAAAACATTAATAAAAATACTGTATGTGCTTTATGTACAACACACCCATTCTATGCTTGAAAAAGCATTTCCTTCAGTATCAATATTGACCATTACTAAATCCTTTCTGCTTTTGGCCAGTTCAGACCTGGTATCAAGGAAAGGAAAACGTCCCCTGTGCCACCCAGAGCCCCGAGCCCAGCCTACCTGCCCGTCGGAGTCGCAGCCCCAGCCCCGCGCGCCGGCCTGGCCGTCGGCCTCGCGCCGGACCCCGCTCAGGACGAAGCGCCAGGCCCGGCTGCTCCGCGGGCGCCGCGCCATGCTGCCCCCACGCAGGTAGGCTGGGGAAGGAACACGAGGTTACACTTCTCTTACACTTCTGCCACATCCCCTGGCCGCTCCCCGGGTCACCAAATGCCCCAGGGGAACCGGCACAAGATCAGCAAAGGAAGTTCCACGCGCATGAAGAGCCTCTGCAAACTTCAAGCTCTTTCTCCACCCAGGGTCAACTTCTCTGTGAGCCAGCTGTTCAGCTGGCCCCTAGGAATGCTCCCAATGTCCAGGGGTGGTGGCAACAGCTGCCCCTCTGCAGGAACTGGGTCCAGCAGCCACCTCTCACATGGCCTGGGGAGCTTCAGGGCTGTCAGAGTCACAGAGTCCTTTGGGTTGGAAGGACCTTCAAGCTCATCTCGTTCCATCCCCTGCCATGGGCAGGGACAGCTTCCACTAGACCAGGCTGCTCCCAGACACAGCCTCCCTGGAGCTCAATGACCCTCCAGAGCTGTCCTGGCTCTGGCCACCTGCACTGCCCCAGCCCCCCTGCAGCCCGTCTGTCTCCAGGGAAGGATGTCCACCTGCAACTGCCCTCTGATGGAAGATTCTGCTCTCAGTGCTTGGAGAGGAAAAGAAAACACTTTCCTGCTCACTGGAGGGAAACCAGGATTGTGACCAGCTTGCCTCAAGGACAACAGGCCAAAGGGAAGTGATGCCTCAGCACCACCAGGTTTTAGCTTTTCTATTTTTCAGATTCTGTGCTGCTTTAGTGTGTGGGTCAGGGCTTCATATGAGGGGATGGTGAGCTCTCCTCACAGAGCAGGGAGACAAAACAATTCCTGCTCTAGCTGGAGACCAAGGACAAATGATCCAAATCTCAGGCCCAAGAGCACAAACAACGTGGACTGAAGAGAGAAAAACAAGAAGGATGGGACTGCATAACCTAAAGCTGTAATTAGGACAATGAACTCCAATATGCAAATGGACCAGAACTGATCAAAGTGAGAGAGCCTGTGACTGGTCGTGCATTTTGTGACCATTTTGAGTTCACCTGGGGTGTAGCCCTGGCTGGGCTCTTGTGCTGCCCAAGGTGGATCCATTGGGGCCTTCTAATAAATCCCTACTTTATTCTTTAACCCCATCCAGTCTCTGTTCTAGGCCAGCCTTCACAAGGCATCAGAAGCAGCTGCATGACTCCCAGCCTAACAGGGATATTGTTCAGAGACAGATTTCCCAAGGCTCCTTTCCTGGGCACAGCCTGACAGGCCACACCAGCTCACAGCTCCCACACAGGACCACTGCACTGGACGTGACAGGAAAACCTGAGCTTCCAATCCCATCTACCTGAGGTTTATCTTTGCAGGATTCAACTCCCCACCAAGAGGCAGCCTAAGGGCTGTAACCCTTAAGGCCTCTCCCTCAGCTCAGCCCCGAGCCAGAGCCTGCCATAAAGCACCTGGCCCTGTTCCACCCGTGCCTCAGTCCCCAGTGGGACAGCAGCTCCTGGAAAAGCAGGACAGGCCAAGGCACAGCCAGCTGTGCAGCTGCCCATGGATGCTTTGAAGGGCTCTAGAAATCCCACCTGCTGAAATCACAGAGCTCGAACAGCCATGCTGGGCAAGCACCTGAAACCACTGAAGCAGCAACCCCTTCTCCAGCTTTGCTGAGCACCCACGGCAGCCCAACAGAGCTGCCCTGCTCCCCCAAGCCCTCACTAACGCTGGGGCTTAGAGTCAGCACAGAGATCCCAGCACACAACCAAGCACTGATGGCAGAGTCAGCCATGGAATCATTACGGCTGGAAAAGACCTCTTGGATCAACGAGTCCAACTATTCCCAGCACTGCCAAGGCTACCACTAACCCATGTCCCCAAATGCCACATGCATACAGCTTTAAAATCCCTCCAAGGATGAGGACTACACCACTGCCCTGGGCAGCTGTGCCAATGCCTGACCATCCCTTCCAAGAAGAAATTTTCCCAATATCCAACCTAAACCTCCCCTGGCACAGCTTGGGGCCATTCCCTCTCATCCTGTCCCTGTTCCCTGGGAGCAGAGCCTGACTCCCTCGGCTGTCCCCTCCTGTCAGGGAGTTGTGCAGAGCCAGAAGGTCCCCCCTGAGCCTCCTTTTCTCCAGGCTGAGCCCCTTTCCAGCTCCCTCAGCCCCTCCTGGTGCTCCAGCCCCTTCCCCAGCTCTGTTCCCTTCCCTGCAGATGCTCCAGCCCCTCACTGACTGCCTTGACCACAACTGCCCCTAGGATTGAAAGTGCCTCAGCAGTGCAAGCACAGGGGACGGCCCCTGTCCCGCTCCTGCTGCGCTGCCACAAAAAGTCTCTGACCCCTGAGGGGCCCCGGGCCCGCTGAGGCCTCTCCGGGTGCCCGAGGCGATGCTGCGGCGTGACCCGCACAGCCCCGGGCACCNCCAGGCCAGGCCAAGCCACCGCGCTTGGGTCGCACAACCCCGGTCCGCCCCGAGCCAAACCCCAACCGCTGCTTCCACCTCCGGCCCGTCCCCCGAGCCCCCGGCCCACCTGCCCGGCCCAGCGCTGCCCCGGCCCGGCCCGCGGCGCTCTGACCTACTTTCCTCTCCCGGGACATAAACAATCCGCTCCCGGCACCGCCCCCAGGCGCCCATTGGCTGCAACCGCGCCGTACCCGTTCACGGTTGGCTGAGTGCTCTGTCACTCACAGGAGCAGGGGGACGAAGGAGGCGGGGTCTGAGAGAGCCCCGCGCTATTGGCTGCTCCGTGTGCCAATCGCCAAAGAGCGGCGCCATTGGGCGGCTGCTCGCGAAGGGAAAGCACTAAAGCCCATTGGCTGATGCGAAGGGAGCACGAGAAGTAGATTAGCTACTAAGCTATGAAGGGCGTGTTCCCCGGTGTGAGAGCGATCTGCGATTGGATATAATACATGTCAGTCTAAGGGGGCGGGGCCGTGGGTTGGCGGAAGTCGGAAGCGGGTGATGCGGGGAGGCAACATGGAGGAGACGGCTGGGGGTGAGCGCCGGAGAGGCCGTGGCCTGGGGGAACCGGGATTGGGGGCCTCAGCCTGGGGGGGCCCTCCCGCGTCGCGGGGGACGTCCTGACCGGAATGATCGGGCCTAGCGGGGGTCAGGACCCGGTTCCGCGGAGTTCCGAGGTGCTCGGGCCGAGGCGGCGCCGCGGCGTTCGGCCCGACTCCTGGTGAGGGAGCGCCGGGCCGGGCTCCCGTACGCGGCGGGCAGCGCTTATCAGGAGGTGACGCTCTGAGCCTTGCCAGGGGCCCGGGCCTGGCTCCCCCGGCAGACAAGGCCGAGTAAGCGGGCCACGCGCGGGGCTGCCGCCGGCACCGGACGGTCTCCGGGAGCGCCTCCCTTCGGGGCCCCTTCTCCCCCCTCCCCGTTGTGGGGCCCGTGGCCTTTACCGTCGGCGGAGGTGCGGATGAGCTCTGCCATGGTGCGTGCGGGCTCCATGCCGCCGGTGCCGCTGCGCTGCCGGACCAGCCCCGGCGCGGTGGGTCCGTGCCCGGTCCTGTCGGGACTCCCGGAACGCGGCCCCGGGTGGGCGGGTGGCGTTCGCCGGCTGTGGCTGGAGCGGCCCGGCCGCCCCTTGTGCTGCCCCGGGCCGGGGACTCCGGTCTCGAGCGCTCCCTGCTCTGGGGAGCGGAGCCCGAAGCGGAGCCGGGAGCGCTGAGAGCGCAGCAGGGAATGCAGGGAGGGCTGGAGAGGAGCGTGGGGCCGGCAGGAAGCGACTGGTGTGGCGTGGAGGAAGGAAACGCCAAGGGCCTGAGCTCACCGTCAGCCTCGGGCCATGGCTGGGCTGAGCCTCACGCACCCCGTGCGTGTTTATTGCTCTGCTGCCCAATTTCCGCTTAGGTCATCGGGACCAGCCTTTACTCCACACTCAGTGTTTATTGCCAGTGTTGTCATTGTCCCTGTTCTGATGATGAAAAGCCCGTGGCACATCCACCTCTTCTTTCCCACTGCCTTACACTGAGGGTAGAGCTCAGCGGGGCTGCAGCTCCTCCTGAGGGCAGCTCTGATCTCTGGGACAGGGAACGGCTGGAGCTGGGCCAGGGCAGGGTCAGACTGGATTTTGGGAAAGGTTCTTCCCTCAGAGGGTGCTGGGCACTGTCCAGGTTCCCCAGGGAATGGGCATGGCCTTGAGGCTGCCAGAGCTCCAGGAGCGTTTGGACAGGGTGGGATTGTTGGGATGTCTGTGCAGGGCCAGGAGCTGGGCTTGGATGATCCCTCTGGGACCTTTCCAACTCAGAATATTCCATGGTTCTGTGCTACACGTGCAGAGAGAGCCAACCTGGCCGGGGTGCGGCACATCCTGCTGGTGCTGTCCGGGAAGGGCGGCGTTGGGAAGAGCACCCTCTCCACCGAGCTGGCCCTGGCGCTGCGGCACGCCGGCAAGAGGGTGAGTGAGGCTTTGGGGTGCTGAGCTCTGCCTTTTCCAGGGGTGGTGGCAACAGCCCTGGAAACCCCTGCCCCTCTGCAGGAACTGGGTCCAGCAGCACCTTCAGCTGCGCTGGATTCTGCCCACCCTTTCCATGTGGGTGCCCTTGGTGGGCAGCGTGCAGATTCTCTGTGAAAATGTAATTTGTGGTAGTGTGATCCAGTCCAGGTACTGCAGCTCATTTCTCTTTTGTCTATTTTATTAAATCACCCAGTATTTATTGTTGAAATTGGTGCTGGGACATGACTGCTTCTTTGTGGTGTCACCCTCGCACCCTCTGTGGGGTGAAGTGGGTGAGCCCAAGGACTCTTAAAATGGGGATAAAAAAGAAATGTGTGGGCAGGAGACAGACTGAGTTCCCCGAGGATCTTTTTAAAGGCTCTGTGCAGCCTGTGCCACTTGGGTTCTGGCATAAAGCACTTGGAAACACCCAGGGCATGCTCCTTAGGGAGCAGGAGGTCAGGAGGGATATGAAATTTAAAGCATTTGTGTTCCAAATGTGGCTGTTGTGGAAGCGCTGCAAGCAGCCCGAATTTGGGTGTTCGGGGGCTCCTGAGCCCGCCCTGCCGGGCTTGTCTGAAGGGCTGTGCCTGTCCCAGGTGGGGATCCTGGACGTGGACCTGTGTGGCCCCAGCATCCCGCGCATGCTGAGGGTGCAGGACAGCGCCGTGCACCAGTGTGACAGCGGCTGGGTCCCCGTCTTCGTGGGGCAGGACAAGGCCATTGCCCTCATGTCCATCGGCTTTCTGCTGGAGCGGCCCGACGACGCCGTGGTGTGGAGGGGACCCAAGAAAAACGGTAATGCCGGGGCTTAATGCTGGGGGAACTTTCTGTGAGCCCTCCTGGAGCTGCTGCTGCCTCCTGGAGAGGTTGTTCCTTGCAGGAACAAAGTTCCTGTTCCACAAGGATGGGTTGAAGTCACTCAGATGGGGAGAGTGCAGCACACACAGCCTTGTCCCCTCTCCCTGTCCCACGGCTCCCAAGGCACCTGCTGAAACCCATTGTGCTTTGAGGTTTTTTTATCTGCCCCTTTTATTTCCATAGCTTTGATCAAACAGTTTGTCACCGACGTGGCCTGGGGGGAGCTGGACTTCCTCATTGTGGACACGCCACCGGGCACGTCTGACGAGCACATCTCCACCGTGGAGGCCTTGAGGCCCTTCCAGCTGCTCGGGGCAGTCCTAGTCACAACACCTCAGGTGGGACACGGGGCTGGAATTCCTGGCAGGCAGCAGATTTGGAGGGGGGAAAATGCACCCCAGCTTTGCACAGGGCTGTCTGTGGATGGTTGTTCTGCACATCTGCTCCAGAGCCACAGTCAGCGTGGCCATCCCCAACTGGTGCTGTTCCCCTCAGGCTGTGTCCGTGGGGGATGTGAGGCGGGAGCTGACGTTCTGTAGGAAGGCGGGACTGCGGATCCTCGGCATCGTGGAGAACATGAGCGGCTTCGTGTGCTCCCACTGCTCCGTGAGCTCTCCTGACCTCATTGTCCAGCCTTAGGGCTGCTGTGGGCCTTTCCTGATGGTGCTGGGGTGGAGAATTGGGAAATGCCATGAGGGTGATGCTGTGAGCCTGGGAGGGAGAGGAGACACTGCCAGCTTTGGGCTCTGCTGTGCTGTGGAGCACTGGGAGAGGGCACAGGGAATGCCTGGGGCTGCAGGGGTTCGGGAGCTGGCCCCGCTCAGGGCCTGGCAGCTCCTGCCCTGTCACACAGGGCTCTGGCCTTTCTGACTCACTGCTCTTCCTCCTTCAGGAATGCACAAACATCTTTTCCAAAGGGGGAGGTGAGGAGCTGGCCAAGCATGCTGGGGTGCCCTTCCTGGGTGAGTGGCCTCTGGAGCAGAGCTCTGCTCAGAGCTGGTCTCGTGGTGCTTTGGGAGGGCTGAGCACAGAGAAGGAGCATCACAGGGGCAGGTGGGCTGGGCTGTGAGCCCCAGGCACCTGTGCGCAGCTGAGGTTTGTGCTTTGCTTCTCTGCCATCCAAACTCCTCACAGTGGGCCCTGGCCCTACTGAGGCAGAGGTGATGATGCCAGCAGCCTGCTCTGACTGCTGACATCATGGTGACAGTGTAAACAGGCCTGGAGCTCCATGAGAACCATATTGGAATGTCTGGAACCTTCCTGACAAATGGGGGCTGGGGGCTGAACCCTGTCCCTGGACAGGGCTGGCATCAGGTGGGAGAGCCTCTCTCATGAAGCACCAGGGTGGGGTGGGGTCTTGGAGCCAGAGGAAGTGGTTGCAGGTGAGAATTGTCTCCTGGCGAGCTCAGGGAGGGCAGTGGTGGCTCTTCCCTACCACTTTCCCTGCAGTTGGCTGTGGCAGTGTGTGTTTCATCCCTGGCTGCAGATCTGGGCCCTACAGAGCTCTCACTCTGCCCTCCCCTGTCCCACAGGCTGCGTCCCCCTGGACCCCCAGCTCAGCCAGAGCTTGGAAGAAGGCAGAGACTTCATCCAAGAGTTTCCCAAGAGCTCTGCCTTCCCTGCCTTGACTCACATTGCCCAGCAGATCTTGGATACATCCCAGAGGAGCTCCTGAGGAGGGTGTAGAGCTGGACTGGTGCCAGACTGGCAGCCCCAGCAGCAGGAAGGGGATGCAGGAACTGTTCAACTCAAACTGTCTCACTGGGGTGTGAGAGGGGGGAGCACAGATTCCTGCTCCTGCTGCCAGTCCCAGAGAGAAGTAGCCACATCCCCTCAGACTCAAAGAGACTCTGGAGCTGCAGTGTCCAGTGTTGTTCTTCCCTCAGCATTCCCACATGGCTCTGATCACCTGGATCATGGCTCCATGTGCTGCTGCCTTCTCCTGCTGCCCCTGCCTGATGGATCACACTGGGCTTGCTTCAGTGGCTGTGTCGTGCTGGGTGCTCCCATGTGGATCCAGGCCAGGCCCCTGGGCTCGGAATTCTCAGCTCACTGGTTCCTGATGGGCCATGAGGACACAGCCTGGGCTGGGCTGAGGAAACACCTTCAGGAGCTGTCTGGGAGCTGCATCCTATCGTGCTGGGAATCAGCCCTCGGGCCTGCTGGGCTTCTGTGACTCAGGAATATTTTTCAAGGTTCCAGCAGTAAACCCTTTTCTCAAAATGAAAGTCTGCAAAACTTCTGTTTTTCCATGGCTTCAGGCCTTGCTGTGTTTCTGAGTCTTGGCCCTTCACATACATCAAGGTGCTTCTTGCTGTTCCCTGGTTTCCTTGCTGGAATTCAGCTAAATCTCCTATAACAGCTTCAGGATCCAGCCTGTCCCGTGTCTTGCTGTGAGCCAGCCCTGGCAGCCACAGCTGTTCTCCAAGCCCAGCCTGGGGCTTCTTTGTCCCCTGGTGGTTCCTGCTTCTGTCACTTCCCGGTGTCTTGTTCCCTGTACCTCTTCCCATAGGCTGCTGCTCCCATGGGACCTGCTCTCCTCTTGCAGGCTTGAGTTAAGCCCAGGAAGCAATGAGGGTGGTGGCTTTGCATCTCATCTCCCTCCCTCCTGGGCTCTGAGCCCCTCCTGCCTGCCTCCCTCTCTGCCTTTGGGACTCGCCCTCACAGGGAGGTTTTGGGAAGGCAGGGAAATCCTGGATTTCCACCAAGGAGACTGGATTCCAGCAGACAGTAGCAGGAGCAGCATCCAGCCCTGCTCCAGCTGCACAAGGACCCACACCTGAGCAGCTTTCCCCTCATGCAATTTTCCAGGAAATTTTGTCTGACCTTTGGACACTTATCTGGGATTTGGAGAGCTGGGCAGTACCGCTGGAATCTGTCAGGGCAGTTGGCTCCTGTGGGATAGCTGGGCATTTCCTGCTCCCTCCCTGGGAATGTGCCAACCACCCAGGGCTTGCAGGAAATGCTGGGACCCCCCTGTGAGCCTGAATCCCTCACCCTGAGGGGCTCTGGGGAGAAATCCCGGCCGTGGGCAGCACGAGCTTTGGAAAAAACATAACTTACAAGGTGGGTTGCAATAGCTCCAAAGGTTTATTTGTCTGCTGTCATTTATCAGGTGAGCAACGAGTGGCTTTCTGTGCCCTGCCTACACCTGCTGCTGCAAGGAATCATTACAGCAAGTCCTCTGCCCCTTACCTAAGCTCGGGGGGGCTTTTAGGATTTCTCCTCTGCTCCATGGCAGGAAAATGCTTTGTTTTGTCTCATAAAAGTCCTGGCCTGGGCAGGGCTGCGCCTTGCTGTGGCTGCAGGGCTGGGGGTGCAGCATTCCCCCATCCAGAGATGCTCCTGCTGGGAGCAACCATGCTCTGCCCTGGGGGCTGCTGTTTAAATATTAAAGGACTGAAATACTCAGTTTGAAGCCCAGGGGGCTGGTGCCCATCCAGCATCTTCTGATCAAGGCAGCTGCTGGAGGCGCTGGCAAATCTGTGCTCTGTCTGGGTGGCCACAGAGCCAGGGCCGGGATGAGGGTCCCTGGGAGGGCCAGCCCAGCTCAGCAGTGAGCAAAGCTCTCCTCGGCAGTGTCACGCAGGTCCAGCCCTGCCAGCCCCGGGGGGTGCAGGCAGGTGAGGTTGTTGTAGGTGTAGATGGGGACGTGGCTGTCGTCCCCCTCGGCCACCGACTGCACGAAGCGCGGCACCACGGCCGGGTGCTGCAGGGAGAAGTCCCGCAGGCCCTTCAGGGAGCAGTTGCAGTGCCAGTTGTTGCCCCCCAGCCACAGCTGCTCCAGGGCAAAGGGCGGGCACAGGAACTCTGCTGAGAAGGTCTCCAGGGAGTTATTCCTCAGGCTGAGGTACCGCAGGTTGGCCAGGGGGGAGATGATGCTGTTGTCCAGTGCCTCCAGCTGGTTGTGGGAGAGGTCAAGCCAGAAGAGTCTCTGGAGCGGGCTGAAGGTGTCCTGGGAGATCTCCAGGAGCTGGTTGGAGGAGAGGAAGAGGTACTCCAGGTTGCTCAGCCCCGTGAAGAGCCGGGGCGAGAGGTGGCTGAGCCTGTTGTGCTTCAGGTCGAGCTCCAGGAGCTCGTGTAGTTCGCTGAAGCTCTGGTCCTCGATGAGAGAGATGCTGTTGTGCTGCAGGAAGAGCCGCCGCAGGCTGGAGAGCCCCGAGAAGGTGTTGGCCCGGATCCTGCCCACGCAGTTGTGCTCCAGGTGGAGGCTGTGCAGCTTGGTGACCCCCTTGAAGACAAAGTCAGGCAGGACCTTGATGCAGTTGGCAGACAAGTGCATCACGGCCACATTGTGCAGCCCCAGGAAGGCCCCGGCCCTGATGTCCTGCAGCTGGTTGTTGTTGAGGCTCAGCACCTCCAGCTGGCCCAGCCCCTCGAAGGTCCTTTCCGCCAGGCCCCGGATCCGGTTGTGCCCCAGCTGCAGCTCCTCCAGGAACTGGAGGTCCTTGAAGGTCCTGGGCCTCAGGCTGGTGATGGAGTTGGTGGACAAGCGCAGGACGTGCAGGCTCAGGAGGCCCAGGAAGGTGTCCTCGTAGAGCGAGACCAGGCGGTTGTGGGACAGGTCCAGCCACCGCAGGGACTTCATGCCCACGAAGGCGCGGGGCGCAATGGCGTTGATCTGGTTGTGGTTCAGGTACAGCTTCTGCAGCTTCTGCAGCTTGACGAAGATGTTGATCTTGATGCCCTTGAGTGCATTCCCGCTCAGGTCCAGCTCCTTCAACTCGGTGAGGCTGCAGAAGAGCTGGTGCTGGAGGTAGGGCAGCTTGTTGCCAGCCAGGATCAGCTCCCTCAGGTTGGGCAGGTCATGGAACACCTTGTCAGGCAGCACCACGAGTGAGTTCCAGCCGAGGTTCAGGTACCAGAGGTTGGAGAGCCCAGCAAAGAGCCCTTCCTCCACCTTGCTGAAGTGGTTGTTGTTGAGGCTGAGGGACACGAGGTTCTGTGTGTGCAGGAAGGTGTGCGGGGCCAGGTGCCGGAGGCGGTTGCGCTCCAGGTGCAGGTGGTAGAGGCTGCGCAGCCCGTGGAAAGCGTGCTGCTCCACGGAGCCCAGCTGGCTGCTCTGCAGGTCCAGGAAGTCCAGGGCCGACAAATTCCTGAAGGCGGCGGCCGGCAGCAGCGTAAAGTTGTTGCCGTCCAGCCACAGAGCTTTGGCGTTGGGGGGCACGTCCTCGGGCAGGCGGGTCAGGTTGCGGCCGCTGCAGAAGACGTTCAGCTCCTCGCTGTAATCGTCCAGGCTGCAGGCGCAGGGGCTGGGGCAGCGCGGGCCGTCCCCATCCCCCGGCTCCTTCGGCGGGTCCCCCCCGGGGGGCTGGGAGGCGGCAGCCAGCAGCAGGGCCAGGGGGAGCAGGAGGGGGACGCCTGCTGGGGGTGGAGGAGAGGGGACAGGGTCAGTGCAGGGCTGTGGCTGCTCTAGGGGACACCTTGGGACCGCTTGGCCAGGTGCCTGCACTGCTGGGGCTCGGGGGGATAAAGGGGTCACTCTCGGCCCACTGCATACACGGGGCAGCTGCGGGAGTTTTCAGAGGCCGGATCCCTTGGGAGACGGTCCAGGATCACCCCCCACTGCTGCCACAGCTCTGACCCCTCGGGTGCAGGGACCCCCCCGAAATTCATCTCCATATTGCAGCGGCAGCTTCTCCCTTCCGTGGGGAAAGGCCCCCAGACCCCTCTCCCCCTTCCTCCCCGGCTGCCCCCCGTGCCTCCTCAGCACTGAAGGGTCTCAGACCCACGGTCCCTGCCCATCCCTGCACACCCCATCCCGGTTTGGGCTCTGCCCTGCAGTGCTTGCAGCCCCCCCCCCAGGCAGCTCGGGGGACCCCAAAACGTCTTGCTAGCAGTGGAGGAGGAGCAGAGTAAAGGGTGACGGAAGCCCTGGCAGAGCCTGAGCGTGTCCCCCCCGGTCCCTGCGTGTCCCCCCAGCCTGGCCGAGGGCAGTTGCAGCCTCACCTTTGCCTGCGCTCATGGCGGCGGGCAGGGCCGGGCAGGGCTCTCGCTCCCTCTCCGCTGTCCGGCCCCTCCGACTGCGCAGGGATGGATGGAGCAACCACCTTGACGCCTGTCCAGCCACCCGCCCGGCCGGGCTTAACCCCACTGCTGCTGGCCCAGCCGTGGCTGAGCCGCGGGGACAGCCTGGCGGGGCAGTGGCACCGGGAGGGGCTCCTCGGAACTGCCCTTAGGGCAACCCGGGACAGGGGCACGGAACGAGATGTCCGGGAACCTGATGGGGGTCCTGACAGAGGAGGGGTTTATGTGGGCTTTGAGCGTGGAGGGAGGAATGGGGTAATCTCAGAGGGTGTCCCACCACCGTGCCCTGAGTTCCGGAGGGTTCTGAGCAGCAGCACTGACCCTTCCCTGCCCTGCTCCGCCGGGAATGCCCTGGGATAAGCCCTGGCGGAGGGTTCTCACTTTCCATCAGGACACAAAAAACACATGCTGGGGCTTGGAGCATCCGTAGGACACAGGGATTAAAGGTTTGGGGATCAGCCTACGTGCAGGATGGGCTGAAACACCTGAGGGTTTATGGTGATGCAAGTGGGAAATGAGTTGGGAAAAGGGAAAAAACTTTTCCCTGTGTGACACTAGGAGCCTGGGGGCAGAACCCTCAGCCCCTCCTGGGCATTTTCCCGTTTTCCCTCCTGTGTTGCCTTGTGGGTGAGGAGGGTGCTGGGAGCTCTACACCCTGCTCTGCCCAGTGCTTCTGTGCCAAAGGGCAAACTGAGACCAAAGCCAGGGTCCCCCTGGTGAGGTGGTGGCTCTGGGGGTCCCCTGCTCCTCTGCCAGCCCCCATCCAATGGGATGAGGGTAGGTGATGCTGCAGGGCTGGCAGATCACACTCTGCCCCTGGCAGCTCATCAAAACCACCCCGGGGAGGCTGCTGACCTCATCCTGTGTCCCAGGTTATTTCCCCACCAGGCTCCAACACAGGCTCTGTGGAATCTTTTACCAGTTTCCAGGAAAGAAACAGAAAGAAAAAGCCCCAGCAAGAGGAGCCCTGTGGCCAGATAGAAAAGCCAGGGCTAAACCTTCCCCTGTCCCCTCCTTGCTGGATATGCACCAGGCTGGCACCACTCACACCCACAGCTCCAGGAACAGCAATCTCTGCCCTGTGGTTGCTCTTCCCAGCCCTGGTTTCCCCAGGCTGCTTTGGGAGGAGCAGGCAGAGCAGGGATTCTCTCCCCCACCATTCCCACACCACGGGTACCCCACCATGCTCCCCCTTGCCCCTTCCCACGGGAGCCTGGCACTTCCCCAGCTCACAGGCCACACCTCGGCTCCTCACCAGGCATTGCCATGCCCACGGGAAGAGGTGTTGGAGAGAGACATCCAGGCTCCAGCCTTGCCACCCAACTTTCCCACAGGCTCTGCTTTCTCTCTTCCCTTTTGGCCCCCAGTGGAATTCTCCTCCCCCTCTATTTTAATCCTGTCTTCTGGGAATTTATGGATTAGGAAAGAGAAATGAGGGATAGGGATACATACACCCACTAATAGGCACTGAGCATATATTGACACAAGGTATAATCAATCTGGAAGCTAAAAAGAGCTGAACCAGCACAGGTCAGCCAGCCAAAACCCACAAAGCCTCGTTGGGAAGTTTAAACAAGCCCTGCCTGCAGCTGGGAGCAGGTTTATCCCTGCCTGCAGCAGCCCTATCTGGGGAAATACAAATGAGATGCAACGGGAAAATAAGGAGGGTAAATAAGGAAATCCCTTCGCAGAGTGGATGCGGTCAGGGAGGAGCTGGACCCATCTCCACCTTTAGAGATCCTTGAGGCATCTCCTCCAGGTCTGTCTGCACCCCTAAATCTCCCTGGCAGCCTGATCTCCAGACGTGTCCTGTGTCAGGAGATGCTGGGACCTGCAGCTGCTGGTCCCCAGGCCCCCCATGTGCCCACAGCCACCGTGGGGACCTCGCTTTGTGTCCCCACCACGCGTGTGTCCTTCCCAGAGTGTCCCTGGCCGGTGTGGACCCCCTGTGTGATCCCCCCACCACCTCAGCTCCAGCAGATAAACTCCCAGCCGGGACCAAAGTCTGAGCCCCTCCCCTGGTTGCCATGGAGAAGGCTGTAATGGTATTAGGAAAAGCAGCAAAATCATTAAAAACTAGTTTTTAAACCTATTTAAACTCTAAGGAATCATTTACCTTCCCCAGCAGCTCCTGCTCCTGCAGGTCCCTCCCCAGGGAGCTTCCCAGTCCCTTTGGCTGGGACGTGCCACCAGCTGTCCCTGCTCTGTCCCTGGGCTGGCTGACCTGGGGAGGGGACAGTGCTGGGCCACATCTGCTGTGGGACTCCAGGAGGTCCCGGGTGCATCCCCACCCAGCCAGGGTGGGTGACCAGGGACACTCTGGACACCAGCAGGCACAGCACCCAGCCAAGGAGCCCTGGGGAGCAGGGAGGTGACACGTGTGGCTCTGTCACAGCTGAGTTAAGGAGTATTTTTAGCAAATCTTGCCAAATATTGTCCCTGTCTGGAGAAGAGCATCTCGTGTTGCCAGGGTAACCAGTGCTCCTGCTCCTTGTTCAGGACCAAAAACGTGCCCCATGGAGAGGGGAGGGGTGACACCAGCAGCACAGGGCTTGTGCCACTATCCTGGGGCCAGCAGCAGGGACGCAGCCCCAGGAGTGGTGCTTTGCCTGATGCTCACCCACGTTTCTGGTCACCCTGGTCCGTGCTGCTGGAGGTGGGGACTGGGGAGTGGTGGCAGCTGCTGGTAAAGGTCCCCATGGGCATCTCTGAGTGCCACCTGCTGCCCTGCCATGGCTGCAGAGCCTCATGTGGGAGGTTGGGAAAGGTGCCCGATGTTCTGGCAGCTCCAGGGATGCCAGTTCTGCCCTGGTGGCCCTCGTGGCCACAAGGAACCACATCACCAGCCCCAGACTGGTTGGACTGGGAGAGGTGAGGACATCCCCAAGACATTACTCAGGGTGGCCAGGGCCATCGTTGGAGGCAAAGATGGGAAAATACCCAAACTCTGAGGTGTGGGGGAAAGAGGGACCCTGGGAGCAGAGATTTGGAGGTGCATGAAGGCAGGAATGGCAGGAGAGCAGTGGCTGTCAGAATGACGCTGGAACGGGGGAGTGAGCAGAGGGAAGGGAGGCAGGCACCTTGCCCAACCCATCCTGAGGGCAGCGCCAGGGCGGGCAGGGAGACGGGAGTGCTGCCCCGTCAGCTCTCCAGACCTGGACATGGAGGGAGCAGCCTGGCCCTCGGGGTGCCTGGGTGGAGGGATGGGGTGGGAGCGTGGCAGAGGGAGCAGAGCTTTCCTCCTGCCCCTGATCACAGCGCCACCCCATCCCCCGGGGCCTCCCTGCCTGCGCCATCCCAACGCTCCTCCCAGCCCCGCGGGGAAACACCGGGAGATGCCGGGGGGTGACAGATGGGATGTGGGGTGGCAATGGGTGCTGGCACCCTGCTGGACAATACCCTAATACCCTTTTCTAACCCAGAGATGGGGCAGCTGAGAGGCATTTCTTATCTCAAAGTTTACATACAAATACATACCGTGTAATCCTTCTGTCAAACCCTAAAAAGTCTCTACAAATCCATTTCCCATAGCAGCCCACAAATCCAGCATCCCCTGGGCTGCATCACCAGAGGGGTGTTCAGCAGGGTGGGGAGATGGTTCTGCCCCTCAGCCCCCCAGAGCACACAAACACCCACCCCAGGATGGGATCCCGGGACAGGGCACACCTGGAGGGATCCGAGAAGATCCAGAGGGGTTGAGGACTGGAAGAACCTTTCCTGTTTTTTCTGGGGGAGCTGAGAGAGCTTCTGCAGCTCCCTCCTCCTCTCCCTTCTCCAGGCTGGGAGAGCTGAGGCTGTCCAGCCTGGAGAATTCCTTGTGGCAGCCTGAGAGCTTGGAAAAGTGACAGGAAAACTTTTCCTCAAGCCAGGAGAAAGGGTGATGATTTTAAACTGGAAGAGGGTGGATTTAGGTTGGATATAAAGAGAAAATGTGCTGGGGGGCATCGGTGGGAGCCAGGTGCTCAGAGGATTCCCCATCCCTGAGGCAGCGAGGCTTGGGCACCTCAGGCATCCCGGGTGGCAGCGTGCTCCCCTGGCATCCCGGGAGGAGTTCGGCAGATCCGGGAGCGGACGCGAGCTCCCTTTGCTGGCGCTGGAAGCCAGATGGAGCCACTCACTGCGCTAAGGCCGTGCGGCTCTGCCGAGAGCTGGGGAGGGCGGGGGCTGCTCCCCTGCTCCTCTCGGGGGTCTCCTGGGGGACACAGGGCCATGTGTGACCCTGCGAGGGCTGACAGGGCTGGAGGAGAGGTGACAACAAGCAGCGGGCTCGGTGCGGGGACTGTGCGCCCCAAAGCTTCCCCCGGAGCTCCCTTCCCCCGGGCTTGGGGGCGGCTCCATCTCCTAAAGCCGCGCTCCCGGGGCTGGGTTTAAGGTGTACCTGGCAAGGAGAGTGAAAAGCCCTCAGGATAGAGCCGGGATTTGGGTCTGGTGGGGGTGAGTGGTTTAGTCCGGAATGGTGGTGGAGATTCAGTGACGCCCCAAAACTTCATTTCTCAGCCCGAATCTGCTTTTTGTGTTGCTGCCCGGCACAAAATTGGCTTCGTATTCCCAGTCCGTGGGAAAAGTGGTCACTTTTCCAGTGTCACATTTCCAATGTCCCTGAGCCCATAACTGATATCCCTGAACCCATAACTGATACCCCCCATGTCCCTGACCCCATATCCCATAACTGACCCCATAACTGACCCCATACCCCGCAGTATGGCCGGCTGATTGATCCGTGCCAGCCCACGCAGAAGAACCCAACCCCACTTCCAATGTCCCTGAGCCCATAACTGATTTCCCCAATGATCCCTGACCCCCTACCCTATAACTGACCCCATAACTGACCCTATGTCCCCCTAGTATGGCCGCCTCACTGACCTGTGCCAGCCCACCCAGAAGAAGCACCAGATCGCGGTGACCAAGGTGCCCCGATAGGGCACCTGCAGCACACAGGTGCATTTGCATAAATTACGCCGTATTTGCATTTGTTAATTGCGCTCTGCCGGGCGGAACGGGCTCGCTGCGGCTCAGGGAGCGCCCCTTTGATGGGTGGGGCTGTTCCCCCCCAAATCAGGATCTCGGGGTCCGGGACAACATCCCGGGGCTGTGGGATGGGGGTGCCCATCCTCGGGGTGCCCGTGTGGGGCTGAGACCCCCGGGAGCCGCCGGGGAGCGGAGCTGCTGCTCGGCCCCCCCGTGTGCCCGAGCCCCCTCCGAGGCTCCCGCGCCGTGGGCAGGGTGTGAATTCGGCTCCGAGCTGGGTGTGAAGAGACTGTGAATTCTCATCAACACTTTCATTACCTTAATAAAATTACTTCAGGTCTGTTAAGTTCTTTTGCAGAAAAACAAGCCGTAATTGCACAGTTTGCTGGCTTCTCCTTCCCCTGACCCCCCCGAAATGCTCAGTCCCTGGCTCTGGCCTCTGTGCACCTTCACTGGGGGGCTCTGGGCTCTCCTCCAGCAGCCTGGAACAGGTGAGGAGCTCTGCTTGTCATGGAGCTCTGTCAGGATGGCCCCTCTCCCTCTCATCCCCTGAGCTCTGACAGATCCTGAGGAGTTATTCAGCGCTTTGGGCTTTTTTGAACATTATATTGTCAAAGCTTTTTTTCTGTGGGAGACAGATTCTTACCTAAACTCACCCACTCTCCAGAAATAGCAGCAATAATAAGCCTGAAATGAGGAGATTAAGAGCTGGAATTCATTTTAGAATCATGGAAGAGTTTGAGTTGGAAGGGCCCTCTAAAGCTCTCCCAGTCCATCTGATTTTGCCCCTGTTCAAGGTTGTCCACTCTGCCCTGCACACCCTGTTACCCTCACTCGGACCCTGGAGATTCTCAAAACACTTTTGTTTGTAGGATTTGTCCTGTTCCAGGCTGGCAGGTCCCAGTTTGGAGCCAGCAGCAGCCCCAGACCAGCTCAATCCAGATTTAGCAGTGTCTGGGCAAATCCTGGCTTGTTTCAGTGTATGCTTTGCTTTAAAACATCTTTTTCCACACAGCAGCTCTGATGTGAAGGCATGAATTGGGAAAGGTCTTTCCTGCACCCAGAACTCAGAGATCCTGGGGCCTTTGGAGCAGCTGACTGGCACGGGAGGTTCAAGGACCGCAGAGATCAAGAGGAAATTCCCTGGCAGAAAATCAGATACTGTGGGATGGGCTTGGAGCAGGTGGTTGGTTTAGTGATTTAATTATTGGATTAATCAGCCCTTGGAATCATGGAATCATGGAATGGTTTTGGGTGGGAAGGGACCTTAAAATCCACCCAGTGCCACCCCTGCCATGGCAGGGACACCTTCCACTGTCCCAGGCTGCTCCAAGCCCTGTCCAGCCTGGCCTCAGACACTGCCAGGGATCCAGGGGCAGCCACAGCTGCTCTGGGCACCCTGTGCCAGGGCCTGCCCCCCCTGCCAGGGAACAATTCCTTCCCAATATCCCATCCAGCCCTGCTCTTTATTAATCCTCAATTTCTCCTCTGTTACTTTAAAATCTTCCCCCTTGTTCTATCACTGTCAGCCCATGTAAAAAGTCTCTCTCCTCTCTCGTCAGCCCCTAAAGCACTGGAATATCCCTGCACTGGAGATGGAGGCCATCCCTGCAGCCAGGTTTGGCAATGGTCTGTACAGGGTAATGGACCCTTTGGTACCCCCTCCCTGCCCTGGGAATGTTCTGAGCTGCTTGTTCCAGTGTCTGCCGTGGGCTGAGCTGGGAATACAGAATCCTCCTGGGAAGTCCCAGCGCTTTCCCTCCAGCAGCTCCAGGGCGGCTGTAAGGTTTGGAGCCACCTTAAAATCCAGGTGGAAGCCTCTGGTAACCAGAGTTGTTAGCAACAGTGCTGGACCTCCGGGGAGAAGTTCCTTAGAGATCCTTCCTTGGCTTCTCAGTTGCTGCTGCCCAGCCCAGCGCAGAGCCCCGGCCTCTGAGCACATGGATCTCGGAATTGTTGCAGAGAATGAGAGTGTGAGTATTCTGCCAGAGCACCTTGCTGCCCGAAAACCCAGGCATGAAGGTCTGCACCCCCTTCCCAGCTCATGGAACCAGCACTCTGCTAAGGAAATGCTAAGCACAGGGGAGAAATGGCAGCTGGACAGGCGGGCTGGGATTTGTTCAGGTTCTGAAAAGCTGGATATGCTGAGCTCTTCCAGTGGTGGGGGAGGGGCAGGGGGAGAGAGGGCTCAGCTGGAGCTGCTCAGTGCCTCCAGGTGCAGCTGGAGGACAGGAACCAGGAGATGCACCAGCCTGGAGACCCACGGAAGGAGATGGGGAAGCTGCCTGGCTCCAGGACAGACTTGCCGGCCAGGATGGTCCTCAGTGAAGAGGAAAAACTGAAGGTAAAACTTTGAGAGTTGGAGAGAACTGAGCTGTGATGGCCAGTAGATCCACAGTGGGAAATCTGGGGGGAAATTCCTCTTTCTGGAGGGGGATGTGTTGTGCTCAAACATCACATTGGCCTCAGAATCCATCCATGGCCTTCACTGACTTTGTCTCTCCCAGATTTCCAAAGACCTCGTGGATCTCCAGATTGAGACAAACAAAATGAAGGAGCGTTATGAGACTGAGAACTTTCAGCTGAAAACGATGGTACCCACCAACATTTGGGAACAGCCAATTTCAGCCCTGCCAGTACCTCCACCCAGCTCTGCAGCTCCCAACACACCCCCCTCTACCCTGCTTGCCATCTTCCCCTGGCTTCAGATGGAGCTGAATCCCCCCCAGCACCCCAGATTCCGAGGAGCTCCCATGAAATCCTCTCCCGTTTTGCTGCTGGCTGTGCTGCTCTGACCCTGCCGCCCCCTGTGCAGATGCAGGCGCTGGAGAGGCGGGTGCAGGAGCTGGAGCAGGGCGGTGCCGGGCTCCGGGAGGAGCGGGATTCCCTGCGGGAGGGCCTGCGCACCCTGGAGAGCAGCCGGCAGGAGCTGGGGGAGGAGTTCATCATCCTGAAGAGCAATTACCTGGCCCTCGGCAGGGAGCTGGACAAGGAGGTGAGAGAGGCTGCAGGGTTCATCCCAGAGTTCGTGCCAGGGGTCATCCCACAGATCCCAGCTCCACCTCACGTTCCCTGGTTGCAGGTACCTTGCTTGGCTTTCATTTGTGCATCCCCATCACAGCTCAGGTCCGGGGAGGCTTCTCATGCAATTGTACAAAGGTTCTTGTTGAGAGACCTCTTAAAGGCCACCGAGTCCACAAAAACCATTCAGTGCCACCCCTGCCATGGCAGGGACACCTTCCACCATCCCAGGCTGCTCCAAGCCCCAGTGTCCAGCCTGGCCTTGGACACTGCCAGGGATCCAGGGGCAGCCACAGCTTCTCTGGGCACCCTGTGCCAGGGCCTGCCCACCCTCACAGGGAACAATTCCTTCCCAATATCCCATTCATCCCTGCCCTCTGGCAGTGGGAAGCCATTCCCTGTGTTCTGTCCCTCCATCCCTTGTCCCCAGTCCCTCTCCAGCTCTCCTGGAGCCCCTTTAGGCCCTGGAAGGGGCTCTGAGGTGTCCCTGGAGCCTTCTCTTCTCCAGGTGAGCACCCCCAGCTCTCCCAGGCTGGCTCCAGAGCAGAGGGGCTCCAGCCCTTGGGGCATCTCCGTGGCTTCCCCTGGACTCTCTCCAGCAGCTCCAGGTCCTGCTGCTGTTGGTGGGGTCTCCCCTGAGGGGGCAGAATCCCCCCCTCCTGCTGCCCACGCTGGGCTCAGCCCAGCACAGGGGGGGTTTCAGGGTCCCAGCACACATGGCCGGGACATGTCCAGCCTCTGAGCTGTGACACGGAACAGCCCGGCCGTGCGACTGTCTCTAGGGATTTGATGTAACACAGCTCCTCTGGCAGGGCCTGTGGACCTGCCCTGGCAGCAGGGACAGTGCTGGGGACAGGGCTGGGGACAGGGCTGGGGACAGGGCTGTGCTGACCCGCTGCTCCCCCGGCACCCCGCGGGCAGAGCCCTCCCGCTCCCCCGGCGGCCCCTCGGCGGTGCCCGGAGGTCACGGCGGGGCTGCTCGGGGCCGGTCCCTCCGCGCTGCCAGTGCGCTTTGTTTCCCTTTTTTCTGCTTGGCTTGCGCAGCCTGCACGTGAACGGATTGGAGCCGCTCTCATTTCGGGCGGCGGCGGGAAGGGGCCTGGCAGCTTTCAGGTCGACAAGTTTATAAAACACCGAATTCAAGCAAGTTTTTGATGGTTCCTCAAAGGACAGACCCCTTCCCGCTGACTGCTAGCTCAGCAATGATTAACCAGAGGCTTTTGGACCCAGATTTGTGTGTTTCTTTCGCTACTTCAATAGTCCTTCCTCTGTCCCCTCCCTCTCCCCCATCCCGCTTCTCCTTTTTGAATCGGATGGAGTGACTGACACGCTCCTGCTCCCTCCCTCCCCCAGCAGATAGTTTGGCTGCCTCAGCTCAATGACCTGGTTTTCCACGCCGAGCTGTGCTGGGAAGATGTGCAGCAGGAATGCTGCCCTGGTCCAGAGTGTCTGGATGGGCTGTGGCAGAGCAGGATAATCATCACCCGTGAGTTAGTGACCCCTGGGGAGAAATCGTTTCTCTCCCAGAAGCTGAGAAATGGGAATTTCTCACAAGGAGGAAAACTCGACTCTTTCAGGGGGTGATCCCACCCTGCTGTCCCACTGGAGCACGAGGCAGAGCTGCTCTGCTCTGGTTATGCCAGGCTCAGGGAGGAACAGCTCAGCCACCATCACTCTCAGCTGCTTCTTGTCCCCAAGGGGGTGCAATGTGTTTGTCAGAAACTGGATTTTCAGGCAGCTGACATCTCGAAATGAAGGGTTTCGCAGGTTAGAGATAATAACACACTGTTTTCACATGGATCCTGGGATGGTTCAGAGAGTGAAAGCACGTGGATTCAGTTCTGTGCCAGACAGCGTCTTGAAGAACCATGGAGTCCTGGAATGCTTGGGGTGGAAGGGACTTTAAAGCCCATCTCATTCCAGCCCCTGCCACGGGACACCTTCCCCCAGAGCAGGTTGCTCCAAGAAGTGCTGAAGTGGGGCCAGAAGCCAGAGGTGAATTCCTTGGATGTCCTCCATATGCCGAGGAGTTTACCCCAGTTCCTTGGCTCCAACTCCCAAAAATCCCTGCCTGAAGCCAGAGAGGCTCCGACTTGGCAGCCTGGGACTTGTCGCGACATGGGCCTCTTGCTCATTATTTTCCCAGTGCGGACTTTCCCAAAGGAAATGGGAAAAGCAGCCTGCGGTTCTGCCCCCTCCCCTTCCCCGGCGCTCTTCTGGGGGAGACAATGAACCTTTTACACATTCCCAATTACAAGTGCTACTTGTGACCTTGCCAATATGTTGTCATGGCTGCTTGGCGCAGGAGCAGCTCGGCGAGCTCATTCACGGCCCCTTGTCCGGGAACAGTCGGAGCCTCTGGATTGTGGCGGCTCCATTGTCCGCGGGATCCGCGCATTGCCCGCGTCCGCCCCGGCCGCAGCAGCGGCCCTGCCCAGCCCTTGGGAAGCGCCTCGCAGGAGATGCCAGGCAGGCACTCGGTGCCTGTTTTCTGACTCGCTGTAAATTCTTCCTTTTCAAGACTATGATCTTTCCTCGCTCTCCGTTTCCTTCTCCCTTTGTCCCCCAGGCTCGCTCCGGCTGAGGCGGCAGCCCCCGAGGGGACCCAAACGCTCTCTGGGTTCCACGCTGGGGTTTTCCCTGGACCCACGCCAGGCTCGGGAGCTCAGGAAAAGGCAGCGAAGCCCGACTCAAACCGGGGACTGCCCCTTTTTTTGGCTAAACCGGTCCCTGTGACCCCTGCGATCAAATTGTCAGGGCTGACAGCTGCAGATGGATCGCTGCTGGCCGGGGAACAAGCGGAGCTGTCTCTGCGGAGCTGTCAGGTTTCACAGCTGTATATCTCACCTCTTTGTCAGCCTCCTTTCTCCTCGCTCTCCCCCAGCCCACCCCGTGCTATCTTTTGATAAGCTATTCTCTCCACGGATGACTCAGATGACCTCTGCCTCCCATCCTCCCGATTCACTGCCATGGTAACAATTACTCAAGCTTGTCCCCAGTCATAAACCCCATCAAAGCTTTGTTATCTACACAGAAACCCTCCTGGGAGACATGAATTCCCCCAGTGTTCCTTCCAGATCACCTGTAACGGGGCTTTTCTCATTCAGATCCTCTTTATCTTTTGGGAATGTGTCACTTCACACCAGCACCGCTTTGAATCTCGCTGCCTACACGGAGCTGTGGGCTGGCTGCAGCTGGGGGGAGGCATTCCAGCAGAACTGGGACTGTGTTGTGTCATCCCAGAGGGATGGAGGGAGAGAGAGAGGGATGGATGGGGGATGGATGGATGGATGGATGGATGGATGGATGGATGGATGGATGGAGGCTTGGCCCTTCTCCTTGCAGAGTGGAGCCCAGCACTGCTCAAAGCTGTTCCATGGGGGAGGACATTCCTGAAGTGTTGGGAAGCTAAACGGAGGTGCAGGGTGGGGGCAAGGAGGGAGCTGGAGGCCTGCAGAGGTGGTGGCAGAGCTGTGCCCAGGGCTGGAACTGGGCTCTGGATTTGAGTGTGAGATGTGCAGAGGGATAACATTCCATGGGAATAACCCTGCTGCCTGGCAGTGCATTTCCATGAGAACCAGAAAATCACCAGTATCTTTGGACATGGGAGACAGAACTAAAATTAAAACTCGTTTTGGGGAGGGGAGGGGAGGGGTTGCCTGCCTGGAGCACACACCAGAAGCAGCAGGGATGTGCTGACCAGAGGAGGATTTCAGAAGTTCTTTCCTTCTTGTTTGACCTGTCAGGTGATGAGGAATGAGGAGCTGCTCAGCCTGGCCAAAGAGAGCAGCCAACCCCCTGGCTTGGCCCATCAATCCTCCCCTGGGCTGGGAAGAGGGAGAACAGTGGGACACCCCTCTTCTGCTTGGAGGGGGAAGGTAAGGGACTCTCTGCCCTTCCACCAGCCCCTTGGAGAACAGGGATCTACCAGGCCCCTTCTGTCTCCCCAAACCAGCCCGAGGATGTGGCTGCCTCTGAACATGAGCAGCAGGAGCTGGAAAGAAGCATGAGTGTGTGGGGGTCTGTTGCAGGGTCCTTGGGAAGCAGAGGGGGATTGATTCCAACTGTGGCTGGCACCTCCTGGTGCTAACATGAGTTTTGTGGATCAACTGATGCCTTGATTCATTTTAAATCCTTTTTTTTTAAACCCTGCAGTTGCAAATCGAGACAGGAATAACTCCAGATGTGCAGGCAGAGCTGAGGAGGGTAGAGGTGATTCCCTGGGTCCATGCCTAGGCAGGGGGAACACAGACAGGAGCTTAGAAGCCAACAAGTGCAGAGGAGAATTTTTTTCCTTCTTTCTCACACTTGAGAAATCTGGGGGTGATGAAGCACCCAAAACTGAGAGCACAGAGATGGTCCCTGCCTCCTCCCCATCTGCAGCCCTTGCAGAACCAGCTTGGGCTCCGCCACCGGCTCCTGCTGGGAATCTGATTCTCAACGTGAGCATTTCCCTCGGGAGAGCGACACATGTGCACCTCCACGTGCCCTGGCTGTGCAGCAGGCACCATTCCTGCTGTGCTGGAGGAAACCAGTCCCTCCCAGTCAAACCAGTCCCTCCCCCAGCATGTCACTGCTCAGCTGGACAAGCGCTCAGCTCGAGGTTCTCCTCACTTTGTCCTCTCTTCACTCAGCCTTCTGCCTCATCTTCCTCTTTGTTTGTCCCTCAGTTGCTTGGAAACCAGGATCACATAAAAGTGGAGCTGGAAAAACTGAAGAAAACCCACGATGAGCAGCAGCAGAAGCTGGAGGAGCGAGTGTGAGTGTCCTTCTGCTTGGCCAGGTGTTTGGGACTGGATTTGACCCATGGGAGCAGGAGAGGAGGCAGTCTGCCTTTGGCAGGTACAGGGAAGGAATGAGGCCTGGAAGGAAAACCTGGTGTTTTCAAGGCTCTTCAGAGCTGTCAGTTGAAAGTTGGTGGTATTTAGGGACACCTTGAAAATCCGCTCTCTGTGACACACAGCGAACATGTGACATCCCAGAGGTTAATCCAGCCCAGCCCTTACCCACACAGTGGGTTTTCCATCACCTTGGAATGGGGTTAATGTCCCAGGAAAGGCTGCCCCAGCAGGAATGCTACAGGACTCAACCACTGAACTGTGGAGGGTGTTCATCTTCAGTGGGGAGAGTTTTTGTGGCACTGGTTTACACACATTTGGAGGCTGCCAGCTGCTGCTGGGAGATTTCTGTCATTCCAAAGTAATTTTCTTCCCAAAGCTGGCTGTGTTGGACCTGTGGGTTGGGTTGGAAGGGACCCTAAAGGCCATCCCATTCCACCCCTTGCCGTGGGCAGGGACACCTTCCCCTAGAACAGGTTGTTCCAAGCCCCATCCAGCCTGGCCTTGAATGCTTCCAGGGATGGAGGAGGGGTTTGGGTGGTTCAAATAAAACCAGTTTCCCCCTGTGTGTCCAGGCTGGTGCTGGGGAAGGAGCTGGAGGAGGCGAAGGGAGCGATCGGGGCCAGCAGGTGCAGGCTGGCGGAGCAATCAGCGGTGAGCACGGGCTGCCCCACCCCACCCGCCTCCTCCTGAGCTGCCAGGGCTGGGGTGCCTTGAATCCAGGTGCTCCAACACCTCTCTGTCTCCAGGGAGTTTGTCACACCAAGGTTCTCCCCGTGCAGTTTCCTCCTGCACGTGGTGGAAGTGCTGCTTGCAAAGCCGGTGGGAGGAATTTTGCTCACTGGTTTTCAGAAAGAGTTGGTGGAATCACCGGGGTGGGAGGTGGCAGATGACAGAAGGTGGCAGGGGAATAGGGATTATAAACATTTCCAGTGGGTTCCTCTGAAAATCCAGGACCTCCCTAGCTCTAGTGAAGCCAAGTATCTGGAAATGAAGACCCTCAGCTCTTAGGAAGTGTCTCAGCTCCCACTCCTCAGCTGGAGGACCAGGCCAGCAGGATTTCTCTTTGCTGTGCCAGGTTCTGCTCACATCCCAGGGCCAGCTCCAGGAGATGGAGGCAGAGAACTCCCGGCTGCAGCTGCAGCTGAAGGAGCTGAACGAGGAATATCGCTCCCGGCTGGCGCAGTACATCAGGGACGTGGCGGTGGGTACCCCCTGCCCAGGGCTCTCCTGGCCTGGGAGGTGCCACAGAATCATGGAATATCCTGAGCTGGAAGGGATCCACAAAGATCATGGATCCAGCTCCTGGCCCTGCACAGACCCCCCCAACAATCCCACCCTGGGCATCCCTGAGATCATTGTCCAAACCCTCCCGGAGCTCTGGCAGCCTCGGGGCTGTGCCCATTCCCTGGGGAGCCTGGGCAGTGCCAGCACCCTCTGAGGGAAGAACCTTTCCAGCCTGATCCTGTCCTGACACAGTTCCAGCTGTTCCCTCAGGTCTCTCCCTACTGGCACCCTCCTCTTGTAGGCTGCTGCCAATAAATAAGAGTAAATACATAAAGAAAGGTTTTTTTTTAATCCCTGTAATCTGACCAAGAAAAGTTCCAGCAGAAGCTCACCGATAATTTTGCATGGCCCTACAGGAAATCTGGGTGCATGGGGGGGCTGCCATGGAATCATAGAATGGGTTGAAAGGGACTTTAAAGTCCATCCAGTGCCACCCCCTGCCATGAACAGGGACACCTTCCACTGTCCCAGGTTGCTCCAAGCCCTGTCCAACCTGGCCTTGGACACTGCCAGGGATCCAAGGGCAGCCACAGCTGCTCTGGGCACCCTGTGCCAGGGCCTGCCCACCCTGCCAGGGAACAATTCCTTCCCAATAACCCATCCATCTCTGCCAGTGGGAAGCCATTCCCCCTGGATTTCCCTCTCTGTGCATTTACAGAGCTACATGGACAGCAAACCCAACAGCGTGACAGGACCCAGCAAAGCCCCAGCTGGCCACGCTGCCATGAGGAGCTTTGTGGACAGCATGCTCAGGGATATCCGCGCTTCCTACAAGTCCCGGGAAGAGCAGCTGGCTCGGGCAGCTCGGGGCTACAAGAAACGCATGAAGGTCTTGGCCAAGAAGCACGAGAACCTGCTGATTGCCTACGGGTAAACCTCAGCCACCTCCTCCTCAGGGCCAGGTGGGAGAGCCCCATAGCAGCCATGCCCTGCCCCAGGAGGAGGCAAGCACAGCTCCCAGATGGAGCAGAGGATCTGGAATGCACATTCATCTCCCTGCTCCTGGAAATCCAGGATCAAGCTGCCTCCAGCTGCACATCAGGGTGCTCTGGACCCCATGGAGCTGCTTTGCACATATGTTCCTCCCACTTAAAATGCAGGGTGAGAGATTGATCCCATGGTGGATGGTGTGGAAATGCAGTGGTACCACAAATAGCTCCACCTCCCAGCCCGTCCCTGCAGCGCTCTCAGCTCTCTCGGCAGCTTGGGCTGTGGGAAGCAGCAGAAATACTCGTGGTAGAAAAGCCACAAATAGCTCTAGGACAAGCTCCCTTCAGAAACTCTCCCACTTATCCTTTGCGGGTGGCCAGAACTAGCAGGTCCCAGTGAGTGGCAACCTCAGGAGCAGCAGAGCTGCTCAGTGGTGTCACCCAGAACGGCAAGCAGGGCCTGACCCTGTGCTGGTTGCAGGCTGCAGCGGGAGCAGATCCGGTCCCTGGGCAGCAGTGCCATGGACTGTGGCCCTGCCGAGCTCCACTTGTCCATCACAGACCCCGAGCTGCTGACAAACAGCTCCCGGGAGCTGAACCGGCTGCGGCAGGAAAAGGCCAAGCTGGAGATGCAGCTCCAGGAGCTGCAGCAGGTAGGGAGGGAGCTGGGGCTTGGTGGGAAGAGTTCCATGAGTCCCTTCCCTAAGGCATTTGTAGGACTGGTTAGGTTGGAAAAGCCCTCTCAGATCATCGAGTCCAACCCTTCCCCCAGCACTGCCAAGGCCACCACTGAGCCATGTCCCCAAGTGCCACATCCATGCTCTCCCTTAGGGTGTGCTGTGCCTGTGGCACAGGCAGGGAACAAAACAGTCATCTCCATGGGACAGAGCCATGGAATCCTGGAATGCTTTGGGTTGGAAGCTTGGTTAAAGCTCTTCTTGTCCCACCCCTGCCATGGGCAGGGACACCTTCCAGTAGCCCAGGTGGCTCCAAGCCCAGTCCAGCCTGGCCTTGACCACTTCCAGGGAGGGGGAAATGTCCTCCTACTGAGCAAATGTGGGTCTTAATTTGCACAGGATGCATTTATTTAGAAATTCAGAGGATGGGAGACCTGAAGCCTTCAGATTGTACAACCCACGGTTTCCTTGCCATGGCTGTGGGAGTGCTGGGATACTTTATGCCACTTCCACGGGCACAGAAAAGAGGGATGATGTCTTTTTATATGTGCAGATAGTGACAGGACAAGGGGAATGGATTTAAACTAAAAGAGGAGAGATTTAGGTTGGATGTAAGGAAGGAATTGTTCCCTAGCAGAGTGGGCAGGCCCTGGCACAGGGTGCCCAGAGCAGCTGTGGCTGCCCCTGGATCCCTGGCAGTGCCCAAGGTCAGGCTGGACAGGGCTTGGAGCAGCCTGGGACAGTGGAAGGTGTCCCTGCCCATGGCCGGGGGTGGAATGGGATCATCCTTAAAGACCCTTCCCTAACCCATTCCATGGCAGGATTTCTCTGAGAGTGGCAGGATCTGGGATTGCAGTGGGTTCATGCTTACAGGAATTCTGTTCCTCCTTTGCCTCCAGAAAAGCCTGAAAGGAGCCTCTGCCTTTCCAGCGCCTCCGGAGCAGTGAGTGCTGTTTATTTCTTGGGATATCTGCCATTCCAAATTCTCATGGATGTGTGGATTGAGGGATCTTTTTTGCCTGGCTGGAGGCAGCCATAAGCAGGGAAAGGGAGCTGCTGGGCCTGCTCTGGGAAGAGGCAGCTGTCCCTTCCTCCTGCAGGAAGAGACTGGTCACTGGGCCTTGATCCAAGAAAGCTCTTAAGCACATATTTGATTTAATCATGTGTTTAGCCCCACTGACCTCTTTAAAAGCCAAAGTTAAGCATGTATCCAAGTGCTTTGGTGGATCACAACCTGAGAAAGGCCCGTGAGACACCACCAATTTGGGATGGTCCCTGTTTTTCCTCCTTCCCAGTGCAGGAGTTGGGCTGGAACCCTTTGGTGCCACTGTGCTGATGCCTCCCTGGCTTCCCAACAAACCCTGAAATTGCTAAATTTTGATGAGTCTCTTCCCCCTGCTCCATTATCCTGCTAAAACTCAACCAGCTTTAGCTGTGGAGGGGTGGAATGAAGCACAGGAGAAACCTGAGCTGGGTTTTTCAGCCCTTTAAAAGATGTGGTCACCTAGAGAACATGTCAAATATTCCATTAGCTGGATGCCAGCACTGAGGAGTGGGCGAGTGCCAGAGCCCCTGGGCTCTGGAGAGGTGTTTCAGGCACAAGCTTGAGCCTCAACCAGCTTCTGCCATGTGTTCCACACTGAAAATAGCAGTGGTCCGTGAGTAGATGCAGCCATTTGGGCAGACAGCACAGGAGCAGGGCATGCAAAGTCAGAACCTGAATTTCCATGATGCATCTCATCATTTGGGGTTTTTATAACTGCCATGAGACCCCACACTCTTCAAATTCTGCTGGGTTAATCCATGCTATTACCTTGCTCCTCCAGCTGGAGAGAGGAGCCCTGGTGTTCCCGCAGCTCCAGTTCCTGCTGCCTCTCGCCTTTGTCGCAGAATGGGTTGGCTTGGGAGGGTCCTAAAGCCCAGCTCTTCACTCCCATGCTGTGGGGGTTCAGCAGCTGCACCAGTTCCCTGTTTATTGTTCCCTTCTTCTCTGGCTCCCACGGAAGCCCAGACGGGATCTCCCTGCTCTGGGAAGCAGCGACCAGAGGGAACCGGAGGGAGCACAATGCATTCCTGCCTTCACCCAGCCCAAATCAATTCCCCCAGCATCACATGTGACCTGGATTCTCCTCCAGGGGCTGGGACAGGGTGGGAAGGGCTTTCCCACGCCGGGCTGTGCAGACAGCTCACCTCTCCTGTGCTCGGTGACCAGAACGGCTCCCTGCTCCCAACAGGGCACGTGCCAGCCTTTGGCACAGATGGCTCCCTGCTCCCACCAAAGCCAGCCCCGCAGGGGCAGGTTCAGGGCTTTTCCTGCCTTTGATGTGGTTTGGAGCAGCCCCAGGCTGTGGCCGGGGAGTCCCAGGCTGGCGGTAGGGCTGTGACTGCCCTGAGGAAGTTTGGGCATTGAGAGAGGAAAGGTTCCAGTTCTGGGGGCCATGGTGGGCTGGGCACCGGCTCTGTGGAGCTGTGGGATCTGTGGAGGGGCTGGCTTTGGTGTCTGGGCAGGACCTACATGAGCTCTTCTGTCACAGGCAGCCGGATGAGCAGGGCTGGGCAGAGGTCAGGAAGAAACTCCGGGAGTTCACACTCAACACCCAGGTAAGGTCTGGAACAGCCCACTGGAGCCAAAGCTGATCTCTGACCCACAGGCAGAGATGTGCTGCCTCAGCCCCTGCCCTGGGGCTGCTCCAGCCTGGAGGGGGAAACTTCATGGAGCCACAGAATATCCTGAGTGGGAAAGACCCACAGGGATCCTCCAGTCCAGTTCCTGGCCCTGCACAGACACCCCAACAATCCCATCCCTGAGATCATTGCCCAAAGGTTCCTGGAGCTCTGGCAGCCTCGGGGCCGTGCCCATTCCCTGGGGATCACTCTCCATGGAGCCTTGCTGTGGCTTTGGCCTCAGCCCTCCAAGCAATGCTGGCAGGTCCCAGCTGGTGGTGCCTCCAGGTTTTACTGTCCCTGCTACTAAAGGAAGGAGAGCAGCCCCTTGTCACTCCTGCCCACGTTTCAGAACAACCTTTTGGCATCTCTGTAATAAACTGGGGCTGATTGTTCCCCTGTGCTGGCACTGCTGGGACATCTCCAGTCCTCGGGGCAGTTTTGGGCCACTCATGACAGGAAGGACATGGAGGGGCTGGAGCCTGTCCAGGGAAGGGAACAGAGCTGGGGAAGGGGCTGGAGCACCAGGAGGAGCTGAGGGAGTTGGGAAGGGGCTCAGCCTGGAGAAAAGGAGGCTCAGGGGGACCTTCTGGCTCTGCACAACTCCCTGACAGGAGGGGACAGCCGGTGGGGACGGGCTCTGCTCCCAGGGAACAGGGACAGGATGAAAGGGAACAGCCTCAAGCTGTGCCAGGGGAGGTTTAGGTTGGATATTGGGAAAATTCCTTCATGGGAAGGGGGGTCAGGCACTGGCACAGCTGCCCAGGGCAGCACTGGGGTCACCACCCCTGAAGGGATTTATAAGCCATGTGGATGTGGCACTCGGGGACATGGGTCAGTGGTGGCCTTGGCAGTGCTGGGTTAACACCTGGATTCTAGTGGGTTTTCCCAACCTACACAATTCCACAGTTCTTTGATTCTATTCGGCCTGGTTCAAGTCTAGGCTGAATCTGAATCAGCTTCCCAGTCTGGTTCCTGCTGGCTGCAGGGATATTCACTTCCCTGTCCACAGCAACCTGAGGGAGTGCTCCACCATTCCCTGGGGATGTAAAGCTCATTCCCTGGGGATGTAAAGCTCATTCCCTGGGGATGTAAAGCTCCACACCTGCACAGGCCTTATCTCTGTGGCCAAAAGAAGGGAGATGTCGTGGCTGAGGGGTTGGAGTGATGGGGAAGTGGTCGGAAGGTCGGACTCCTGCAGCAGAGAGGGGCTGAGCAACATCACTCCCATGGCACAGATTTCCTTTTTTCCACTTCTTCTCCATGGGTTTTTTTGCCCCTGCAGGAGAACCTGGAGCAGCAGAGAAGCCAGCTGCTGACTCGGGCTGTGATGGCAGAGGAGCAGGTGTTGGAGCTGCAGGGATACATCGACCAGCACCTTGCCAGGTGAGAGGGGGATCCCTCTCCAGGCTTGGTGCCAGTGCTGTCCCCGTGCCCGCTGCTGGCCCTGCCACAGCACTGCCAGCACGGCCCGTGTCCACTGCTCCTCCAGCTGTGCAGGCAGCTGCCACCACCTCTTGTCCCACAGGGCAGCAGGACAGACACGCCCCATACACCACACGTGTCCTGTCCTCTGTGCTCACCCATCCTTGGGAGGAATCAGAATCACTGGGTTGGGTTGGAAGTGATTCTTCCAAACGTTCATACAGCCCCTGCCATGGTAGGGACACCTTCCACTGTCCCAGGTTGCTCCAAGCCCCATCCAGCCTGGCCTTGGACACTGCCAGGGATCCAGGGGCAGCCACAGCTGCTCTGGGCACCCTGTGCCAGGGCCTGCCCACCCTCCCAGGGAACAATTCCTTCCCAATATCCCATCCATCCCTGCCCTCTGGCAGTGGAAGCCCTTCCCTGTGTCCTGTCACTTTATGCCATTGTCCAAAGTCCCTCTCCCACTGTCTTGGAGCACCTTTAAGCACTGGAAGGGGCTCTAAGGTTTCCCTGTAACCTTCACAGGAACCTAAAATCTAAAGCCTAATCTAAAGCCTAAAACCTTTAGAGTTCTTTTTCTCACAGGTTCTAATCTAAGTCCTCCCAGCAGCCCCTGATCTATGCTGCCCTCTCCCCGGCTCATCCTGCCCTGGAGCAGGGAGAACAGCAGGGAAGGGCGGGGAAGGGAGAGGACAAGCAGGGCAGGGGTGTCAGGGCATGATCCCCCTGCTCCTGCCGTGCCTCCCAGCTGTGGGCTCGGGTCAGGCTCTGCCCTTACCTGGCACAGCCCAGGAACACCTTTCTTTGGGAAAGGCTGTGGGATCTGCGTGCCAGGCTCAGCTCCTGGCATGGCTCATTGCCCAGGGACCCTGAGCAGCAGCAGTGGCCCTTCCATGGCAGGTACAAGCAGGAGATCCTGCGGCTGAGGAACGCTGAGGGTGGTGAGGTGCCCCGAGTGCCCGGTGCCAGGAGTGCCAGCAACGAGCCAGAGCAGCCCCAGCCTTCGGCGCTCCACGCTCCAAGGGAGGTCTGTGCTTCATGGACCAGGCAAGGATCCTTCTCAGGCTGGGGGGTGGGAACAGCCAGAGAAACCAGTGGGTGTTTCTGCTCTTACATTCACAGGACTAAAATGAGACAACTGCATCTGGTCTGTGCCCGCCAGGCTGCAGGAATTCTGCTTTCCCTGAGCACCCCTCGGACACAGGGTAAGGATCCCAGACAGCGCTTTGCTGCTGGGCTGCAGGGACAGCTTCCTGCTCCTGCTGGAACATTTTCCTGGATGAGACCTGGACCTGGACCAAGGGCTGCTCCTGCCTTGCTCCCCTCACCTGTGAGACAGAGCCAAGGCTGGCTCAGACCAGGATTTGTTCTGTGCTTGGACAAAGGGATGAGCTGCTCTTTTACTGGGAGGGTGGTGAAAGGCTGCCCAGAGAAGCTGTGGCTGCCCCTGGATCCCTAGAAGTGTCCAAGGCCAGGCTGGACAGGGCTTGGAGCAGCCTGGGACAGTGGAAGGTGTGGAACATGGCAGGGAGGGAACAAGAAGAGCTTCAAGGTCCCTCCCAACCCATTTCATGATTCTGTGACTGTGGTGGGAAAACCCCATTTCCCTCTGTGTTTGAGTGGAAAATGGAATATTATATTGATGAGCAGGGCCAAACTGATCCTGCACGGAGGTGAGCTGGAAAGGATGGCAGAGCCAAGCCAGGAGCAGCAGCTCTCCAACTCCAGGACCATCCAGCAGCTCAAAGACAAAACAAAAACCTCAGAGGAACAATCAACCAAAGCTTTATTTTTAAAAATTCAATAAAGTAGCAATCATCTAAAAAGAGGCACTGGAGCATCATCCCTTAAATCCTGCATTAACCCCAGGATTTCTAGGTCTGATTTCCTCCTCCCTTGCCTTGCTCACACTCTGGAAAAATGAAGGACTGCCATGCCACCCTGCAAGTCCCCAGGACAAATGCTGGTCAAGCACTTCTGTCCTGAGCTGAGCCAAGGGCTGGAGTGGCTCTGATCCATAATGCCAGGCTTAAGGAGGCTGCTGTTAAACCGGGCTTAACGAGGTGGGGTCAGAGCTGGGGTCAGAGCTGGCTTTCCAGGGTGCTGCCCTGCACTTCTCGCCGCACCTCCTTGATGTCATAGGCCCAGACCTGGTCCAGCCCCTGCCCCAGGCTGCTGCTGGGGGTCCAGCAGGGGAAGGGGTAGCGCCCGGCCACCACCCGGGCGTCGTCGGGCAGCTCTGCCAGGAGCTTGGTGGCCAAGGGAGATTTCTGGGGAGAGAGACACAGCCAGGGACAGGCAGCCTTAGGACACAGGCACACAGTCCCAGGTGCCACCAGGGACCGTGGAGCAGCTGCTGGGACATCAACCCTTCAAAGCATAGGGCTGGTACTGGCCCTGGGTAAGGCTGGGTCTTAGAGCAAGCGATGAGCAACAGGACAAGAGGAATGGCCTCAAGCTGTGCCAGGGGAGGTTTAGGTTGGATATTGGGAGAATTTCTTCCCTGAAAGAGTGGTCAGGCACGGGCACAGCTGCCCAAGGCAGTGGTGGGGCCACCATCCCTGCAGGTCTTTAATAGACATGGATGTGGCACTTGGGGACACGGTTCAGGGGTGGCCTTGGCAATGCTGGGGGAACAGTAGGACTCCATCTCAGAGGGATTTTCCAACCTACATGATTCCATGATTCTATAAATCCAAATGCTGTGCAGCACCAAACCACTCAGCCACAGGGATGCCCACCTGGCCTTACTCCATCCCAGATCCCCTCTCCTTCCCAAGGAAACCCCCCTCGAGCTGGCCCAGAGCAACTCAGGGTGTGAGGGGCTGACTCACCACACTGGGGGCCAGGAACACGATCACATTGTGGCAGTCAGAGAGATTCACCTTAAAACAGAAGGAAAAGGGGAATAATGAGCAACAGGCAGAGCAGGAACAACTGTTTTGAGTGTCCACCCTTGTGGGTGATCTTTGGAACCTTGCAGAGAGCAAAGATGTCGGATGGGGAAGTGTGGGTGTGAAACCAGCACGTCTTGGGAAACAGCTGCCTCCAGCACCATCCCAGACCCACATTCCCTGATGGATTCTCTCTGGTCAGGCTGCAAATACCTCATGTCAGCCTGAGAAGCTCATCTCTGCAGGTGAGCCTTTCAGCAGTACCCAGACCTCTCCTCAGAGCTGCTCCAAGCAGAAGAACTGGCCATGGGCTGCTCCAGCTGGCATTCCCTGGAAAGGAGGATGGATTTCCACCTCCCAGGAGCAAGCAGGGGATGGGGAAGGAGCAAGCAGCCATTAGCAAATCCATCCTGGAGATGCAAACAGAGCTCTGGCTCTGCCCTGAGCACATCCAGACCCTTGGGATGCTGTTACCTTCCACAGATCCTTCTTCAGGAAGGAGACCTTCCCGTGGTACCCGGCCTTCCAGGCACGGTAGTTGGCCAGGCACAGCAGCCAGGGGTTGAGCTCAAAGCCCAGGGCTGGCCTCAGCCCCTGCTTGTAAGCCTCGAGCACCTGGGGAGGGAGAGAGGGGGGCTGAAAGCCAAAGCTCCTCAGTGTTGAGCCTGGGGCAGGATTTGGGTGGGCAGGGGCTGCTGCCCAGCTCCACTCACCCCATCCTGCTGGCTCACAGGCAGGGTGATCTCGGTGCTCAGCACCACTCAGAGCCCTCATTCCCACCCTGCTCCCCGCATGTGTATTTTAAGGCTGTCAAATACCACCTATGGCCAGCTAGAGCCACCCTGGACCACCTAGGGCTGCCTAGAACCGCCTGGGGCTGTTTAGAGCCACCTGGACCATGCTGGGTCACCTAGGACCACCCATGACAGTCTAGGACCATGTAGGACAGCCTGGGAACATCTAGGGACACCCAGGACAATCTAGATCCACCTACAGCTGTCTAAGACCACCGAGGATCCTCTGGGATCACCTGGGATGGTCCTGGACCTTAGCCAGAAGACCCACTCAGAAGCACAGCCAGAAGCCAGGCAGCAGCAGGGTGGGGGTCTCCCCTCCACCGTCCCCGTGCGTGTCGCCCTGATTTTCTCAAGTTTTACTAAGCCTTCTGATGTTTGCATTCTTTGCACAAACTTTCTCATGCACTTTAGGTAAATAACTTATTGTTTTGCATTCCTTTATGGAGACGAGCAACCTGACAGACAGTTGGGTTGCCCAGTGACATTGAGGAGGTGGCACTGTAACCCTCCAATGACACTGGGATTTTAGAAAGATATAAATATGGAGTCAGATGTTTTAATAAAAAGTTTTTTTCAGTTTGCTACCACCAGAGCTGCTCCGTGTCGTTTTTGTGTCGCCTCCCGGGACGGGGGTGACACGTGCGTGCAGCCCCCTCCCTGCCCTTCGCCCACCCTGGACACCCCAAACCCCCCCAGGGCTTACGAGCCGTCCATCTCCGGATCCCAGATCCACGGTCTTCCCGGCGCGGCCCCGCAGCAGTGCCAGGGTGTTGGCCACCTGCCGGGGGCTGGAGGGCTGGTACGGCACCTGGGGGGCACAGCGGGGTCAGGGCGAGCCGGGCTGCGGGGGCCGGGCGGGGTGCGAGGGTCTCGGGGTACCTGCAGGCGCAGAGGGACGCGGCGGAAGCCGGGCATCAGCAGCACGGCCCAGGTGGCCCATNTCCCAGCCCGGCTCCCCCGGCTCCATGGCCGCCGGAAGGGGAGGGGAGCACGGCCGGGAGCCTTCCGCCGGGAGCGGCCCCGGGACAGCGGGGACACGGGCCGGACACCGGGGGACACGGGGGGACGGGAGGGACACGGGGGGACACGGAGGGACGCGGCCCCGGGGAGTCCGCGCTGCCCCCGCCCCCGGGGCTGCAGGAGGGGCACAGCCGTGCGTGGTTATGTGCGGGTGTGCACAGGTGTGTGTGTAAGTGTGCGTGTCTGATAGCAGCTGTGTGTGTGTATGATAATAGTTCTCTGTGTGTGTGTGAGTGTGATAACAGCTCTGTGTGTGTGTGTGTGAGTGTGCGTGTCTGATAGCAGCTGTGTGTGTGTGTGTGATAATAGTTCTCTCATAATAGTTCTCTGTGTGTGTGTGTGTGTGTGAGTGTGTGTGTGTGTGAGTGAGTGAGTGTGATAACAGCTGTGTGTGTGTGTATGATAATAGTTCTGTGCGTGTGAGTGTGATAACAGCTGTGTGTGTGTATGATAATAGTTCTCTGTGTGTGTGTGAGTGTGATAACAGCTCTGTGTGTGTGAGTGAGTGTGATAACAGCTTTGTGTGCATGAGTGTGATAACAGCTCTGTGTGTGTGTGTGTGTGTGTGAGTGTTTGATAATAGCTGTGTGTGTCTCTGTGTGTGTCTCTGTCTCTGTGTGTGTGAGTGTGAGATAACAGCTGTATGAGTGTGTGTGTGATAACAGTTCTGTGTGTGTCTCTGTGTGTGTGTGAGATAACAGCTGTGTGAGTGTATGTGTGTGTGTGTGTGTGTCTGTGTGTGTCTGTTTCTCTGTGTGTGTGTCTATCTGTGTATGTGTGTCTGTCTGTGTTTGTGCAGAGCTGTTTGTGCCCCAGGGCAGTTGTGCACACGTTTGTGTGGAGCTGTGAGTGGTGAATGGCTGTGCACTGCTGTGTGTGTTTGTGCAGGCTGTGCACGGCTGTCGTGAGCAGGGGTTTGCTGCTGTGTGCTGAGCACGATGGCATGTGTGTGTGCTGGGGAACAGCTCTGTGTGTTGTGCACAGTTTGTGTGAGGCTGTGAATGGCTGCAGTGTGTGTGCAGCTCTGTGTGTGACTGAGCACGGTTGTGTGCAGTGGTCAGTAGTGGTTCAGCTGTGCACAGCCAGGTACAGCTGCTCATGGCTGTGTGTGTCTGTACTGTTGCACACAGTTCTGTGTGTTTGTGCACTGCTGCACAGCTCTGTGTGGTTGTGCAGGGCTGTGCACACTCATGTGAAGGGTTGTGATGGCTGCATGTGGCCGTGCACAGCTCTGCACAGATGATCATGGCTGTGTGAAGCTGTGGGTGTTGTTGTGCAGGGCTGTGAGTGGTTGTGTGTGTGCTTGTGCACAGGTTTGTGGTCCTGCAGGGCTGTTACAGCTGTCCTGGTGTGGATGGGTGAGCAGGGTTGTGTGCAGTGGTGCACAGCTGTGCATTGCCACGTGCAGCTGTGCCCAGGTGTGTCCAGTTGTGCCCAGCTGTGCAGCAGTGCATGGTTCTGTGCAAGGTGTGGCTGAGCAGTGTTTTGTGCCCCTGTGTGTGGCTGTGCACAGGTGAGGATGGCTGTGAAGGGTTGTGTGCAGCGGAGCAGGGCTGTGCATGGCTGTGGCTGTGCACAGTTGTGCAAGTCCTGCACGGCTGTTGGCACTCATACTCAGCTGTGCATGGATTTGTGTGTGCTTACTGCTTTTGTGCACAGTCCTGTGTGGGGTTGTGCATGGTGGGGTGCAGTTGTGACCAGCTGTGCACACCAGTGTGGGGCTGTGAGGGCTGTGCACACCTGTATGAGGCTGTTGGGGCTGTTGGGGCTGTGCACACCCATGTGGGGCTGTTGGGGCTGTGCACACCCATGTGAGGCTGTTGGGGCTGTGCACACCCATGTGGGGCTGTTGGGGCTGTGCACACCCCATGTGAGGCTGTTGGGGCTGTGCACACCCATGTGGGGCTGTTGGGGCTGTGCACACCCCATGTGAGGCTGTTGGGGCTGTGCACACCCATGTGGGGCTGTTGGGGCTGTTGGGGCTGTGCACACCCCATGTGAGGCTGTTGGGGCTGTGCACACCCCATGTGAGGCTGTTGGGGCTGTGCACACCCATGTGGGGCTGTTGGGGCTGTGCACACCCATGTGGGGCTGTTGGGGCCATGCTTTCTCAGCTTTCCTGCTGCGAGGCAGCGGCGGCTGTGGGAAAATTCCGGGCGTTGGGATGGGGGGCAGCCAGGCCCCGCAGCCCCTGCCCAGCCCCAATTAGTGACACCCCCCCCAAGCAGCCCAAATGCGGGAACAACACCCGTTCAGAAGGCACAAAGGGCTGCAGTCCCCTGCTAGGGCGGCCACATGTCACCGGGGATGCCACTGCTGTCACCTCCCCCGCTCTCTCCTCAACCTGTGGGTCAGCATTTGTGGGGTTTGCTGGGGGTCCCCCTCCAGCACCATATTGGGGTGTCCCCCGAGAGCCTGGGGGGTCTGGTAGCCCCCATGTCCTTGCCACAGGACACCAACCTCATCACATGCCTCGGCATCTCTGGGGCTATTCCCAGTGGAGAAGAGACCCCAACCCCATCCGGGGAACGGCTTTGGGGTGCAGGGAAGCAGAATTGGGGAGTGGGATTCCCACTCCTCAGTGCTGGGGCCAGCACAGGCCCAGCCCCAGCCCCTCCAGGGCCCCTCTTTGGGGAGGAGCCGGGAGTGGAGCTGCCAAGGGCAGGAGAGTTCCTGCTCCCACCTCCCCCTGATTTGTGGGAAACGAGCGGGATGAGGATGCACACACACCCACACACGTGTTCTACCCCCAAACACGCAGCTCAGGACGCTGAACAACAGCCAGACCCCATTAATCACATTCCCCAGAGCAGCAATGGGGCTCCAGCGGGGAGCTGAAGCCGCCCCCAAAACACATCCCAGGGCTGGTCCCTCCCCAGCCCCAAGGAGCCCGGAGTGGCCAAATCGGGGCTCACGGGGATCACCCCGATTTTCCGCTTTCTGCTCTTTCTTGCTGGCAGGTGGAGCTGGTTAAAGCAGAAAATCCAGGGAAATCGGAGCCGGGGGAACCCGGGGGCCGGGGGGCTGCAGAGGAGGAGGATGGTCCGTGGGGATGAGCCGCTCCTGGAGCCGCCCCAGCGCCCCTGCGGAGCGAATTAATTCAGGAAGCGATACCCAGGCAGGGCTGAGCCCTCCTTGCCGGGCCCCTGGGATTTAGCAGGGGGGTGGCCGGTCCCCTCCTGCCCCTGCCCCGGGGTGCCCGCAGCATCTCGGAGCGCCGGGGCGAGCAGATGGCCGTGCGAGGGGACGGGTTGCGATGTGTCATTGGAGCCAAAGAGCTTCTAATCCTCCTCTTTCCAGGGCAGCTTCCCCCGCCGGGGCCGCGGCGGCTGCAAAGCAGCCCTGACCGCCAGGAATTTGTCGCTATGTGCTGGGAAAGCCGCTTCCCACCAGCTGTCGGCAGCCGGACGCGGGGGCCGGGGGTGAGGGGCCGAGGAGGCCCCGCTGCGGGCCGGGGTCCCGCTCCAGCCCCAGCATCCCTCCCCAAGCTGCGATGGGGCTGCCTTGCCTTTGTCCGGGTCAGAGGATGGGGGCTGGAAGCAGAGCTGGTGCCAGGATTTGGGGTGCAGCTCCCCAGGGGGTGGCAGCGTTGAGGGGGGTGGTTCTCAGAATTATCGGGTTTTCACTTCTCCTCTTACCAAGGGCTGTGGGGTAGAGCTTCCTCCGGCCCCAAGGTGCTCGTCCTGACCCTCTGGGGCATCCTGGACACCAGGGGCTTCATCCTGAGTTTCAAACTGCAGAGGCATCATCCTGATCCTACGGGGTACCCCTGAGCCCCAGGGGTTTTATCCTGAGTTTATGGGGCTTCCCCTGGTCCCAGGGGCATCATCCAACCCTGTGGGCATCCTCAAACCCCGGGACATCATCCTGACCCTACTGGGGATCCCCTGGTCTCAGGGCCACCCCTCTGCCCACGGCATGTCCTGAGCTCTGGAGGTGCTGCCGGCAGGGTGGGCAGGGGGCCCGGGGGTCCCTGGGGGTCCCCACTCGGTGCTGGGGCCGCAGGGAGGGCTGAGCGGGCCCGGCCGCCTTTGTGCCTCCCCTTTGTGCCCCGCGATTCACACGTTCGAGCTTTTATCCGGCAGCCTGGAAGGAGGAGGGCGAAGGAAGCAGGAGAGGGGGGAGAAGGGCTGGAGGGGGGAAATGGCGGGAAAGGACGACTCCCTTTGTGTGACAGGGATGGGGACAAGGACTGGGGGACACTCGGCAGCGCCACCGCTCTGTGTTTTGCCATCCCAATGCGGACGCCCACCCACAGTGTGACTGAAGGGCTCCACTGTCCCCAGAAGGTTCCCGATCTGGGCTGTGTGGATGCCTGGGTCCACAGTGGGGCTGATCCCACAGAATGAGGAGCCCCAGGCACGTGTCTGGGCACATCTGCACCGTAGGAACTGTTTTGGGGCACTGCTCTCCAAAGCTTCCCCAAAGCCCACCTCGTGTGGGGCAGGCTGATGAGCAGGGGGGCTTTTGGAGCAGGTCTGGCTGGATTGTCCCTGTGGTGGGCACCATGGCACCCACAGGCAGGGCCACCCTTCCCTGTCCTCCCAGGGTGCTGCCACAGTCCCTCACCATGGTCACTCCTTTCTGAGCCCCTCCTGACCCCCCCAGGCCCACTGTGTGTCCCCACCCCACTCCCCTCGCCGTGCTGCCTCACACCACATTTTCCATCCTGTGGAGGAAATATTCCCCAGGATGGAGTTTGTCTCGTGTTTTCACCCTTCATGGCCTTGCTCTGTACCAAGAGGCCGGGCAGGAATTTGGCTTGGCCAGAACTGGACTCTGCTTTCGGGGAAATGCTCGGATGGCCAGTCCTGGAACGATGGAGATCCCAGAGCTGTGGTGTTCCATCTGGTTCCCTTGAGCCACAGGGAAGGGCTGTTAGCCCCATCTCACAGAGGGGAAACTGAGGCACAGGCTGCCTGGGATGTGGGATGATCCCACAGGAAGCGTTGGTGCCCTGGCCGGGGCCGCGGTGGAAGTGAGGGCGGCGACCCAACCTGACACGGGGCAGAGGGCACCAAAAACAGCCCAAAAACCTCTGTGCCAGAAAACGAGCAGAGTAACAGCCCTTTCCACAGCAGCACACCGAGCTGCTTCGGCCAAATAAACAGATGGGAAGAAAAACAAAAGATTCTGCTGCTGGGTAGAAAAGTGCCGCATGCCTCGCACGTTAAACGCTGTCATTTAGCCGAGAGGAATGTGCTGGATTGCGGTGGGGTCGGGGCAGCCGTGATTTACCCCCGTGCATACAGAGGATGCCGTGGGCAGCACAATTCCCTCTGCACCTCACTTATAGCTTTTCCAGCTTCATTTTTCCTCCTCCGCTGGGTTTCCCACTCCTTCCCCCTTCCCCTTGCCTTGCTTGGCTCATGCTTGCTGCCAGAATCCAAGGGGATGCTGGCATCCTCCAGTGCCCAGCATGGAGCTTCAGCCTCCCCAGGGCCAGATCCAGCCCTCAAAGCCCAACCTGGCCCCAAAATGGGGCAGTAAAAAGGAAAAAATCAAAATATCCAAGTATAAAATTTGCAGTAAAGCATAAAGTAAGCAGCAAACTCTTCTCAAGGGAAAACATGTGTTGTATATCAAACCCACCAGGATCTTATCACAGCCAGATCATTCTATATACACACACATATAGATATTTATATTTAATTATGCTCCAAAGCCCACAGCATTCTTTGGAAAGTTTTTTTTTGGCAAGGAAAAGCACATTGTGGTCAGCAGAGGCACCAAATACTCAGCAGTTCATCCTGCTTGGTGATATTTGAAAAGGCGTTATTGAAACAAAATTGGAAAGGTGTTAAGTACAAGCAGACGTGGCAGGAGCTTCGCTTGAGTGGTTTAGGGGGCTCGAGGGGTTTGGGGGGGCTCAGGGGCTGAGATTTCCTGTGCTGAGCCCTGTGGCGTCACTGGTGATGAGGAAAGATCTCTCGCTGTGGGTGCTGTGCCCCATTCCCAGCTGGGGGTCCCATGGCCCATGTCTAGGGGGGGTCCCGTGCCCCATTCCCAGCTAGGTGCACCATGTCCCATCCCTGCCTGGGAAGTTCTTGTGCGCCATCCCCAGCTGAGGTTTCCACATCCCATCCATGGCTGGTGATTCCGTGTCCCTTCCCTGACCGAGGGTCCTGTTCCCCATCCCCATGCAGGATTCCCGTGTCCCATCCCTGTCCGGAGGTCCCGTCCTCCTCAGCATTCCCAGGGAAGCAGAGCCGGTGCTGGGGGCTGGAGGGGGCAGCGGCAGGGTGGGAGCGGGCAGGGCTGGGACGCTGGCGCGGCACAATCGGGCACAATGAGGCCTTGTGGCCGCTGGCTCTGACAAGAATCAGTCCTGACAGCGGCTCCGCCAGCAGGGTCACCCACCCGGCACGGGGCTACCCACCCCCAGTCCCCACCCCCAGGATACCCAGGGAGAGGGACCCCAAAGCGACCCATGCTGGGGATCATTGGGGTGCAGAATGTGCAAACAGCAATAAATCTCTCCATACAGAGAGATGTCCAAGTATTAGGGCTGTTTCCAGCCCCGTGGGAGGCAGGGTCACAGCTGGAGCTGGCACAGAGGGGAGTAGGTGGCACACACCGCAGTGCCTGTCGGTGAACATCCCGCTCAGCTTGCTAAAAACAGGAGCCACACGCTACAAATACAGCTTAGTTTATAAAAAAGAAGTCACAAATTTGGTATCATTATAACTTTAGTGCACATACGATGCCCCCCCACCCTCACGGTCAAAAATTCCCCATGGCTGGCACGGCCTGCCCCGCCCACCTGAAGGCTGATGGGGACGGGTGGCACGGTGACCTGTCCCTGCTCCCATGGCACCTTCCTGTGTCGGCGCTTTGGTCCTGCCCTGACCATGCCAAGGACACCTCTGCTCCCCACGCCAGCCTTCCTCCCACCTCACCACTCCCCTCGCTCCCTTCAGCTTCTCTCCTCTTCCTCGGCATCCACCCCACAGCTCCTGCCCGTGCCAGGGCCAGGCTCTCTGCTGCCTGCTGCCCCTTCCATCCCCAACCTTACAGATCCATCTCCTGGCCCTTCCACTCCCTTCTGTCTCTATCGTGTCCCTGGACCGGCCACCATGGCCACCCGCCCCCGAGCCCTGCCGGGGTCCAGCTGCCCCCCTGGTGCCAGACCCACTGTGCCCCAGAGCACCCCCTGAGCATGCAGCACCCCGGTCCCCTGGGAGCCCCGACCCCATGCCGCTGCACCCCTCACCCAGGCAGCTCCCTGGGCACCCTGGACAAGCACACCCTGGGAAAATCCCTTCCCTTCCAGCAGGATTTTCCCAGAACCCCCCAGCCCGCCGGCGGGTGCTGCCACAGCCCAGCTATGTGGCGAGGCCCGTGTGCCACGCTCCCTCCGGGCACCGTTCCCGTGTCCCCCAGGGATGCTCTCGGTGACGGCAGGACCGTGATCCCCCGGCGCCTGCAGGGCCGGGCTGCGCTCCCAGAGCCGCTCAGTCCACGGGGAACTCGCAGGGGTTCTGGCGCGCGCGCTGGGCGCCCTCGTAGATGCGCTGGAAGTCCCGGTAGCGGGGTGCACAGCTCAGCCAGGCCTCCCCAAAGTGCAGCCACCCCATGAACAGGAAGGTGCCGGGGCCCGGCTTGACCCCGCAGCGCAGCGGGGTGCGGATGCTGCCCACTGGCTGCCCCGCCCGGCCTCCCGCCTGGAAGAGCAGGAATTTCTGGCGGTGGATGCGGGTGGCGCTCACCCCGATGATGGATTCCTGCAGCTCCGCGTCGTTGGAGACGCTCCGGATGCTGCCGCGGATGACTGCGGGGGGAAGGTGGGGAGGGGTGTCAGCATGGCTTTGTCCCTATCCCCATTGCCGTCCACATCCCCATTCTTGTCCCCATCCCTGTCTCCATCCCCATCTCCATCGTTGTCCTCATGCACATTTCCATCTTCATCCCCAACCCAGTTGCCGTCCCCACGTGCATTCTCATTCCCATCCTTATCCCCATCTCCATTCTTGTGTCATTCCCATTCCCATTCCTGTTCCCAGCCCCATCTCCATCCCCATCCCCATCTCCATCCCATTCCCATCCCTAGCAGTGCTCTGCACAGCCCAGGCCAGCCCAGCCAGGTGTCCCAGTGCCACTTTCAAGGCCATCCTCCCTTCCCAAGCCCCAGGGGCTGCACTCACCAAAGTCACTAGTGCAAATGGCCATCAGGATCTCAGTGTCATTGCACGGCCGGCACGCACCTGCGAGGGCGAGCACAGCCTGTCACCACCCAAGGGACAACACCCAATCCAGCCTCTCCCCACCCCTGCAGGCACCCGGCAGGGGAAGGGAAACTGAGGCAGGGTGAGGCGCTCACCTTCGGCGCCGAGGCTGGCGGTGGGCAGGGCGGGGCGGGCCAGCCAGTCCCCCCGCAGCTCGTAGCGGAAGGCGGCGATGCGGCGGCTGATGTCGGGGTGCGGGGTGGCCTGCAGGAACAGAGCCACCTTCTCCTGGGGCAGCCAGCTGAAGCAGCGGGCGTGGGGCCGGGGGGCCTCTGGCAGCAGCAGCTCCAGCCCCCCCTCCCTCTCCAGGTAGAGCTGAGCCCCCCGGAAGGTCCCGGTGGGTTTGATGCAGGCTGTGACGTGCAGGGGGCTCCTGCCCTTGACGGCGGCGCTGGTGGGGGGCAGGCGGGGGGCCAGGCGGAGGCGAAGGGCCCCCGTGGGGTACAGCCACTCCAGCGAGCCCTCGGCACAGTGCAGGGACAGCTGCTCCACACTGCCGGCCTCCTGTGACAGCCCGCTGTGGAGCACAGCACCTCGTCAGCCGGGACCCCCAGGTGACAGAGACTCTCCAGCCCGTGTGTCCCCCAGCACAGCAGCACCCTGCACTCCCAAGCTGCCCCTCCGCAGCACTGTGAGGGATGGCCACAGTTCAGCACCAAACCCTGATGACTTCAACTTGGGGTTCAACCACATCATTTTGGGGTGTTTGTGTTCCCCCAGCACCTTTTGGAAGGAGCTAAGGGGCCAGGGGGGCACAGCAGCACAGCTCCCTTCACACCCAGTGTGGGCTCCTAAACCACCCCAGAGTGGCCATAACCTCGGGGTCACCTGTTCCCACTCTGGGGATCCCCAGGGGATGCTGGGGTTCCACTCACACACGATGCCTGGAGCCGCATCTTTCCCGCGGCATTGGCGGGGGGGATACTCCTGGACGTCAGCCTGGGGAGAGCGGGGACAGTCGGGGGGCTGCTTTGTCCCTGACAGGACGCTGGTGGCTGCGTGGCCCCCGTGTCCCCCCACGCCCCCCGCGTGGGGCAGCTCCTCCTGGCGGGGCCCGGCTCTTTGTTCGGAGTCCGGCGCCTTCGGGCGCTGCTTAGGGCCCTGCCGAGGCTGGGGGTCCCGCCGGCCACGGGAATGGGTTTCATGAGTGGGGGGGCTCAGGGAAGGGGTCCCAGTGAGGGAGGGGAACCCCGCATCCCTCAAAGCGGGGGGGAGCCACTCCCAGGAGTGAGGAAACTGAGGCAGGCGCAGCTTCCCAGCATCCCATCCGTACCCTCCCCACGGATGCGGGAGGGGGGTCGGCCCTGAGGATGGAGGGGAGGGCGGGGAGAGCAGACTCCCCCTCCCCCATGAACCTGCCTGATCCGGGGACCCGCGTGTGCCACCCCCGCCCGCCCGGCGCGCTGCCCCCCAGGGCCGCTGCTCCCGCTGCCGGTGTTCCCGGTGCGGTGTTCCCGGTGCGGTGTTCCCGCTGCCGGTGTTCCCGGTGCGGTGTTCCCGGTGCGGTGTTCCCGCTGCCG
>WBNO01022743.1:264-21177 GCA_013400575.1 Peucedramus taeniatus | reverse complement strand
CACCCCCGCGTCGCGCCCCGAACTTTCCGCCAATGGCGACGGAGGGGCGGGCACGGGAGCCGCCCCCGAGGCCCCCTCCCCACCGCCGGGGGCACCGACATCCACCGCGGCGGCATCCCCGGAGTCCCCCGGGGCTTCTCCGCAGCCCGCGGCACGGGGGGACACCGGACGGGGACACGGCTGAGGCAGGGGACAGGACCCGGAGCAGGGCTGGGGTACCCCAGGTTACGGATCCGCCCCTGAGGGTGCACCCTGAATTCTGTAGGCCCATGGCGGTGACAGCCACGGCTACAGCACCCCAGGCTGGGAACACCCCAGCTGTGTGCACCCCGAACTGTGTGCACCCCAAACTGTGCGTATCCCAAACTGTGCACCCCACACTGCGCAGCCCAAACTATGCCCCCCAAACTGTGCCCACCCCAAACTGTGTGCACCCCAAACTGTACACCCCAAACTGTGCACCTCCAAAACTGTGCACCCTAAACTGCACACCCCCAGCTGTGCACCCCAGCTGTGCACACTGCTGGCTATAGACACCCCAACAGTGCACAGCCTGGCCACAGGCGTAGCCCAGGCTGTGAACACGCCAGAGTGCAGCTCTCTGCTTTATGCATTCCCCCAGAACTGTGCACCCCAAGACCTGCACACACCCCAGGCCAGGATATGCACAGCCACGGTCATGGGCACCCCAAGCCATGCACGTGTGGGGCTACAGGCACCCCAGCCTGGCTATACCCCAGTCTGTGCACACCCCACACTAAAGCCCCCCTGGCTTACATACCTCCCCCAGAACTGTGCACCCCAAGAGTCACACACAGCCCAGCCCTGAGTTACACACACCACGGCTTCCCTGCACCCTTAGTTCTGCACCCCAGGCTCTACACCCCCCAACCCTTGCACAGCCCAACCCATACACACCTCAGGCTACAGGCAACCCAGGCTATGCACACCCCCTGGTTTACACCCCCCAGAACTGTGTACCCCAAAAGTTACACCCCCTCAACCTCCTTGTAGCCTCCCCCCATCACCAGCAGCGTCTCCCTCCCCACAGAGACATTTTTCCAAACAGGGGGAGCCCAGGCAATTGGTGCCGGGCCTGACACGGGGGTCAAGCACATCCGAACCCCGAATTCCCCCCCTCCAAACCTGGGGATTTCTTTCCACCCCCTCNGGGAGGCAGGCGGGGAGAGGAGGATTCACAGCCCTCCGGCCATGAAATGATGCTGAAAGAAGTCATGCTGCTGGAATCCGTGGAAAATGAGGGGCCGGAGGGGCAGTGGGTTAAGGTGGAGCGGGTCGGGATGTCGGGGTGTCGGGGGGCTGGGCTGGGGGTCGGGTGGGCGGCTCTCTGCCCCCTGGCCCTCGTGCTGAGCCCACCAGTTGCCATGTGGGGTTTGCCAGAGGGTGGCTGGGACGAGGGTCTGGCTGTGGCCCGGAGGGTCACAGTGACCCCGGCATGGCAGGGACACGGTCCCAGGGCCGAGCCGGTGACACAGCGAGGAAGTGGAACCGGCTGGGCTCGGAGCTGGTCAGGGAAGCCAGCCAGGGACCCCACGAACGGCTTTGGCCAGCTGCCCAGGGGCGAGGTGGCACCAGGGGAGGCGCGGCACCAGAGGCAGGGTGACACCAGGCACTGGCGTCCCCACGCAAGGACCTCTCCCCACCAAGACTGATCCCCGGCCCAGTGGGGTGCTCAGCACCCTGCGGGGATGTTCCCTTGGAACACCGCAGGATGCAGGGAGGTGGGACACGGTGCCACCGTCCCCGCAGGCACATGGCAGTGTCTGCCCTAACGCCAGCACCCCGGGGTGAGGCTGCACCCCTGACCCCTGCATAGCCCCCGACCCACCTTAACTGGGTGTTAATGGAGAAACCTCGGCACCAGCTGCACCACCAGCCCTGGCTTCCCTCCCTCCACACGAGATGGGGCACGCCCGCAGTCGGGGCACGGCCATCGGGGGGTCCCGGAGCCCCTCTGGAGCAGCCCCGGCAGATGGGGCTGAGCCGGGACCGGGCACGGCTCCCGCAGCACCCCGCAATCGTCTCAGACCCCCGGACCAGCCCATGGGGCTGGCACCTCTGGACACCCACCGAAGAGCCAGCCGTGCCCGGAGCTCTGTCTGGTGGCCGCCCCCTGACTGTCCCCAGCGTCGCCGTGTCCCCGGGCCACCTTCTCCTTGTCCCTGGCTGTTGGGGTGTTGTTCTCGTGGGACTGGGGAAGAGTGGGGGGGTCCGAGTGCCGGCCGCCCCCGGGAGCTCCCCGAAGGCGCCCGGCCCCTACTGCGTGTCCGGAGCCGCTCCGGGCTCTCGCTTGACCCGGGACCCCCGGGGCCGCTCCGGGATGCTCGGGCTCGCAGTGCCCTCTGGTGACCGCGGGCACGGCGGCCGGGAGCCAACACCCCCGGGCGAGGGGAGCGGAGGGGTTCGGGTGGGGCTGGGAAAAAACACGTGCCGCAGGGGAGCAGAACTTCAACTCATCCAGCAGGACCTCCGAAGAGCAGCCGGTGCCACCCCGCCCTGGGCAGGGACCTCACACCAGGCCGGGCTGCTCCAGCCCCGCGGGGCGCCCGCAGCTCCTCCAGCTTCTCACCGCCTCCCCCACAGCGCGAATCCTCCTTTATCCGATCTAAACGCACCCTCTTCCAGCTGAAAACTGCTTCCCCTTCTTCTGTCTCCACAGTTCCTGGCGAGAGCCTCTCCCTGTCACCCTTCCAAGATCCCTTAGGTATCACCAGGATGCCAGAAGGTTTCCTCCAGGCTGGATGGCCCCAGCTCTCCCAGCCTTTCCCCAGAAGACAGATTCTTCCAGCCCCCTGAGCATTTCCATGTCCCCTCTGGATCCGCTGTGACTCATCCAGGATTGCTCTGTCCCAGACCCATCTGCCACTCACTGCACTCTGTGCTTCATGCAGGAGCTTCCTTTGGATTTTTATGATCCTGTCTCTTCCTGATGGGTTACCCCAAAGTTTTTTCTTTCCTGGACAGGCCCCCTCCCGCTCCTGGAGTGTCTGGCAGGTCCCTGGGACATCCACGCTGCCCACAAAATGTCTTTGCAGAGTGGCTCTGGGCACCCTCCCTGCTGAGCCGTGGGTGGGTGATGGCATGGGCAGGGATGCTCCAGGCTAGGCTGTGCCCAAAACTCTCCTGGAAAAGCAAAAGAGACATTTGGAGCAGCTGGGACCTTGGAGGGCTGCTCAGAGGCTGAGTGTCCCCAGGCTGTCCCCATGCAGCTTCCCATCCCCCCAGGCTGCGTGGGGAGCTCTCCCGCCCTGCCGAGCACCCGAAGGAGCTGCGGCTGTGGGAGGCACCCACCTTGTCTTTAAAAAATAGCTCAGGACCCCCAGCTCAGGTCCCAGCCCATCCCTGGGGACGTGCAGGGACAACCTGAGCTCCCCTCCATGGAACCCAGCTGGCTCTGTCCCCTCTCACCCAGACCCCCAGGCTGCTGTTCCTGAGTGGGATTGTGCCCTGGGAATGCTTGGGGAGCTCAGGGAGTCTGTCAGGGGGGATGCACGGGTGAGGATCCTCAGGGCAGGGCAAGGGTCCCCAACGGCAAGATGGGGATCCCCAAAGCAAAGATGGGGTGCACATGTTGAAGCAGGGGTCCACGTGGAAAGGGGGGGATCCCACAGCCAGGTGGGGGTCACCATGGCAAGGTGGGGGTCCCATGGCAAGGTGGGGTCATCATGGCAATGTGGAGGTCCACACTAGTGGGAGAAGGTTCCCATGAAAGGCTGAGGCTCCCAGCAGCTGGAGGAGAGTCCTCGTGGCTGGTTGAGAATCCCCACAATAAGAGGAGGGTCCCCAGAGTGAGAAGAGGGTCCAATGGCCCCTTCAGCAGTGTGACCATCCCCATCTCTCTCTAAGGGTCCCCACAGAAGCCTGAAAGCTGCCATGTCTTCGCCCACCCTCACCCACACGTGGTCTGGAGGGGGGGAACCTGAGGGAGAATCAGATCCTTGGCAGGGAAGAGCTCTGAGCGCTGGGGTGAGCCCAGAGGGGGCTGAGCCCAGGGGTGGCAGCGCGGTGACCCCGGGCTGGACAGCCCCCCCTGCCCCCCCAGCGCCGGGCCCCGCGCGTGCATCCTGCGGGGCAGCGAATGGAGCTGCCTATTGATTCGCAGCCCGGGCTAAAAATAACTTTCAACTCTTCATCCCGAGCTGTGAAAAATCCCCCATTGCTAGGCGACGGGTTACCGGGAGACAGCGGCGCTAGGCGACGGCGGTTGCTGCGGCGACGGCCCCCCGGCGCACTGCGGTCCAGCTCGGCCGCCGCTGCTCCCGCCGGACCGGCCGCGCTCCAGCTGCACCGGGAAGGCTCGGCCCGGGCTCCCGGCGCCGTGGGACAGGCTGGGCTCCGGCTCCGGCATCCCCGGGGCGCTGCAATGGGAGGGGAGCAGAGGGCTGCGGGAGCAGTGTCACTTGGCTCTCGGCTGCTGCCTGGCCTGAGAGTGGGAACACTGGCCACCCCCCTCCTGGCACTCAGGAGGGACAGGGGGCTCGGGAGGCTTGTGATGGTGACCTGTGGCTGCAGGGTGAGGTCGGATGGCCAGCACACCACATCAGGCACCGAGGGTGTGGGTATCCCCTGGACTGGTGGCACTCCAGCTGTGTCCCCTTCCCCAGGGACACAGACACGCGTGGAGTCTCCTCTTGCCCAGGGACTCCTCCTGTTGAAGGAGTTTTCAGCCTTCTTGGCATGAAAATGTCCCCAGGACATGGGGCCACAACAGCTAGTCCCCTCTTAGTCCTGGAGGTGGCAGGGATTAGTGACAATGGGCCTGTGCCAGGACCAAGGGTACATCAGGTACCATCCAGGGCCCCAGTGCCTGCCAGTCCCGACAGCACTTGGCCTGCTCTGGGTGCAGAGTGTGTCCCCAAGGGCTGCACCACAGCTGCTGCTGGTCAATTGCCCTGGAACACTTCCGTGGGGACCAGGCACCACGGGGAACAGGGAAAACCACTCTGGGAAGACAAGGGATTGTGGGGACAAGGACCTGCAGTCCCTCAGGCGATGGGGAAACACGTGGCACCTGGATGAGGCCATGGAGCCACACATCCCTGCAGTCCCCTCCAGCACCTTCTCCTGCACTTGTCACCCACTGGGCAGGGTGTGCTGAGGATGTGAGTGTGAGTGTGAGTGTGAGTGTGTGTACAGACTCCTCCCTCAAGCCCCCTCCCAGCTGCCAGTGTGAAACCCAACCTGCCTTATAAATAATGGAAGCAGGAGGCAGGCACGGATGCAGGCAGCTCCCTCAGCCTCCCCAGGGCCAGCCAGACACCACAGCTGGGCTGGACCTGCTGCTCACGTGGGGCCGTGCCAGGGCAAGGCAGAGGGGACAGGGTTAAATGTGGCTGCTGGCCAGTTCCCTCCAGTCTAGGGAGCAGTGGTGAAGCTGGGTCCGAGCTGGGGGTGCTGGCTGAGCACTGAGCTGGGGGTGCTGGGACATGGGGGACAGCAGTGGGACAATCCCCCAGCAGGTCGCAGTGCCAGACGTGGCTCGGGCAGGTGATTCCCCCCAGCATGTGGGCACTCCTCCCCCAGCGGCCTGTCCTGGGTGCCTGCTGCCCCTGGGGGTGCTGGCACGGGGCCGGGTGTCAACGCTGTGCCCCAGGGGCTGTCAGCAGAGCCTGAGGTGGCTGCCAGGATGAGCGGGGTCTGCAGCAGGATGTGCACCAAGATCTCCAGCCTGCCATGCCCTGGTGGGGAGAGAGCCAGAGCAAGCATCTGTTTGTGCATCCAGCCTTCCATCCATCCCTCCGTTCAGCCTTCCAACCCTCCCTCCCTTCATTTCTCCATCCACCCCATTCTTCCATCCCTCCTTCAATCCCTCCATCCACGCTTCCATTTCTTCCTCCATCCTTCCATCCCTTCCTCTCATCATTCTTCCCTCCATTTCTTCATTCCTCCATCCTCTCCAACCCCTCCATCCTCATTTCTCCATTCTTCCCTCCATCCCTCCCTCTCCATTCGTCCTTCCACCCCTCCATTTCTCCCTCCAGCCCTCCCTGCATCTCTCCATTCTTCCCTCCATTTTTCCATCCCTCCTTCGATCCTTCCACCTCTCCATCCCCCCTCCATCCTTCCATCCCTCCCTCCATCCCCCATCCTTCCACCCCTGCATTCCCCCACCCACCACCCCTCTCTCCCTGCACACCCAGCTGCCAGCCCAGCCCTGCCCGTACCCCCCCGCACCGTTCCCCGTGTCCCGCACCCTCACCTCGTCTCTGCCGGTGCCGGTGCCTTCCCAGCGCGCTCCATTACCGCTGCCGGTGGCCGTGTCCCTTTAACAGCCTCCGCCGGTGACACGCGTGTGCGTGTGTGCAAACGCGCGTGTGCGTGTGCTCCCAGCTCCCTGGGCTGGCTGGCAGCAGGGCCCCCCTTCTCCATCCCCCCGGATCCGGATCCGGCCCCATTCCCCCCCTCCACTCCCCGCTTATTTTTCCTGTTGTTTCGCGGGATTGGGGCGGGGGCCGGGCGGGATCCGGCCCCTTTGCCAACGGGGATTTTTGGGGAGATTATTCGCCGTTTTCTTCCTGGTGGGATTTTTTGCTGCAACCGAAAGAAGACGGGCACAAGGCATGGCATGAGCTTCGGGAGACAGGGCTGGAGGTAAGAGCCGCTCGGGAAAACCCTTTACGACACAAAGCCGGTGCCGGGTCGATGCCGATGCCGGGGTCGGTGCCGGTGCCTGTTCTACCGGTACCGATACCGGCACCGGCAGCGGCACCGCAACCACCCCCAGCCGCATCCCGCATCATGGAGCCGCGTTATATAACGGCAGCGGAGCCGGCCCGGCCCCGGGGCTCTCGGTCCGGTGGCCCCCCCTCCGCCCCCGCCTCCCGGTAGCTCAGCAGAGGATGGAGGTCGGTGTGACCCTCCCCAGCCCCGGTGATGCTGCCCCCTCCGCCCCCTTGCTTTGGGGAGGGGGGGATNCCCCAGCATGGCCGGGCATCTGCGGGTGGGTAAAGGCAGGGAAAAGGAGGGACCAGGGGGATCCCGCGGGATGCAGGGCTGCTCTGGGATGGGGGTGTAAGGGGACATCGCTGTAAGGACACGGTCACTCCGGTGTGGGGTTGATGTTTGCCCCCTTCCACCTCTGCTGCCAGCCTCTAAAATTCCTCTTGTCTTCCCTGGTGGCACCGTTGGCATCCCCGAGGCTGCACTGAAACATCCAAACACCCCAAAACCTCGGTGTGGCTTTCTGTGGATGCAGGGCTACACCAGCCAAGGGATGGGGGGACAGGGGCAGCTTCCCCCATTCCCGGAGCCAAGGGGATGGAGGAAGGGGAAGGCCCTGGTTGGGATGGGGCCAAGGGGGCTGAGCCCCACAGCAGGGTCCTGCAGACCCTAGCATAGGGCCATGGATCTCCCATCAGTCCAGGATGGGAACACAGAGTTTGTTTTGGTGGGGCAGAGGATGGGCACAGGCAGAGGGATCAGTGTGTGGGGTTGGGGACCAGCAGACTCGACCCCATGGAATGGCTGGGGCTGAGCACGGCTGGGGGAAACTGAGGCACAGGGTTCTGGCAGCAACCAGCTAGATACCCCCAAGGTCTTGGCCACGTGGGGGTCCAGGAGTGCCATGGGGCACTGGGCTGAGGTGGCTCTGCCTCTCAGGCATCTGCTGGTGCCGGTGGGACGTGGCAGTGCCTGGGCAGGAAAGGCCGGAGCGTGGCCGTCCCTGCAGCAGGGATGCTCCTGGCAGACCCTGTCCATGCCCACCCTCTGCCCAGGCTCTGGGGGTCTCGGGGCACAGCACCCCAAGGGGCTCAACAGGCAGCAGGCTGGGAGCAGCGGGCACAGAGCGAGCACCGTGCCGTGCTGGCATCTCCCCTCCTCTGGAAGCTGGGTGCTGATTTCACTCGGGCTACCAGGAAGAGGGAGGGAGGGAGGTGGCTTTGGAGTGGGGAGGACTCGCTCAAGCATCCATTTTTAATGAGCTAGATATCTATTTTTCCCCGAGCTGGCTTCCCCCACATCGATCCCTTTGCCTGCTCCCCTCCCCGTGCCAGCAGCTCCACAGCAGTGGGGAGCAGCAGGACAAGCACCCCTGGCAGTGGGACCCTTCTGCCTCCCCAAATCCTGCTCCTGGGGAAGGAGTTACCCTCACCTGGGCCAGGGCAAGGTGAGAGTGGGGAAAGGGTTCCCTTGTCCCCTCCAGAGGGGTCACAGGCGTGTTGACCATCCTGTGGGGAGGTGGCCAGACAGAAGGACAACTGGAGTGGGAGCACTTTGAGTTGGAAGGTTGGATCCTGCCCCTCTGCTCTGCAGATTTAAGCTGTGCCTGGCTCAGCATCTGGCAGCTCCATGGCAAAGCCACATCATCCTGCCTGTAGCTGTGTCCCCATCTCCAATCTCCTACTGCTCCCCAGCAGTGCCTGTGCAGAAGGAGCCGCACCCGGAGAGGGGAGAGGGAATTTGGGAGGCGAGTGGGTGCTGCTGGTGTGGGAGGGAGCAGGATTGGGTGTGCAGGCGAGCAGAGCTCCTTGGCAGCATCCCACCCCCTCCCAACCTCTGCCCACCTGCCACGGGGACCAGCCACGTGTGCTGGGTGCTCCAGGGCTGGTGGCTCACGAGAGGAGCTCAGGAAGATGAGAGTGTTTGGGGAGGGCACAGTTCAGAAGCCCTTACTCTGGGGTTTCTCCCTGCTGGAGGAGTGATTCCTGCCCAGCTCTTGGACAGGGGAAGCGGGAGGCCAGGGGGATGTGCTGGGAGCAGGATCAGGACGGAGCTTTTGCTTCCAGGAGGTATCTGATGGCTTTTGGAGCCTGTGCTGACATTTAGCACCCACAGCCCACTGAACCAAGGAGTGCCATGGCTGATTGGACACTGCCTGCCCTGGTGCCCCATCAGCCTCATGCCAAGGGCCCCTGCTTGTCCCCAACCCCAGCTCCCAGCCAGACCCCTGAGCCCAGGGGCAAAGGGGCACCAGTGCTTGTGTGGCTGTCACCGTGTCTGGAGGGATGAAGGGTTTGGGCAGGCAGAAGTCCCAGCAGCACCTGAGGAACACATCCACATCCTGTGCTTGGAGACAGCTCTCCTGGATCCTCATGGGATCCTGCATTTCACCCCTTCCTGGGCCCAGGAAGGGCAGAGGGAAGGGCTGGGACACTCTGGGAGCTGTCACTGGGCTCTGGCTGGGCTTGTAGGGAGAGGAGGCCAGGCTGGGTAGGATCCAGCACATGAGGAGCTGCTCCCTCTTCTCCTTGCTTCGGTCAGTGGGGAGCAGGGAGAAGCTTGGCTTAAGCACGAGCATCCTTCCATGGTGTGAGAGTGAAGCTCTCCAGAGAAGGCTGGAGAGGAAGGCACCAGGGGTCCAGGTCTGCCCTCAATCTGTCCCTCTCGTGCTCCTTTTGTCCTCCCAAGGGGAAAAGGGGCTGCCTGGGAAAAGGAGAGAGGTCAGAATTTGCTGTCTGGGAGAATGGGGGTTTAGCAGAGAAGCTGAGAGCTGCTGCAGGAGGTGCTTGGTGGTCAGAGGGAACCCTGTTGGGAGGATGTTTTGCTTGGCCAGGCTTAGGGCTGCAGCTTTGCCTCCCCCCTGCAACTCCCCCATACTGAGGGCTGGGGACAGGAGCTGCATTTCCCAGTGCTCCCGGACAGGAGCTGTTCTCTCAGCAAAGCCTAAAGCGGTGGGGACCTGAGCAGAGCTTGGTGCTGGCACCTCAGCCAGCTTTTCCCAGCTCCATGGGGATGGGGCCGACCCTGCAAAACCTGAGCCTGACCTTTGGGCAGGCTGTTGGACCTGAGAGATTGCAGTGCTGGGGGTTCCTGTGGTGACAGCTCCTCTGCTTGACCGTGAGCTGCAAGACCCAGCAATGGATTCACCAGCCTGCCCAGCTTTGCCAACAGCAGCCCCAGCAATGTTTTGTTGAGTTTTGGACTCAAACCAGTCATTTCCCAGCCCCTCCTAAGCCTCTTTGTCCACTGCAAAGTGGGATGAGCTCCTTGGCACCGTTGGGAGCCATCAAAGGAGCAGGAAAGCTGCTCTCAGCCCTTAGGTCTCCCTGGGAGCTCTCAGGACAGCCTCAGGAGGGAGTTTCCCAGCTCCCAAAACACAAACAGCAGGTCTCCAGGGCCAGGTGGAGAGGCAAGGCCCTTCCCTACCCTGAATTCCTGGATTGTGCAGCAAGGAAAAGGCATCACTGAGTTTGGAGCTGCGCTCTGAGCCTCTGTCCCAGCTCACCTGTGTGAGTGCCGAGGCTGGAGCACAAATCCGCCTGTGCACACACACACAGACAGGCACAGCATCTCCTCACCCAAACACAGCCACTGCCCCTCCATCTCCAGGAGAGCCAGAGGCTCCTCCAGAGTCTTTAGCGGCTCCTGTGTATTGCTGGGGTGACCCGAGCCCTCTGAAGAGACCCAGCCTCGGGGGTGGGCGCTGGCACACTGCTCACAGCACGGGCAGTGTTCTGATCCAGCGGGATCAGAGCCGGAGGCAGCGGCACACGCGGAGCTCTGCAGGAGATGTCTTTATCGCTGCCATGTGCTCTGGGCGGCCGGTTCAGCCCCCAGGCCTGGCCTCGCTGCTGGCCGGGGCCACTGCGCAGAGCCTCGGGAGCCTCGGGAAGCTCATCCCCTCAGGAGCGCTGGACAAAAGCCTCGGCTGCGTGCTCCGCCACAGCACTCCGTGTCGGGTGTGTTTTCTCCGCCTGTAGAGCAACTTGATTTGCTGCATTAGTAAAAATAGACGGGCTAATGAATTCAGCTGATGCAACCCCGGGCGCGCGTGCCCGCGGCGGCCCCGTCTGCGCGTGTGTGAGTGTGAGCCGCGGCTTGTGCCAGGGCATCCCCCCCTCCCCGCGGGCTCCGCGGGTCCGCGTGTGCGTGTGCACATCCCCGTGGGTGTGCGAGTGTGAGCAGGCAGCGATGGCTGCTCGCTCCGCACGGCTCTGCCACCCGAAACCCTTTGGCAGCAGCTCTGGGTCCCGGCAGGGTGATAACAAGGCTCCGAGGGGGGGCTAGGGGCAGCAGCGGGGGCCGCAGAGACCCGGTGGAGTGACAGCAGGGTCTCACGGGCAGTTTGTGGGGCAACCATGGATTCTCTCTGGGATCTGCTGGGGCAGTAGCAAATCTGCCGGCCGGGTTATAGTAGGATCTCTTACATGGATCTGTTGGAGCAATACTGGATCTTCGCAGGGCCCTGGAGGGGTGATGTAGGTTCCCTTACAAGGAGCTGGTGCGGCAGGGGTGGATCCTCCCCGGGCCCGGCGCGGCAGGGCCGGATGCTGGCGCGGACACGAGCGCGGCGTCCTTGCGGGGCGGACCCGGGATTCTGTCTGTGGAGCTGATCGGGGCCGCTGGCCGCGGTGCTGACCCACAGGGCCGGGGTCCCGGGGGCTCCCACGCCGGCCAGTCTGGGATCTCCCTTGGTCTCTGGTCCGGCTGCAAGCCCGGCTGTCCCAGAGCTCAGCTCTGATCCCTGCTGCAGCAGGATAACTGTCTGGTCCGGGAGCTAGGGATCTCCCAGCCAGTGCACTAACAGGGTGGCTGATGGCCCTGCCCATGTCTCAAGGCCCTCATCCCTTTCCACTACCACGTGGAGATAGTAAACTCGCCAACAGGTTGGACAAGCTCTGTCTTCCTGGCAGTTTCCATCCTGTTCACCCCAGCATCCTCATTGTCTGTGCAATGTTTGTGTGACAGGCTCTCAGACCCTGGCTTTCTTCTCTCTCCTGCGTCAAATCCGCCCCCCGCCACTGCATCATCGCTTACCGTGGGTGACAAACCCCTCCAAACCTCTCTGCCAGTGACGTAGCCTGTGAAATGTGCACCCTGGAGTGGATTCGGGAGAGTGAAGGACTTTGACCTTTGCTTTTGTCAGGTTTTCTCCCACTGGGCTGGCACTCCACTGCTGGGAGACTCTTCACCGTGAGAGAGCAAAGGGGGGCTGGGACAGAGGGGGGTTGCAAATCTGGGCCCTTCCTGTGGGACCCCAGAGCAAGGATGGTTGTAGCAAGTGCTGAACAATCCTGATGATGATGATGTGCTTGGCCCAGTCATGCGATCTGCAAACACTGAGATGACAGGGAGAAGGGAAAAGGAAAAATCTTTGCTCTCCTGCTGCTTTGGAGTGGCCAAAAAGTGTATGGAGGTGTTCATGGAACTGCTGGAACATCTGGGAGGGTCTGTGCTGACGCCTCCAAGGCAGACAGCTTTGCGTTTGTCTGTCCATCCGCTGTCTCTGGGCTGGGAGAGCCTGGGGAGATGCAGGGCAGGGTCTGGGCATCCCTCCACTCAACAGCTGTGACCCCCAGGGGTTGTGGGAGCTGCACTTTGGACATCAGAGCAATGTGGCCTCAGTCCTGGGCTGCAGGAACTGCAGGACTGCCTGGCTGCAGGCCGGGGCTTTCCTGTGGCACAGGAGGGCAGATGCCAGCACTGCCCCTTGGTGCCAGAGACGGCAGCTATTGGACTCACTCCCCTCCCCAGCCCGTACCCCCAGTCCACCTTCTCCACACTGGAGTCTTTCCCCAAGCGCAGTTCCCCACCTGGGGGTGGTAGGAGCACCCAAATTCTTTCCTGCTCATTTCCCCAAAGAGAAATGCCTGCCTAGCTCTCCCCCACCACTGTCCAGATCCTTCTGTGCCCAGAGGCTCAAATCTCTGTTCATCTTTCTATTTGAAGTGTCTTCCAGCTCACTCAAGGTTCGTGATTTCTGTGCTCTCTCTCAGGCAGTCTGAGCGCCCTGGGCCTGGCTCAGCTTTCCAAGGAAAGCTGCTGAACCCCCTGAGGCCCCCGAGCTCGGCCTCGGGGACCAGCCAAGCTCTGAGCTGCTTGGATGCGGTGCCAAAACCTCCTGCTGGCAGCTTGCAAGTCCGGTGACTTGTCAGCATCTGTCTCCTGCTGTGACTGTCCCCTTGGGCTCCCGAGGCCCAGGGCTGCCCCTCTGCCACCACCTACCCTCTCCCCAGGGCCAGCCAGCGTGCCCAGCGGCTCTGGCTGCGGGCTCGGTGCCGCAGCGACAGCTTCTCCGTGCCACCTGGTAATTATCTGTTTGGATTGGTGCTCTGTGGCTGTGAGACACCCCGGTGCACGTTCTGTTTACTTCCCTAATTGCTGCCAAGCACCGAGCCGCTGGTTTCAAGTTTCTCTGTTCTCTCCCCTCCCCTTCTCCTGCTTTCAAGCGAATTTAACACATGTCCAAGCATCGGCGGCCCAGCTCCGCTGTCGGGCAGCGTAAGCGGAGGCAGCAGCGGCTGCATCCAAGCCGGGAGCGGCGCCAGACTGTCTGCACAGGGCTGGGCTCATCCCCGGAGGCTGGATCTCGGCGGGACGCTGCCACCGAGCCGGGCTGTCTGCTGGCACCTCCGCTCGCACCATGGCAGAGCCCGCGGCAGCTCCCACCAGCCCCGTCCCACGGCCCCGCTGTGCCGGGAATTGTGTCCTTGGGAGATGCCGTGTGCCGTGCATCCCGCGGCTTCTCCAGATGCGCCACGGGCATCTGACTGCGCTTCTGAGCTCTCTTTTGTGGCTGCTCCCTCCGTGGCTGCTCTAGGAGAGCTGGATGAGGCCAGGGATGCTGTGAGAGTGAAAGGGATGGGCAGCAGGGGATCCAGGCTGCATCCTGCTTCCAGGCTCAGGGACTAAGGAGCTTGGCCTTGAGCAGGATGCTCTTCTCTAGGTGCCCCTCCATCAGGGCTTGACTTTCTTCATTCCAAATCAAGCAGCTATAACAATTCCCTTGCTTTAATCTTGGGTCTGGGAAGAGATGGCGGGCAAAAAGGTCCTCAGCTCCTGTCACTGGTGGGTGGATGGATGGATGGATGGATGGATGGATGGATATGGATGGATGGATGGATGGATGTGCCAACCACCCCTTGGGGCTTCAGGGAAAGCTCCCTGTGCCCTGCTCCATGCAGTGAAGCTGCATTCCCGTGCTTCAGCTCCTTGTGCCCCCAGGGGTTGCCAGGATCATCTTTTTGGCAGGGTTTGGAGTGGCATTGGCACGCAGGGTGCGGGCAGGGCAGGCAGCAGTCAGGCAGGGCCCCATGCCAGGCCCCGGCTGGGCAGGGGGAGGGGGCTGAGCCCCCATCAATAATTCACCTCCATATTTATAGAGGGAAATGCGTTGAATAATGGATGGTGGGTGCAGTGGGGCCGTTGGGAAGCCGGCCTTGCTGCCACTGCAGTATTTATTGGCCCGGTTTGCCGGGTGCTGCCCGGCTGCCTCGAGGCTCCGCGAAGATTGGCAGTGCTATGGCTGGCACAGGCTTGCTGCTGAGAGCTTGCCTGGCATGGTGGGCACAGGCGGCTCTGCTCCTCTGCCTCTGCCCGCTCCCCTCCACAAAAATGCACTGGGGGCTGGAGTCCCTCTGCTCTGGAGCCAGGCTGGGAGAGCTGGGGGTGCTCACCTGGAGAGGAGAAGGTTCCAGGAACACCTCAGAGCCCCTTCCAGGGCCTAAAGGGGCTCCAGGAGAGCTGGAGAGGGACTGGGGGAGAAGGGATGGAGGGACAGAACAAGGGGAGAGGGCTTCCCACTGCCAGAGGACAGGGTTAGATGGGATATTGGGAAGGAATTGTTTCCTGGGAGGGTGGGCAGGCCCTGGCACAGGGTACCCAGAGAAGCTGTGGCTGCCCCTGGATCCCTGGCAGTGTCCAAGGCAGGTTGGAGAAACCTGGGATAGTGGAAGATGTCCCTGCCCATGACATGGATGTGGAATGAGATGGGCTTTGAGGTCTCTTCCAACCAAACCAATCTGTGAATCCTTCTCTGCCTCCCCTTGGCCATGTTGGATTCTAGGCTCAGAGAGGGATGTGAATACCCAGGGACAAATCCCCATCCATCCCTCATCACAGGGGGACACCAGGGCCATGCAGCTTCTGGGAGGACCCTGCTCTGTGTCCCAGACATGACCCCTCTGTGCCTGTGCCCAGCAGCCCTGCACCACCCAGTCCCATCTGCCACCCTGCTCAAGGACCCCCAGGATCTTCCCCCTCACTGGTGCCACCACCTCCCCCAGCCATATCCACCCCCCAGCAGACCCACAGCCCCTCACCCCACACCCCTGTGTTACAGAGAGACCTGTGGAAGATGTCGAACCCAAGAAACGGCGATACCAAGCCCCCATGTTTGCCCCGCAATGGACTGGTGAAGATCCCCACGCAACCCAACGGCCTCGGCTCCGCCAGCATCACCAAAGGCACTCCTGCCGTGAAAAACCGCTTGTGCCAGCCTTCCTCCGTGCCTGCCATCCTCAGCCCGGCCTTAGCCCACCGCAGCGACCTGCCCATCCCCAGCCTGGCCTCCCCGCTCTCCTTGGCCACCCTGGCCAGCGTCTCCTCCCCTCCCGGCGCTTCCTTGATGGGACTGAACACGAGCGAAGGCTCGGAGCAGCCCTCTCCAGAGCGGCTGCCGGGCTCACCCTCAGAAAGGCAGCTGGCCGTGGACGAGAAGATACTCAACCGCTTGTTCTGGTACTTTTCGGCGTGCGAGAAGTGCGTGCTGGCACAGGTGTGCAAGGCATGGCGGCGGGTGCTCTACCAGCCCAAGTTCTGGGTGGGCTTGACACCCGTCCTGCACACCAAAGAGCTCTACAACATCCTGCCTGGTGGAGAGAAGGAGTTCGTCAGCCTGCAGGGCTTCGCCGTCCGCGGCTTTGACGGCTTCTGCCTTGTGGGCGTCTCTGACCTGGACATTTGTGAGTTCATTGACAACTACCCCCTCTCCAAGAAGGGGGTCAAGTCCATGAGCCTTAAGAGGTCGACCATCACAGATGCGGGCTTGGAGGTAGGTGACCCTGCTGAAATGACCGGGGTGGCTGAGATGTGCTGGTGGCAGGTCAGTCCTGGTGGCCTTGGGGACACACACGTGGGCAGAGCTTTCAGTGGTCACAGTGAAGGAGCAGGCAGGTGGCATGGCCACCCCACAGGTGCTGGTAGCACTGGGAGGCCCTGCCTGTGGTCTGGGCAGTGAGATGGGTACAGCCCGTGCAGGGTCAGGGGGCTGGCAGGGCTTCATCCCTGCTGCCTGTGGGTGCTGCAGGAAGGAAGAGCCAGGTGATGTGGCCGTGCAGCTGGGCGGTGATGTGGCAGTGGGTGACAAGCTCCGGGAACGGGACATTCCTGCTTGGCTGGCTGCTCCCCAACAAGGGGGTCACCCAAGCAAGGGGCTGAGGGCCAGATAGAGACGGAGCAATTCAGGGGACTAGGCAAGGTCCCCACCAAGATCCCTGCCCAGCACCAGCTGCTTCATGGGCACATCTCACCCGAACAGTTCCCATGCTGGGAGCAGCATCAATCCCAACCCCACCAGCAGCACCTGGGACAGTGCTGGGGCTGCACCCGGGGGTCCCTGCCTGTCCCCTCCCATTCCCCACTGATGCTGGCATGTCCTAAGGCAGTGTTGAACCCATGCCGGGGAGGTCCCAGGGAGAAGACTGGACCCAGGCAAGACCGAGAGCAGTGGGAAGACCCACCCAGAGGGAGCCAGGGAGGGGACACAGGGACACACAAGGGTGGGTGGCAGTGTCTAGCACAGCCTGACCCCCCCGCCCCTCGGCAGGTGATGCTGGAGCAGATGCAGGGCGTGGTGCGGCTGGAGCTGTCAGGCTGCAATGACTTCACGGAGGCCGGGCTGTGGTCCAGCCTCAATGCCCGCATCACGGCGTTGAGCGTCAGCGACTGCATCAACGTGGCCGACGACGCCATCGCCGCCATCTCGCAGCTCCTGCCCAACCTCACCGAGCTCAACCTGCAAGCCTACCACGTGACGGACACGGCGCTCGCCTACTTCACCGCCAAGCAGGGCTACACCACCCACACCCTGCGCCTCAACTCCTGCTGGGAGATCACCAACCACGGCGTGGTCAACATGGTCCACAGCCTGCCCAACCTGAGCGTGCTCAGCCTCTCGGGCTGCTCCAAGGTGACGGATGATGGAGTGGAGCTGGTGGCCGAGAACCTGCGGAAGCTGCGCAGCCTCGACCTGTCCTGGTGCCCCCGCATCACCGACATGGCCCTGGAGTACATCGCCTGTGACCTGCACAAGCTGGAGGAGCTGGTACTCGACAGGTAAAGGGCTGTGCTGAGCCGTGCTGTGCCATGCCAAGCCATGCCATGCCATGTTGAGCCATGCTGGGCCATGCCATGCCATGCTAAGCTACGCCATGCCATGCCAGAGTCGTGCCATGCCATGCTGAGCCATGCCATGCCATGCCATGCATGCCATGCCATGCCATGCTGAGCTGTGCTGTGTCCTGTCACCCCATGACAAACCATGCCGTGCCAAGCCGTGCCATGCTGAGCTATGCTGGAAGCAGAGGGTGCAGCATGGGGGCCATGGTTTGGGGACACCCATGGGTGACCAGCTGGCCCTGACACCCCGTGTCCCGGCAGGTGCGTGCGGATCACCGACACCGGCCTCAGCTACCTGTCCACCATGTCATCCCTGCGGAGCCTCTACCTGCGCTGGTGCTGCCAGGTAGGTGTGGAACACGGCTGTGCCCGTCCTGGCTCGGCACGGCAGAGAGGGCATGGTGGCACCTCCCTGGGGATGGGCCATGAGCTCAGGGCGGGCTCCTGGGGCTGGCTGAAGACCCCAAGACTTGGTGCCAGGAAGCAGAGAGCTCCTGTGAGCTCATCAGGACTCAGCCCTGGCACCCTGACCATGCATCCTTGCCCCAGCACCACTATCCCCAGACCCGGTATCTGCTGCAGGCTCCTTGCCCTGGCTCCCTGCTCCCTGTCGCACAACCCAGACCCAGTACCCCCGGCCCTGCACCCTAAATCTTGCCCCAGCATCCCGCTGCAACATCCCACATCCTGCTCAGGCTCCCCTCCCCAACACCCAGCTCCCTGCAGCCTGTCCCATCACAGTTCCCTGCCCCGGCACCCAGAGCCAGCACACTGCCCCAGCATCCTGCACCCTGCTTCAGGTTCCCAGCCCTGGCACCAGTTCCCTACCCCAGCTCGGCCATGCTGAGCCCCGGTGCTGTGATTGTCCCCACTGTCCCCCCTCATCCCCATCCCATCTTCTTTTCCAGGTGCAGGATTTTGGCCTGAAGCACCTCCTGGGCATGGGCAGCCTGCGCCTCCTCTCACTAGCTGGTGAGACCCTGACCCTCTACCAGGGACCAGAGACCCCCGGGGCTGGGGAGGCACAGGGCATGGGGACAGAGAGAGCCCTGGGGACAGCCTGGGGACAGCCTGGGGACAGCCAGCATCTCCCCAAGCCAGCAGGCACCAGCACCCAGCCCAGCCTGTGGGGAAGGATGCACGGCTGGGCTCAGGGGGTGTGATGTTCTTTGGGGTGATGGTGTTTTGGGAGCTATGCTTTTGCCATTCAAGTTTTCTGAGGTGTTGGTTTTTGAGGACCTGTTCTGGGGGGCACTAGCCCTGGGGACAGCTTTGTTTGGTGTGTTTTTTTGGTTGTTTTTTTTTTTTTTTTTTTTTTTTTGAATACTGGTGCTTTGAGATGTTGGGTTTTTAGGGGAGCAGATGTTTTGGAGCACTATTCTTTAGCATGCTTTTTCTGGGTTCTGGTGGGGTTTTTTTGGATGCTAATTTTGATGGTCTTGGTATTTTGGGGTGCTGGTGCTTTAAGGTACTGGTTTTTGTGTGCATTTTTGAGAGCTGGATTTTTTGGATACTGACATTTTGGGGATGCTGATATTTTGGGTGATTTTTTGTAGTGTTGGGTTTTTTGGGGTACTTTTTTTTAGCATGCTGTTTTTTGGGTCCTATCTTTTGGGTGTGGTGAGTTTTGAGGTGCTGGGATTTTGAGGTCCTGACCCTTTGGTCCTGTTTGGTGGGATTTTGANTGCTGTTTTTTGGGTCCTATCTTTTGAGTGTGGTGAGTTTTGAGGTGCTGCGATTTTGAGGTCCTGTTTGGTGGGATTTTGGTGTTCTGGGATGCCGGTACCTTTGAGATATTTTTTGGGATGCTATTTTTTTGGGGCGCTGCTGTTCTGGGCTGACAGTTCACCCTGTCTCCTTGCAGGCTGCCCCTTGCTGACCACCACGGGGCTGTCGGGGCTGGTGCAGCTGCAGGAGCTGGAGGAGCTGGAACTCACCAACTGCCCCGGGGCCACCCCGGAGCTCTTCAAGTACTTCTCCCAGCACCTCCCGTGCTGCATGGTGATCGAGTAGCGCCGGACCCGGCCCACCCCGCGCCCACCCCGGCCGCCGTCGCCCACCCCATCTCCCTCCGGCTGCTGGGGGATTCGAGAGACGCCCCCGATTCCAACCGAGCCCGGACATCCCCCGCATCGACGCCCCCGAGGGACGCGGGGCTCCGGGGGGAGATGGGGGCAGGCGTCGCCCCCGGCCGGAGTCCCCCCGGGTACCATGTAAATTCCCCCCACGCCGCCGCCATCGCCCGTGCTCCTCCCGGTGTCCTGCCAATCCCTTCCGGACAGACGAACGGACATCACGGAAGCCCAAAGTGGGAAGGCGGAGCTGTGTGACCCCCCCCGGCCGCATCCTGCTCCCCCCGGTGCCGAGCGGGCACACGGCCCCGCCGCCGAGGATGCTCCTGGGGACCGAAGGATGCTCCCAGGGATGGCGAGAGGAGGATGCTTGTTTTGGGGTGGCGGCGGAGGCTGGATGGGTCCCCTCAGGCCCCCGGAGCGGGTCCCCGAGCTCACCTCCCCCCCCCCCACCCCGTGCTGCGTGTCCCCTCCAGCCCCCAGCCCTGCTCTGGGGCACTTTCTCCCGGTGAATAGGATGTTCCTCTCCGCCCGCCCGCCGCCCTCGCATGCTCGCTTGCTTCAGTCTCGTGCTACAGCAGGTTTCGGGGTACCCGGGGGGACGGTGACAAGTGACAGCCCCACTGAGCCCCTCCACGCGGCTTCGGCCCGGCCGGATCCTGCCCCGGAAGCCAGGCTCCCCTGGCGAGCATTCCCCGCCGCCCTGGGGACCCCCCTGCACCCCGTGGGGACGTGGGGGCGATGCCACCGCCGAGGAGGGACCCATCCGTCTGGGATGGGACATCCCGGGGGACCAGGGCCGGGTCTGAGCCACCGCGGCGACACCGGCAGCACAGAGAGACCACAGGAGGTGGCACCTCGGACACGCTGCCACCGCCACCGCTCTTCCAGCTGAAAAGCCATCGTCCCGATGCCAGCGGCAAGCGGGGCACCGGGGGGACCCCTGGGCTGAGCCGAGATGGGACCGAGCCGGCGCGGGGCTGGGGTGCCCACGGGGACCCAGCGCGGGAGGGGCTCGGTGGCCGCCCCGGGGCATTGCCCGCCGCCACAGCAGACGTAGGAGGAGAGTGGGCATGGACACGGACACGGACACGGGATGGGCACGGACACGGACACGGACACGGACACGCTTTCGGTTTGTTTTGCCTTTGTACCGGCCGGGAAGGAACTGCTGCACCAACCGCTGCCTCCGCTCCCTGCTTTGTCCGAAACGCCCCTTTCTGACCCCAAAATGGCACAAAGCGGCCCCGGAAGGGGTTTTGGGTGTCCCCGGGGCTGCAGGACGGGGTGGCACTGCCGGGGCCCGGAGCACCCTGGCACGGGGGTGGGGGGCTGCTTGCAGCCCCAAGCGCAGCAGCGTCCCTGGGGGGCCAGGCGGGACAGCGGCACACAGAGGGTCTCCCCCACCCCTGCGGGTGACAGCAGCAGTCTTGGGTGCCACAGCCCTGCACAAGTCCCTGGTCCCAGGTTACACAGACAGCCCCGGCACGGCCTCCATACCCTCCCCTGCACCCCCCCTGACAGCGGCCCCCATACCCCTGCACCCTTACTCACCTGTGCAGCCCTATATCCCTCCAATGCATCTGTACACCTCCCATGCACCCCATATCCTCTCGGCACCCCCATTTCCCACCCTGCAGCCTGACCCACAAGGCTCCCACAGCCCCCTGACCCCCATTTATCCTCCTGCTTCCCCGTCTCCCACGCACCTACATCCCACTGGCACCCCCAATCCCCTGCACCCCACACCTCCCCGGCAACC
>WBNO01022742.1:0-61558 GCA_013400575.1 Peucedramus taeniatus | reverse complement strand
AAAACCAAACACCACTTTAATCCTTTTATATGTTTAATCACTCCCCAGGGATCTATCTGATTGAATACAAGAAAAGATAAACACCTTTGCTTTCCCCATAAGTTTGTGGCAATAGTTTTTAGAGAGAGAAGGCTATGATAAGTAAAAAAAAATTAAAAGAGCTAAAAAAATGCCAAACAAAATCAATACTTTTATTTTATTAGCTGTTCAAAAAGGCATTCAGTCAATACCATGTATGGGAAGAATCTATCACCACTTACAAAGGAATTATTTCAAAAAGATTCTCATTCTGATCCTACCTCTGATTTGAATTAGGAATAAAGTATTGGAGAAGTAAGAAACTATTAAAGTCAAAACGCTACTTGCTATTTATTATTTTTAAAAATAGCATTCAAGTAAAATTAAAATATCAATGATTGATCAGAGTCCAAAAGCTCTACTTGTCTTGGCTCAGTCTTGTAAGCATTCTCAGGTTAAAGGATCTGCAATGATTTACTCTTGATGATCTGGTCACTGCAGCTTCACTTCATTTACTCTAATTGCATTGGCATAGACAAAGATAATATTTGGCTTGAATACAAAGCCTGTGCCTGGACCTACTTTATCAATCTGGCTTCTGCCAAATTTTAAAGAAAGAATTCCAAAGTGGATCAGAGAAAAGACAGGACAGACGGGAAGAAGAATATTATAATTCCTTTGGAATTATATTGATTGAGACTCTGAACTGGCTGGAACTGCTTTACACAAAACTCCATAAAAAATTGAACAAGTTGTTCTGTGCTACTGCAGTTGGATTTAGAAACTTCCCTTTGTGTTCCTCAACACAGGACATGAAAAGCATTTTGAGAAGTGTCATGAGGAGGGTTTTGCCTTTAAAGTATTCATTTTTAATATCAAAGCATGTTCTGTGCTAATAAATAGTTCAAACATATAAATATACAATTTATGCAGCCATATTCTCTATTCTACATGGGTTTTCAGGAAAGAAATAAATAATATAGTCTTAACTCATCTTGAATGTAATCACATTATGTATTTGAATAGATTTTAGAAGCATACATGTATTTCTGTCATCAGAAGTAAACTCATTTAATGGACAAGAAAATGCAAATAATCTTGTCAGGTAAAAGTTTATAAATCTGTAAATCGAAGAGACTTTTATCCCCGTGATTTGTCTTTGTTCAGAATATTTATTCTTCCTGCAAAACACTCAGCCAGCTAATGCCCTGATACAAGTGACAGAGGTTGAAGTTTGACTTACACATTTAAATATAACATCTGAAGCTGAGACATGCTGGGTCTTGAGTCCTGCTGCCTCAGCATCTGAGCATGGCCACAGCCAAAGCTTGCCAAGGCCCTTGAAAGAAAGGCAGCTAAAAGTTATGAAAGAATTAAGCTGGATCAGGAAGAGAGCTGCAGCACCTTTTTAATGTGTATTATGGTGCCTTGGCAAGAGCAGCCCCTTTTAAGCAGATTTCTAAATTCAAAGCACTCAGTCACTGAGCAAGCTAGTCCAAAGTGGCACCTACTACTTGTTAACAGCAGTGAGGATCCCAGCACCCCAACAGCCACTGCGGGCTTCACGTGATCCAAAGTGTATTTCAAGAGAAGAGCTGGCAGCTGGCAGCTGGAATGGTAACCAGACTTACAGGCAAATGGGCATTTTGGCACTTTGTGGAAGCAAGGTGACAGATGGAAAGAGAGGAAGATGCACAAAGTGCTATTAGAGATTTTAGGCAGAAGCTCACCAGCTACTAATTTGATCATGTGGAGAAAATTACATTGAAAATCTTCAGCCAGAAAATTGATTTACTGGTTCCCCTACCAGGTGGATACTCTGGTACAATAAAATGCAGACATTTTACACCATGAATAGCTTTAAAATAACCTGAGTTACTTTGCAGCCATTAAACAAAGATTTAGGCATGATGAAGCAATACTTATGCATTTTGTGTGAAGAATGTAGCTACACCAGGAACACAGAGTTTGGCAAACGTTACCAACAGTACAATGACAGGGAGGAGTTTAACATCTGTCTCTTACTGTGTTTACATTTTCCAGGTCTTAAGACAAAGATAAATAATCCTGATAAATGAGAACTGTTATCAACGGCTACTACAGGTCTAAATTCAGCTTCAAGAACAAAGAAATCAAATTCAATGATTTATGTATTCATTTCATCCAATGTGACATGATCAGCCTAAAACTGCTTTAAGTTGCCTCTTTACACATAAATCAACAAGAAATATTGGAAGCACCATTTCTATCACCTTTATTCAAACACCCTCCCTCGAACCACCAATGACTAAAATCAAGGTGTGCATTACAAAGACTCTTTTTTCAAACACAAGATAAATTTATTTGTGCTGGTTGTACAAACGTGCAAAGTGCTGTCAGTTTTAGTCAAAGCAGTATGAGTAAGACAACCAGCATGCTAAATTTGAGTTCAATAGGTCACACCAATCACTTGCACGTTATGTTTATTTTGTCATTTTGCTTGGATAATCAGATTATACCTGCATTTTAATCTTTCACTATTTAATTAGGCAAAGCCTTCATTCATTCAGGCCACTTGCACAATTATGGCAGATAATTTAGGGAAGTAGACAAAGATGAAGAAGAAATCAAAGCTGACATGATGCAAGAAAAAAAACTGGATTAGCATTTTCTCTCTGTCAGAGATTCCTTCTCCACCTGCGCTCCCTCTCCTCCTCTCAGGCATCTGTCTAAGCAGAGTATTCACAAGCAGTGACAGGTTGGCAGATTTCTGTTAATTTTTTTGGACCTGTGAATGTCCATTCTTTATTTAGCAGTGGTGCCCATCAGGTTCCAGCAGCTTTGCAGTGCAGGTGTTCAGGACACAGTCTTCTCAGAGACACCATCACACAACATCCCAGCGGACTTGTGGTGGACAGAGAAACATTTTCAACCTCTGAAAACTTTGGCAAGTCTAGAAAATTCTGCCATTGCTGTATTTAAAAAATGCTGCAATTTTAAAACAGGAGATTTTGCCCTTTTTGGAGATGGAAACCTGTTATTCAACTAACAATTGAATTGCATAGTCAGCATGCAAACCCTGTTGGCCTGGTTTTCAGTGTGCTTTTTGTTTGCAAGTAAGAGGCAGGCAAGTAAGAGAGGGAAGGCAGTGTAAAGTGTCAGAGTAATTGCTCACAAGGTCTGTTGCAACAGCCTCTAGAGGTGTTATTTGTTGTACACAGCATTCACATTTGGCTAAGGAACTGATACTACACAACTCTAAACCCCTGCTCAGACACTAAACCACACAAAGCACTGTTGGAGAAAGTTGAGCTTCTTGTTTGTTAATTTATAGTTATTTCTTCAAGTACTTCAAAGTGGAAGGGAAACCTCCCCCAAGATTAGCCACACCTGATTTGAAAGTAATTTACATAAAGAAAATAGTACTTTCCTGCATTTTAGACATCAGATCAATTAAAATTTCTCAGACACAGATTAAAGCTCATGAGCTGGAAACTGTGCAGCGCACTGCTTAGAATACAACAGCCTGGAATTCTGTAAAATAAGCAGATGACTACAAATAGCTTCAGGATTGGAAGAAAATAAACAAAGCCACAACTTCAGCAGATACCACCTCTGACCACCACCATCAGCCAGGCATTAACCCACTCACAAAGGCTTGAAATTCCCACATTCAGCTTAGAGTAACACTGCTCGTTATAAAAGAAAACAGGATGAAACATTGATACTACTGAATACCTGATGGATAGCAAGTACTTATAAGGCATTTGTATTAAAAAAAAAAGGCAAAAAAAAAAAGCAGATCAGGTAGACATCTGCAATTATTTGGTAACTAAAAGAACTGTGTTAAGTATATACTAAACCAATATAATAAACTACAGGTCTACCACTGGTAGGACTGCTGCATCTACAAGTCACTGTAGTACAGTCGTATCTCGGAGGATGTGTGTACAATTCTCCTCTTAGGAGCTCTGAGGCTGCAGTACTAGAATCAAGATACTTCATTGTCTGCCAGTAGCAAAGCAAGACCTCTTTACGTTTTGTATGACTCCAAGAGGACCAGGAGACTTAAAACTAAGACACCTGCTAGGCCTCTAAGGATACAAGAGGAGAGCCACAAAAGAACACCCCATGGCTGCTTGGAATTCCCACTGCTCTGATGTTTTGCAATGTTTCCACTGATGGTTTTTACGTGTTCACATCCTCCATGCTTACAAAAGGGTACATTCACCATTCAAGTCAACTGCACTTGATTTCTATTTATTTCCAACTCTATTTCCTGCTCTAGAAGTTCAGGATTCTCTGCAAGTCAGACATTCAGAAGAACACACAGAGCTGAGATACAAGCTAAAAGAAAAGCTTTTCTTTTTGTAGTGAAAAGCTCAGCAAGTATTTGATGAATGAGAAAGGTACTGCTGGAATTTTATGAAGGGCTTCCATTTGAATAAGACTGCTGAATAAAACTTGGACAGTTCTTGAAACACCTGAATTTATGGGAATTTACTGCCAGACACCTTCTCAAAAACTTTTTATATCACAGACAGTTCCTTTTATCAGTTGCTGGATCACTTTGTTGGTTTTTTTCTTTAATTGAAGTAATTTGTTACTGGCTCCCTCTCTCATGACCTCAAAATCAGATAGAGCTGTATTTCAGGCAACCACCAGCACCCGAGCTGAGAATTCATAATAGAGACTGAAAAGCTTCAAGCACTCTTTGGTAGTACCCGTTTTATTTGAAAGGAAAAGCTCAACTAATGAAGCAGGCTTTGGGGATTTGTTTCCCCAAAACCTACAAACATGGAAGGGTTTTTTGTGTCAGTTCTTGATGAGATTAATGACAATTTAGGTCATTTACGCAATGTTTGTAGCTTGTCCAGGATTACATAAATACTGACAGAAGTACATTGTGCTTTGAGAGCCCTCCAGCAATTTTAACAACTTTTCATCATGAAATAACAACTTGATTTTGATCCTTCTTGTGTTTGGGCTTTACTTCAGAAATTTCCTTTCTGTTTTACTGTATGCCTCAGGCTCATCTATTTTGTTTTTTTTTCTTAAGACTCCATATTTTCAAAGAAAAAGCGAAACCCAGTTTTGGAATGAGACAAGGCGTGACAGGAAGTTACCAGGCTATGTAAACTTCTTGGACTGAAAATTAATTATTTCAAAGAGTTACTCCAAAAAAAGGAGTAAAATAAGCTGCCCCCCCGCCAAAAAAAAAAAAAAAAAAAACCCCCCCCCCCCAAAAAAAAAAAAAAAAAAAAAAAAACCAACAACAACAACAAAAAAAAAAAAACAGCGACGGCAACAACAAAAAATCACCATTTTTTAAAAAAGTATCCTTAAAAATCCCAGAAAACAAGAAGAGAGATGACAAAAAAAAATATTCGCAAAATAAAAACCATAGAGGACTAAATTTTCAGGGACAAATAAGTGGTTATGCTTCCCAAATATGCTCCAATCAGAAATTCCTGGTAACTAATCTCCACTAATTTGAGACCGTATCTTTAGCATTTAAAGATAAAGTCTCAGGAATCCAGAGTCAGCACAAATTCCTGCATATCAAATTTACTTTGATTCTTGCTATCAAGGCATCAACTTATTTTTCCTTGCTAAAAAAAAAAAAATTGCATTGTTTTGATATTAGGGTTGCCTAAAGATCAATGAAGATTAATATGACATCATTAAAATCAATGAGGGCAACTCTGAACACCAATTCCAGGAAGGTTTCCATTGATACTTCTATTAGAAAAATTTAACTGTACAGTCACAGTGAAAAGAGTCTTACAAGTTAGACCCATCTTCACTAGTTGCAAACAGTATCAGATGAAGATGTTCAGTTTCAAAGGTGTGATTGCTGGGTTGGGTAGAAATTAAAGATATTGCACATTGCACATGCCCTGCAATTCTTAAAGAGTCAGAGGGCTCATTTCTATAATCTCACTACCATGCTGATAGGACTGACAGGGGCAGAGCTGAGACTTCTGCATAAGCAGAAATTTATTTTTCTTTAGAGGAAAGAAAATCTCACAAAATCTACATTAAGAAAAAAAACCTAGTATTATCAGCAGACCAAGGAAAAGGGAAGCATGTTCACATGTTAGGCACTTACATCGCTCTGTCCAAAGGACTGATCCAAGCAATTTGGCACTTTCACAAGTGGAATGGTTTTATTTTATTCCCATCATTTTTGCTTCTTTGATTCTTCTTTTCACAAAAGAAGCTTAAAGGCTTTGGACTTTGGCTTCTCCTGACCCAAATATATGATGCTACAGAGAAGGTTTCATTGGGAGACACTAAATAAAAGATAACTTTTTAAAGCATCAGAGAACCAGGTGAAAATTTAAGATTTGGGAAAATAGCTCAGCTGAAGATACACTGAATTGCAATATAACACTTTCTATCACGTATGTTGTTGTCATAACTAAAGGATTCAGAAAACTCTAAAGGAAAAATTGAACCCCTAAATTCAGAGATTCCACTCTAGGAAGAGATGAGAAGTACCATCATGAGATGCTGTTCAATATGCTTCGCTACAGCAGTGCCTGAGCTGACATGTCATCCCCTCTACTCCAGTTCTATGAACTTTGGATGCTGAGCCAAGTGTGGCTTCCCTTGCTGTACCAAAACAGCTCAGGCACACATTGCCTGAGTGAGAAAGGCTTTCCATGGAGAATCAGGAGCCTTGGAGCACCAGCACAGCCTAATGGTTTTCAGAGCTGTGCTGAATCTGGCTGGGGTAGGGTGAATTTTCTCCTCAGTGCCTGGTATGGGGCTGTGTTTTGGGTTTGTGCTGATCACAGAGTTGATAATACAGAGATGTTTTTGTAATTTTTGAGCAGGGCTTACACAGAGCTAAAGCCTTTCCAGGATTTCTTTCTTTTAGTGAGGACAGACAGCTGGGACAGGTGATTCACACTGATGAAAGAGAGATTCGAGACCAGGTGGCAATACACTCAGTATATAAAGTGGGGGAAAGGAGGAGGAAGTGAGGGACATTTGTAGCAATGGTGTTTGTCACTTAAGTGTGACAGGATCATGCTCTCCTGGAGATGGCTGAACACCTCCCAGCCCATGGGAAGCAGTGAATGAATTCCTTAGTTTTCTTTACTTATGTGCACAGATTTTTTTTTTTCTATTAAATTGTTTTTATGCCTACCCATGAGTTTTTTGGCTTTTACTCTTCTGATCCTCTCCCCAGTCCCACTGGTCAGGGAGTGAGCAAGCAGCTACCTGGGGCTTGGTCAAACCACAACAGAGAGAAAGAGGACCAGAGGGAATTTTTAGTTCTTCCAACTAATTTAGGAGTATTCATCAATGTTTTCCCTTCTTAGCCAAAGTTCTCACACAATTTTTGGTAGCCAAAGTTCTCTAAAAGCTATTCCAGTGGCATGGACAAAAACTGTACCTTACATATCTTGTTTTCTGCTACAACAGAACCTTCCCAAAAAAGACATGTTGGACATGGAAAATAGTGTTAAGCCAGGGCCCTATTTCAGCTGCTTCTGCAAGGTGGATCCAGTCCTTCCCAGAGGGGAAAAGTCTGCACACAGGAAAAATTAGAATGAAATGTGGTTCACATAAAATTCAGTGACCCACAGCCACTGCAGTAATCACCCCAAACATGAAGAGCTGGCACAAAATGGATCAGGAGTTGCCCCCTTTTTGCACCAAGGCTTGGGCTTGCCCTTGTATCTAAACAAGCAACCCTATTTCAGCTAGAATCCACCCTCTAGGCAGCGTAGACTTGATCTCTTCACTGGTTGTGCACTAGCACAGTATTTCTTCCTGAGGTTTCACTTTCAGGACTAAAATATTAGGTCAAGTTCAGTGAATAAATTTCCTTTCCTTAGAAGAAAAACACAACCTTTAATGACAGGGCAGTCCCACTGCTCAGGATGCCACATCTATAGTGTGGAGCCATACTAAGAATAGAGTGTAAAATAGGAAAAGGGGATCAGGGGGAATCCTCTATGCCAAGGTACTTTTCATCAGCTAGAGCACTGACCAAATTCACCTGTTACTCTGGCTGCCTGTATTCCTGCATGGTCAGCAAACAATTGGAGGAACTGTGTATTATTAGATTTGTTTTATGTATCAGTCACATAGAAGTGATGTTTTACTCTATAAAAAGGAAGAACATATGGGTAAATATCTCCTTGCTGGCTTCAGAAATGAATTGGTGCAAAGAAAAAATTCCCTGCCCAAATCTGAAGACTAAAGTCTGCATCAAATACAATATTTGGCTCAGTCTTGTGGCATTCAGGACCCTGGACAACAGAGGAAATCCACCCAGCTGTTTCCTTCTCAAAGAAAGGAACATGTGCTATAAACCTGACCTTCCCTTCACCCAAGCGTATGTATAGTGTTTCAAAACACAGCATTCTTGAGAAATATGCAACTGTAACATTTCCATTCGCTCTGATATTATCAATTTAGCATTTCTGTAATGGGGCTTCTACTCACACCCTCTCTTGCAATTGCTGCTGTCAAGACCTTTATTTTTTTCACATGCAGATACAGATCCTGCTATGAAAAAAAAAACAAGGCCATTTTCCCATAACAGTCATCAGAGCTGCTTTCAATCCCTCCATCTTGCTCATTCTTTTTCTTTCTATCCAAAATAATTCAAAGTTACTAACAGAAGACAAACTGACCAACAGGGAATCTTACAGAAAAAAAACAGAAGGTGAAATTGTGAGGAATAACAAGTCTTGTGCAAAAAGAATTGAAGCATCCACATGGCCTTTTGCCACTGCCTTACTACATGGATATGGTTGCATGAGGAGACAGGCAGGCTGTGAATCATAACAAGGAGTAAAGAATAAGAAAGCCCATCAGCTTTAAATTAAATTATTTTTAATGGAAGGCATTTTGATTATTTGATGTCCAGAGTAATTTGGGAAACTGATAAAAAGCAAAAGTCAGGAGAAAGAGCAATTAACAGCATTTTTTTTTTTTGTTGTATTACATAGGTTTCAACTCATGTTGTTGGTATATTCAGCTGTAGACCAGAAACTAAAGAAAGGAGAAAACACACAACTGAAGCACATCAGAAACGGCACACATTACCTGAACTAACTTGGGCACAGGGCAGCAGAAAGGATCTAGTAGAGACATCTTTAATGCTAAGGAATAAACTGGCTGAGCACAGTACATTTTCTTCTCTCTTTCCCCAGCCCTCCAAACAGGCAGAAAGTAAAGTGTTAAAATTACTAAATCAATAGAACAGAGAAAAAAGCAAAGCTTCACTAAAATCAGGCAGGTCACAAGCTCCCTAGGGATATACAGCATTGTTGGGGGTTGGATCTGTTTCTTTTGTATTTGAGGAATTTTTTCCTGGTGGTTTTGCTAGGTAACTAATTGCTGGGTACTTTATGGATACTTGACTTAAACAAAGGAGGCAGCAGGTTTCTCCAGGGGGAACAGCAGTGAACGGGAGTTGGGTCCGAGGACACCTCTCCGAAAGGACTGGAGTACCAGGGGACCCTGCTTGTTTTCTCTCTCCACTGGATTTCTCTCCAGAGGAAGACTGAACTCATTTTCGCCACCATCGGACTTTCGTACAGGACTATTTCCACTTCACAGAACTGCATTTACTGCTCAAGGAGGATTTCATCTGGACTGCTTTCACCGCCCTGATACCCAGGGTGTCAGGTCACATCCCTGACTCTGTCAGGGCATTTTCTGAGGTTTTGTTGTTTCTTTGTTTTTGCTTGTCTCTTAGTGCTATTACATTTGTATTTGTCTTTGCTTTGTCTNTTTTTGCTGGCAGGTACCTGTCTTTCAAACCAAGACAAGCATCTAGGGGAAAAATCTTAGGGAGAAATCACCCTGTAAAATCCCAGAAAGTAATACATCTGCTACATTAAGAATATTTTTTGAAAGAAAAACATTCTATTAGTAGGCCAGAACCCCAGCACAAATGGTGATGGGATAACTACAGTTATTTTTCTGTCCAGGGTGATGAGGGAACAATAACTGATGACAAGAATGGCATCTAGGAGAAAAGTTTTATTGGCAGAAATTCAAGAACACATTTCTCCAACCAAAAAAAAAAGTCAATATGCAGCTAAAAATAATGAGTTTAAAAGTTAAAGCAGAAAAATTTTAAGTAGTCTTTAAATGGTGTCAAATCAAAAAGAATAAAGGTTTCAAAGTTACTACTAAAAATATACATAAAGTAGGAGTACAAAAGAATGATGAGTTTCATGACTGATTTTCATAGGTGCTCCATACTTATTCCATAAAACAGAGCCCAACAGTCCATTTCCTTTTGCTTATTCCATCTGTAATCTCAAATGACTTGAAGTCTGGACATATCAGCATCACAGCACCCAATTTCTCTGTGCAAGAAACATGTGCAGAGATGAATCCAGGAGTTCATCAATCAAGCTATGGCTTGGGTTAGAGTTCCTTGTTCTGAAGGACGTATGGATGCATATTCCATTAAAAACACAATAAGAAACCTTATGCCCCCTTCAAAGGAACAACAAGCAGATGGGAAATATACACCACTGAAAAATTCCCATTATAGCGTTCTAAAGCAGGAAGTGAAATCAGAAGTTATTCTACTTTCATATCCAGATTTTTGGCAGATATGACTTAGAGATCAGGTCGTTTTGTACAAAATATCCTTGGGAAAAAAATATATATATATAGTGTTTACAACTGAAAACCAACTGTACCCAATGTTTACTCTCAGCTTCATTTTAATGAGAAAGGATAAATATTTAATCTACACACCGGACATTTCTTTTCCCAGCTCCTAGACAAGTACTCCTTAAATCAAATTCTTTCATCAGTCCTGGCTCATTATATCACATTTGATGAAAAACCATGCATTTTGGAATTATAGACCAGTTGGGTTATGTGCTGTTTCCTGAAGAGCCATTGTACAATTTAACACGAAGTAAGTTAATTTGTATTGTATTTAATGAAAATTTTAAAAATAAAGCACTGAAAAAAACACTGGATATGCAAGAGCAAGTTAAAGAAAGAACTACAACCCTTACTGAGCAGACAGAAGCATTCACATATCTTGGACAGCTTATCACCTTTTAAAGGCTGAGTCAAGGGAATTGCAAAAGCACTGGTGGTAACTGGAGCAGTGAGATGAAAGGGATTGCTGCCAGCAGGTGAACCTTCTCCTGAAAAATCAGTTATCACTGTGAGTCATTACAAGACTATCACCTGGCTCAGAGATGATGTTCCACATTTGTCTGAAGGAGAAGCAGGGAGAGGGTCACAGCTCACACAGTTTTAAAACTGCTTTAAGGCATCTTGTGAAAGTCAAATGCTAAAATATTTTGGGTAAAAATAAAAGGCAAAAAAAAGGTAAGCTAGAAAAAAAACCCACAATATCAACATTGCCTATGAATGATAAAGGAAAAAATGTTTAGTGAAGAAAAGAAGTATTATGTTTGAGGCACAGTACAGGCACACAGTGGAACAAATGACATTTATTTTGGTCAGCTTATTGGGAAAGCAGTAGGTGATTACAATAGTGATTTGAATGTCACAGGAATTTGATGAGGCATACCTCAGAGCTCAGCAAATCCTGCACAGCAGCAGAACCAGAGGCATCTCAGTCTAGTATAAACTACATGTGGCAGAGATGATAGAACTTGGTATTTTTCCCTAGGTTTTTTTCTCCAGAGACACAGTCTATTACAATGTGTTCACAGCCTCACAAGCCATACAGACTGCAAGTTCACGGAGTCTGATTCTCAATTTATTGAAGAAAAATGTCAGCCAGTTATAAAAAAAAGGCCCTCTCTAGAGCACAGCAGAGCTGCCCCAGGAAAGGAGAATTTGAATGAGTAAACCATTTGCCCCCACACACTCTTGTGTTCTGCACTCATGTTCTGTCCTTAGCCTTCCTCCCAAGGCAATGCATTTTTGGGAAAGCTCAATTCCAGATCTGCCAGCCAAAGCCACAGCTCCAAGGTTCAGGTCCCCTTTAAAGCTCTTTGCCTGTTGACCAATAAATCACTTGGATGTCTAAAATACTTCCAGTAGTACTGACTGTCATACAACAAGCAGGGACCAGTAAAGCCAGAGCATCAGTGCCACTGGGAACCCCAGGGTGCAGCACAGCAGTTCTACAGCAAGCAGAGATTTCCTGATGTGAATGTTACTGTTTATGGAAGATACAAACCAAAGTGCAGAACCAGTAGCATTCCTGGGAAATGCTGACAGTACTCTGAGATTTGGCTTCACTGGTGCAATATATCACTGTTTGGAGATGGAAATCATGACATTCATCTCAGCTCAAATATAAGAGATTCACTTTCATTTAAGAAGCAGAAAAGCAATTTCATTGCAATCATTTAAAGTACTTTTAATTAAATCTACCCCCTTTATTTGGAAAAGTAAGGTTTGATAAACTTTATTTCCCAGTGGGAAAATGGGAATTAAAAGAGAGAATTCTGCTGGTTCTAAAATGGCATTTTATGCCTCCATATTAAATAGATTAAATTACTTTAAACACTTACACATTAAAATCCAAAATAAAAGAGAATTAATCACTACCAAGTAAAATAAGCAGAGCCACCATTAACATACATGACTATCTCCTTCATTATGTTTGTCATAGTAAGTATCTAATTTTATTAAGCAACATAAATTTTGGTATATGAACACATGGAGTAAGAAATCATTTTTGCATATATTTCTTACATATGTGAGAATATATAAGAAGTAGGGATCTAGAAGTCTCATAAAATCTAATTGTTTAAAGAGTATATATGCAACAGAGCCTAAATCAACTCTAGCTATTAACTGGCATTTCACAAGTACACAGTGAAAACAACTCCTCCAAAATACTTTCCCCCTCACTTGGCAGCCCTTCATAAAAGAGTAGTATTCCCTGGATACAGCTGGAGGATGTTTTTGGCCGTCCTCTATAACCTCTGTGAGCCCCAGTGGTTTTTTCTAATCTTTTTTGCAAACCTGTGCATTGACAGGCTATAGCTTTGCCTGGCTGCCTTGCTGAGCTGTTTTGGGGTTTGTAGGTTGGTTCCCAGCACTCACCAACTAGCCAAGTGCATGTCACAGGTGCAGGGGAGCTGGGCAGAACAGATCCAAGGCAAAGAGAAAGAGAAGATGCTTGCTCTGAAAAGGTTGAGAGATGCTGTATTGGAAATTTCTTGTAGCATTTTTTTATGCATAGGTATCTCAAAGTAGGGTTATAGGAGATGTGTTTCCCTCAATTTTGCTCAAAACATGTATGCTGTACATTCAAGAGGTAAAAAAAAAAAAGTTTTATACCAATCATCATTTAGTACTTTATGTCAAAGAATATCAGCCTTTCTGTCCTCAATACTTCATGAAGTCTGATAAAACTGTGAAGATTATTGATCTATCATATATACCATTTAATTAATCAGAGTAGGAAAGAGCACTTAGCTCCTAAAAATACACAATATTGGTAACACACACTCTTCTCAACTGAAGATTTTTTTAAAATAAGCCATTTTCTGATAACTAAGCCTGCATATGCCAAATAGAGACATTTTTAAGTCAAGCAACCATGAAATGGTCACAATCAACTCAAACACAGCTCTAAATACCTGGTTCAGACTTTTTCTTCCAGTTTATGTCTGAGAAGACAAGGTATGAAAACACAGTTTTAGCATAAACAAACATTATAAGGGACTAAAGATATGCAAAGCAAATAGAGGAAATCCTTAGATATAATGTTGGGTGCATTAAGAAAATTAGTTCTCAATTGTAAATTCTTTAAGAGTTGTTCCCACAACTAGACTTGAGCAAGTTATTTGCAGGGAGCAATTTATTCAAGCCTGGATTTGCCCCTGCATGAAAATAAGCTAAAAGAATTACATTACACAGAAATAGCTTTAGCTAATCCTTTATAATGCACCAGGGATGTATGTAAATTAATTTCGTTCTCAAAGTTTAAAACATTGCAGTGTAGAATCATTTTATGATTGTCTGGCAAATTGTTGCAATGTTTGTTTATGCCTGATAATGCATACTAGAAAAAAATGCCCAAATTTAACACTGGTGTACGCCAAAGGGACTTATAAAGACATTCCAATTTGTTCTGTATAAAATGAGAGAATCAAGTCATGTTAGGATGGATTACTGTAAGATATCAGGAATATCTGCAGCACCTCTATGGAGAAGTCTCTACTGGGAAGCTCCATATAAGATGTTTGAAGGGAAGGACCGGGGATAACCTGAGGGTTTCCAATACCTGAAGGAAGTCTACAATAAAGATGAAGGGCGAGTTATTACAAGAGCTTGGAGTCACAGGACAAGGGGGAATAGCTTCAAACTGAAAGAGGATAGTTAGAGATTAGATATTAGGAAGAAAACCTTCCCTGTGAGGGTGCTGAGGCCCTGGCACAGGTTGCCCAGAGTAGCTGTGGCTGCTTCATCCCTGGAAGTGTCCAAGGCCAGGTTGGATGGAGCTCTGAGCAACCTGGTCTGGTGGAAGGTGTCCCTGCCCATGGCAAGGTGTTGGAACTGGATGAGCTTTAAGCTCCCTTTCAACCCAAACCATTCCATGATTCTACTGGTTTATAAAGGCACATTAGAGCTCCTGCAGAAGCTGCCCTCTGGAGATTTTCTGGAATATTTTCACTTTGGAATCTATCTACAGTAAATATTCCTAAATCGGACCAGGTTTATACAACAGCAATGATTTTTCTCATGAAGAAAAGCCAAAAGCCAGACTGTGCTAACTTGACAATTAAAGGAACAATGAATGGAAGAGGCATCTCCTTCGCTGAAGTATTTGAGTACCAGCACAGCTCCAAGCACCTCCCTTGCACATAGCATACTTTACTGAGATACTGCTTAATGAAGATGACTCTAAAGACTTGGTTGCTAATTAAACCATGTCTGCTGTAGAATGAATACTCCTGCAAACGACTACCATCAGCTGCAAAGTCATCTGTCAGACCACATGACTTGGTATCAAATTTTGTAATAATTATATTTAATTATTATATTAATAATTCTTGTTTAATATGAGACATATTAATTATCAAGAGAATAAACATTCTAATTCATACTGCTGTCCCACTCCAGATTTTTACTGGCAATGGAAAGTCCAGAAGTGGGACTTGTTGTCTATGAGTTATGGCTTTTCTTTTTTCCCATAAACTTTTTCCTATAAAGCACAAATGTATTAGAACACCTCAGCTGTTGCCACCAGAAGCCCTCCAATATAGCCATGAAGAGGAGAGTCATAGCATTTGCAGGTGAGGATTAAAGATGACAAAAGAATCCAACAGCATTAGATATAGTAAATGATGATCTTGAGTCTTTGTTTCTGGCTCATCATTGCACCTCTACAACAGTTTGCTATCTGAGGCACATTTTGCAATAGCAATGACTTTACCATTATGTGTCTATGATACACATTAGAAAAATGCCCACAGAACAATATATACCAAAGAATGTTCCACTTCTATTCAAATGTACCAGAAATGTAAAGGACTTCAACATATTTCTAAAACATCTCAGAGTATAAACATTGCTGGTGTTTATACTCTGACTCAAGGGCAGAATAACTCCATTTATTGATACCAAATTAGCTCTTTCACACATGTACTTACCAGGTCTCATGGTCAGCTCCTAGAAACATAGAATAATCTTCACAGAAAGGAGAAAACTCTTTGCCCTTTCATCTTCCTCCTCCTGATTTTCTTGCATGGCTAAGATTTCAAAGCTAAATGTACCCTAAGTACAACATTGTACAGAAATGAGGATGACTACCTGGATATTAAATAGAGAACTTGCTAGTAACATTTTGGTTTGCATTTATGTCAACATCTTCTTGGACATTTCCTAGTCCTGAGTCACATCAAGATGAAGAAACTCGATTTATTCCACACGATATTTTCTTCTATGCCAAGTGTCACACAATGATTGTGATGAAAGCAAAGACTGAATATGTACTTATATTAATTAGCAATTATTAAAAGACAGGTCCCTGTGATTACTACTTCACGGGCATGAGAATGAATTCATTATTAAAAGACCGTTGCCACCGCATGAATATCTGATCAGTGCTGGCAGATCAAAAAAGCATATTAAATAAATGAGTAATCAAATGATAGGGTATCATTTGTATAAATTACCAAAGGACAACCTCCCCTTCTGATTGAGATACAGATTTTACAGAGATCATTTAGGTAGCTTCAAAGAGCAGCTAATCCTTTGTTACCACAAGTCCTGCTCACAGAGGGAATGATTGTTACAAGAAAGATGGGAAAAAACATTGATTCAACTAAGTTATGCATATTCTGCCTGATGGATCTGTAGCACACAACTACCACTGATTTGAAATGAAGTCTTTTAAACCACATCACAATACTTCTATTTTAAAACAAAAGAAAAAAATTAAAGATGGATTGAGAAGACAATTCAAGATATTCTAGATCACAAGCATAGAATACCCCTGTACTCTGGGGAGCATTTTTGTCAGACAGTGCAAAACAACACTGTTATTTTTAGAAACACAAAAGGGACTGGTATTGAGATAGCCCAATATAACCTTAGAAAAAGAATAGGGTGGTTTCAGGGAAACAAATGCATTGCATGATATTTAGATACTTCACAAATATGTGAACTTTTCTTCATTATTGAAGTCATTATCAAAATCAATAAGCCACCGAGCTATTCCATAAATAGGCAGCATGAAACCAAAGGATTTGATTGGCAAAGAATTAAAGGTTTCTTGGTAACAGAGGCCACAACTTGCTGGCCAGTTATTTATCAGATTATAGAAAAGAAATAGCTGGCAGCAAGAAAGCTATTGTACAGATTCAATTCATATATATTTGAACACATATGTAAGAAAAACACAAAGATTATATCTGTCCCCTAAAAATTGATTTAAAAGAGCTATTGCTCTTTTAAATGTTGCTCTTTTAATATATTCCAGAATTCCTTTCAGCATTCCTTGCTTATATCTGAATTATATCTTCAGAAGGACTGATATTTCAAATTTATCTAAATTTAGAGGCTGTCCATTTCCTGATAAATTTATATTTTCCAGAATTCATTATTGGGCATGTCTCTTGTAAATCAGGCTTCTTTCCTGCCAATATGTGCTGCAGCAATGAAAAATATTATTATTATCATTATTATCATTATTCAGATTATTAGGAACCTTACCTTTCTTTCTTTCAGAGAAGCAAATAAGTGCACAGAAACTGGCTGAACTTATCAAGTGAATCAGGAAACTTTATCAGATCTGCAAATAAATTCCCAGAATTCTGGTTATGATTATTGGTCCAATGATAAAACCATTTTTTTAAGTGCTCAGATTCCTACATTCTCTCCCCCATAACTTAGTCTCCCTCCTAATTACATATCTATATGCAAATTAATATGGGAAGATTTTTAGTAAAAATACAGAAGTTAGATTGACATTACATATTTCAAAATTTAAAAATTGTTTTGCTCTTCCTTGATATCTTTCTCTGTATACTTTGCTGGCTACCTTGTTTTGGATATTTTGATTACCAGTGTAAGTATTGTTTTTGCTTATATTGTACCTTTGAGACCCAGCAGAAGATTATTGTTTATTCTGAGTATGAGTGGACAAAACATTCACCTTGACTTCTGCTTCAGCTAAAATGCAATCAGGATCTAAATATACATTTGCATGAAACTGCCAGTTGTGGATGTGCTTAAAGATGAAAGTTCAGAGGTATGCACGGCTGAAAACTCTGCATGCGCAAGCTCCCAATGAACAAAGAGGAGAATATGTATTGCAATAATTTTGAAGCTGCAAATTTGAGTGTGCATGAGGAATGGTAAAACTTAAACAATGAATATGGGTTTTAATTGACAGAGCGGAACTAGGAAATTTGTTCTGGCTCCTCTACAAAACCAAAAAGGAACTGACTGGACAGGTTCAGCTGATTCAGAGGAATTATTCAGTTGCTATTTCCATTTAGTTACAAAGCTTTACTAAATTATTAGCATCCAGTTATGCTATTTGCTACAAAACCTTTGCTCCGAGTTATCCACAGCCTGTAATGAGCCTTAAAAAGCAAAAGGATTAGTATAAAATTTGCATCTAGAAGTCCAGTCACTACTTCTTAGTCTTCTTCTGGTGCTCTACACCAGATCACTGGCTGGCACACATAACAAATGCAAAGCCAATAACCATAGCAAAAACAGAGGCAGAATCAATGGGAAAGGCAGCATAAGGCCACTGCTCCACCACACTGGGCACCTGTAATTTAGCAACTTCTTGTATTTGGAATCAGCCATAGATCTGTCTTTAAAGGGAGAAAGGGTGAATAACCATCCAGTACTATAATAATAAAGTTACAGAAACATATTTGGAGTAATACAGCTGCTTCTGGCAGTGACAGTCAATTATGACTTTTATATCATATTTGCAGAAAGGCACAAATCAGCAAGTATAAAGTCATGCACACATTTCTTTTGCCTTCAGTTAACAACATTTGCCAATTTAGGTTGCACACAACTATCCGTGGAATCCAGGTATTTTCAATATCCTTCATAATCTGCATTTTAATGTGATGCTGAAACAACTCTACAATATGTCAACATTTGAAATTTTTCCTTACCGTCTTCTTGTTAGATCAAAATAGGTGCACACAACTGATGTTTTCTCATCCACCAAACTTGCAGCATTCCTTCCAGGTTTTATTTGTCTAGACTATTACTAAAATCCATTCTCACTGAGATGTCTATATAAGTTAACATACATTATGTACTTCCAAAGCTTCTCTTCATCCCTACTGCTTTCCACACAGGTTCTCCTTTTCTTTTCTCAGTGTTTGTTTATCTTTTGAAGCTCTCTGACCTATTCCTCCAAGACTATTTTCCTACCATAAATAATGTATGCCTGTAATGTTATACTGAAGCAAAGTGAGTAATAATCATATTAAACAGATCAAATATACACAAACTCAATAAGCTAAAAATTTGCTCTAAAGTTCTGAATTTTTGAAAATACTTGAAAAGAAATTTCTTGAGCAGCAATATTTACAGAAAGTTCTATTTTCACCTGAGTAACTTTTTTTTATTGTCATTATTTGATACATCACAACTTAGAAGTTTTGTGAGGTTGATGGGCAAAGTGAATTCAAGTTCAAAATTACAGGAAGGCATGTCATCATCTCAGTTAAACTAGAATCCTGAAGCTCCTTCACTGAAGGTAGACAATTGTAAAATTTACTAAAATAGAGATTTCAGACTCGGAAAAGAAGGACACATCTAACAACATTGCTCATACCAGGTGAGGAGTACAGTCAAAGCTATCAAGGCACTCCCTGCATTGAGTGGAGACTGATGGACACCAGATGACATTTTGTTCAGTAGATTGATTAATTAGGTTGACCAAATCCATTTCTTAAAATGACTGATTTTCTGTCTTAAACACAGAGGGAGCGTAGGCAACTACTTTAAACTAATGATAGCATTTTCAGACAGCTGAAAGTAACTGAGGTGAATGCCATCCTAACAAGCATGACTTTCAAAGAATGAGCAATCCCACTTTTTCTAAAACTCACAAGTCACTATGATTAATTGAAAGATTTTCATAATGATGATTGAGTGCCCTTTTCTGCAAAAATCTGTGATGGGTAAGAGAGTAGCAGCACACAGTATCACCACTCAACTTCCACAGCCCCTAAACCATGGGCAATTTCTGGATAACAAATGCCATAAAGAAAGTCGTTTGATTATTTAGTCATTAGTGAAGTTAGTATTATTTCAGTGCTAAAAATAATACATGAGCTCTGTTTCCTTTACAAAAAGGATGAAAAGTATTTGCCTAAAACAAATCATATTTATTGGTTGCATTCATGCATTGGAGAAAGTATTTCCTGCACCAGGATCTGGTAATAGTTAAAATGTGATGTTTATTGAATCCAACACAATTAATTTTCCAGATGTAAACTTTTTCCTGAATAGTACCTGTACAGTGGTAATTACAGAAAACCTCATGCCATCACACCATCACAAAGCAGAAAAACCTGTTTTTTTCAGAATATTCCCACTTTGCCAATTAGTCAATGGTTATTTAAGGTAGAAATACAGTAGCTGCTCTAAACACCAAAATATCATTCTTATATTTAAATAGATCTAATTAGAGCAAAACATAGACTATGTATTGGCTGCATTTAACACCCTATGCAAAGGTCCTGGTAATTATAGGTACTGATGTTTTAATTTATTCTTATTAAGAGACACTAAAATTTTCTGCCTGTAGGTTCTGTCAAATTGGAAAGTTTCTTTGTAAATGTTCATTATCCCATTTGGACTTTTCCAGGTACATTCCTTTTCCAACAAGGAGATACAAACTACAGTTGTGCCCTAAGTTGAGAGATCCTACTAGAGAGTGGCCACACTACTTTAAGGAGCTCTCCATGACCATATCAGATCCTGTAACAGAGACCTTGTTGAGGACCTGGTTTCTTTTTCCTTAACATTGTCATTCCCTAACTAGGACAAGAGGAAAGGGGTACCATCAGGATTAAAAAGTCCTTTAATTCACATTTAAATATGTGGGAAATTTAACATACGACGTCTGTCTCTAACGATGTCTGATTAAAACAAAGTTTTCTATTTTAAGATTTATTTCCCATTAGAACTTAATACTTCCTATTCTCTGCCTCAAGTATGTCACACCAAAAATGTCAACACCAGTGAAAGCTGGTAACTTGCCTTTTATGAGTTCCACATTAAATCTTTATTCTTTCAGCATCACTTTTGGTGATGTTTCCAGAAATGTCATCACAGAAAAAGGTTTCAGCCAATAAGCCTTTTAATAAACCACGACACAGTAAAACCAACAGCAAGGAGAGTCAAAGTCCTCATAATCAGTTTTAATTGATCACATATTTTGTCTTTCACACAACCAGTCCATCAGTAAACACTCATTATAGCAAGATATCAGCACTGCATGTCAGCCTCCTGATGTGAGCACGCCTTCCCAGGCCAGTGCCACTTCTTACCTTGGCACAGCCCAAGTTAAGAAGTGTGCCCTTATCACTTGCCCAAGTGATAGGACAAGTTCAGTGGGAATTCAGTAGCTGAGTTGATTTGCAATCTATAGTATGAAAAAAACTGAGGATTTGCAGAGACAAATACCAAATACTCACTGACAGTACCAAATACTCACTGACAGTACCAAATACTCACTGAGCCCTCACAGATCTAAGCTAAACTGAAAGAAAACCATGCTAATTTGTAAAAAAGATTAATAACATGCTCAGCACTAACACACATGTCACTTGTTGCAGTACCAATCCCAGAAGAAACTGGAAAATGCAATATTGATCTAAAAGCCAGAATATTCATCAAAAGTATTGGAAACATCAGTTATCCAATTTAAGTGATTAATCAGAAGCAGTATGACTGCTTAAGCATAAAGCATCTGGAAGATGGTGAACAAATATTAACAATATTTGCATTTATAGACCCTGTAATATATATTGACAGAGCTAAAGATAGAAAAACCTGTTTACAAGCTTAGGAAAACTGCATTTGGCCCTTAAACAGTTTCCAACCGCCAGAAATCTCTTGTGGAAACAAGTCTGGGAGATTGAGAGCTCATAAAAAAAATGCATAGGGAATTAGGAAATAAATACATTTAACTGGAAGCCACAGGAGTTGAATTAGCAGCAGGAAAAATGAGATTATAAAAAGCTGCTGTATATGGATCAAAATTTCTCCAAAATTTCTTCCAGGTGACATCCAGGTTAATTACACTTGGAAAAGTAACCAGACAAGTTTCAGCTGGTCAACCTCACATCATCTTGAGGGATTCTGAAGAGAAATCTGAAGCATATATTTCCATACTGTACAAACTTGCATCTTTCCAGTTTCACTGGAACTACAAATACAATTTTACATTTACAAAGATGGTCATCAAAACTGCCAGGGATTACAATGACAAAGTAAATTGCTTGTTATGCAAATTTGCAATCAAGTACCTCATAAAAAAAAAAAAAAAAGGCAGTGAGTGAGCAGTTGTGTTTCTCCACCTCATCACTGCTTCTCCATCAGGAAAACTAAGCTATGGGACATTTGGGGAGGAATGAGAGCAAACATATTTAGACTGTTAGAACAATGAAATCCAACTGCATTGCAATTTTTCCATACGATAAATTTACAAAAGCTGTGTAGCACTGTAGAAGATTCATCTTTAAAAACAAAACAGTGTTAGCTACATGTGAAACCAATATATTACAAGGATAACACTGACATGTAAAGGACTCTGACATGTGCTCCAGCAGGCTTGGTGATGTTGTGGATCCTTCCTGCCTCACATTCTATAAAACTGTACATAAACTATGAGAGTCCTCAAGCTTTACAGTACTTGATAGTCAATAAGAAGAATTATTTTGGAATAAAACTCCATGAAGTCACAGACATCTTAGATTAACAGCACTTTCCCATATAAAAAAATCCCATCTTTTTTTCTCTAGAGTATGACTGCCTGTGAGAGAAATATGTACCAGTACAACTATTCAGAAAAATAGTCCAAAAGAGTTATTTTGGGACATTTACATATTTTGGGACATTTGCATAGAGAAATCATTAATCTCTCTAGTTAAATAAGGGAAAAATCTTCACCACAGGCTGGACGTATTCCCTTTACCTCGTTAGTTTAAGAAATTTAGTTTAATAGGAATGAATTCATCCTGCTGCAGTTTCAACTTGCCTCTAATTCACTTGATAAGTACTTTGGAAATTGCCTGATTATCCCTTAAGAGACTTGGCCATCTATCAGCACCACAATAAATAAAAAAATGGTAGCTTTTCAGATAAAAAAAAAAAAAAAAAAAAAAAAAAAAACACCTCATAGCGTGCAATTTTCCAATCCCTCGATTTTAAGTGACATAATGAAAATAGTTCCCAGCTGAAGAAAATAATATTTGGGCTTTATTCAGCTGTTTAAGTGACTGGAAGTGATATGTGGAGATATTAGTCCTTAAAATAAATTACTCTCAGCATCATTTTCAGCACTTAGAGTATGCACAGCTTCTTCACAAGTGGAGTATGGCATGATTTACAATGAGCAAGTTAGAAAGCAAGAGAAATTATAGTAAAAAACCTATCCCACATATATTTTATCAGGAATTAAGGAAGTGCTGGGATATATAACTGGAAATGGTAGATCTGCCCTCAAGAGCAGAAGTCTAAAGCTTATTATGCAATTTGAAAACAGCATCTAATAACATGTGCTTCAGACAAGAAACGTGCTCACCAAATTACTTCTCTAGGCTTCTTTTCCACAGAGCAAGTCGCTCACACTGATTAACAAATATATAACTTTATAGTTACATTTACATCATCTGAATTCAACTGATTATTGATCCCTAGAAGGGCTCTGCTTTCTAATCAGACCTTCAGTGTTGCTTTAAATTAAAATCTAGTTTACTGAAGGAACACAAATACTCCATTAGTATGGACATTACACATGCCTAATTTCCATTAAACGATAAATATTTGGGACTTCTGAATATTATACCATAAAAAGACATTCTAGCTTGTTAGATAAGGGGTGTTTGGGCTGAATCTTTGGCAAGGAAGGATAGATTGTGTGAAACAAAATTAGAGGCTTTATTTCAGAATGCACAGTGTCCCAAACACTTGTTCTTTCCCTCTAAATACAACAATAGGAATTGCCTCGAGTTCATGCTCTATCAAATTCCAGAAACACAGTGCTAGAAAAGCTGCAAGTTACAAGTTTCAAACAAGAGAGAAATGTTTCCCCCATTCTTCCTTTTCCAGCTCCAGGATAGGTATTTTAAGGAGACAACAGTCCAAACCAGTAATTTAAAAATTAAGTTAAATTTAGTGAGAAAGGAATGCCACTCACAAAATAACCCCAGCAAGGGAACAACCTGACCATATGCACAATCACAAGGTAAGAAACTCATTTTCATGGGCCTCTGCTCAATTACTGTGAGCTGGCACTCTGTTGTCAGTTCTAAAGGTTAATGCAGTAATGAAAGATGACAATCTCTCCTAGGTGACTACTGAATGATCCCCAAGCAGGTATCCACTTTTTAAATTAAAGGTGCTCCTAGCAGCCTGAGGACACCAGGTTTGTCCCAGGGCTGGGTACAAACTGAGGCTCCACTGCTCCAAAGTGTCAGGCACACCTCACATGGCAGGATATGGCACAGCTGCAAATGTAATATTCTGCCCAAAACTGAGACAAAACATTTGAATCACCCGAACAGTTCATAAATGAATCCACTGTGATTTTTCAGAAAACAAAACTTTTGGGTATTTTCTCCTGTCTAATGTTGATCAGTATTTCCTAGAATCTCATTTAAAGTCCGTTAGATGCATTTAGGCAAATGGGGAATTAAATTATAAATTAATAATCACAATTCCAATTCCCTTTTCAAATAAGAGTTTACAAGCTAATCTGATCTCACTGATGGCTGTCATGTCTTTATCTGGAGATAATGTTCTCCAGGGACAGATCCAATACTGGAACAGCCAACACACCCAAACAAAGGCTCCATTAGACACCAATAAACCACACACAGATACATTCCATGGGCTGGAGGTAACAGAGGAGGAAAGGGACAACTACCCACTCACACTCTGGGTAATCTCAAACCCACTGAAGTTTTTATTATGCCACTCGCAAATAAAAACATAAATAAACTATAACTAGCAGCAATAAACCTGCTAGTTTATATTTTATTATGAGGGGTGGTTCCTGGCAGACATTTCAACTGCATCTTCATTTCCGCCAGCACTCACAACACAAAAACCACTGACCACCTCTGCCTCCAACAAAGCAGTGGTAATCTCACATCTGTAGGCATCACTAACATCTACAAGACAGTTACTAAGTACTCCCAAGCAATTCATACAAGGCCAAAAATGACAGCAATGATAATGTCTCCTTTCAGGGTAAAAGGACTTTGTAATTAAGAAATTAATTAACCCTGCTTTGACCATTTCTTGTAAGTCTTGGGTCATTTTTCAAATTATTTCTGCTGTTGAAATCCTGGAGAGACAGGCTAAAATTTAATTTCAAGGTTAGTTTATATTAGCTTTAAGCAGATGAGGAGGGGAAAAGTTTATTAAGTGAAAGAGCATGAAGAGAGTGTAATCTTCACAGACTCCTCCAGAAAAACAAATTGCCATAAGCTTCCTGAAATGTCATAAGATATGACACCCAGAAGTGGTAACCAAACAAAGGGTATGAAGTTTGTCACAGAAGTAGTTGAACTTGTAGCTTTTAGTAAAGCCAAGGCTTAGGGATGGGTAAAGAGCAAGCTCTATTGGAAAGCAAAGCAAAAGGAGATGAGGCACACTCAAAGATTGAAGAAGAGGTTTGAGAGAGCCAAAATACAGCAAGTCAGTTCTGATCTTACACATGCTTTTTTGATGTCTTTGTGGTTAGTGCTTCTAAGACAGTTGCTAGTTTTCATAGGGGATATCTTCATTTGAACCTCATGCAAATAGAAAAAAAAGGACAACCGACTTTTTTCCCAGAACCCATCATTTGTTTAGATTCCAGCTTTGTCCTAATTCCATTGCAACAGAAGAGTCAAAGATTAAATGGCAGGGATGATGTGTCCCACCATGATCTGAGGGCATGTTTAATCCCAGATCAGAAATATAAATCTGTATCTTTAATCATGCATAAAAAGTAATTATTAAATGTCTTAAAGATGCTGGATTTCAAGCCTCTTCATGACAGCATTACAGACACACTGATGAAAGCAGAGAGAAGTATAAAAAGGAGATATTGTTTTAATGTTTCCTAGCTCCGGGTAAAATAGCAAACCAGTAGTTATTGCTGAAATTAAGAAACATTTAAACTTATTTAAAATCTGTAAATGATCCAAGAAGCAAGCACTTTCATGTCTTACATGTTCTTTTAAAAAAGCTAAAATCAAGTTAAAGTCAATTACTCAAATTTTAAGCATTTAGCATCAATACTGCCAAAAATCACCTGAATTATATAGTGCCCTTGTTAAGGGGAAAGGCTAACACATCCACCTACTGCATCGTGATCAAGAAAAATTGCTGATAAAGTGTTTTGGAAAATGCAGTTGTGTTCCCCTCTTGGAAATAGGAAAAAATCATTGTTCCAGATTTCCCTGGATTTAGGAGCTAATGGGATTTTGATTTTTAAGATTGGCATAGAGGCACGCAAACATTGGGGCATGAACAATTGAAAAATGGTGAAATACTAATTATTTTGAAGTCACTTTGGTCTTTTGTTGCCACAGACGGCAAAAAGTTTTAATTTAGAGAGAAAAAGTTCTTCATGGAACACCAAAGAAATAGCTTCAGAAATGGTGAGCTATCCTTTGAGTGGCTGAACTACTAAAGAAACCCTGTTATTTACAGAAGTATATTTTTCCTCCTGATATTTCTTCTTAGGGAGTGGCTACTGAAGCCCACAACAGTGATAAGAACACTCAGGTGGCACAGTCCTGACAGAGGGAAGAACTTTCCCATCCACAGAGCTCATTCCATTATGGATGGTCAAAGAGACCCCCTGCAACTCTCCTTGAAACTCATTAATACCTCCCAGATCACTTTATGTGCAGCAATAGCAAGTCTTGTTCTCAGCAACAAGCACATAACTGTGTATGTCCAAAACAACAAAAAGTTACTGAAGCTGTGTCACCTGAGATAATTCTTTACCTGTCCAAAATTATTTGGGCTTTTGTTGTTAATTTTTTCAGCAATGTGAAAAATTTCTCTGCAATCCCAGTTCTGGGGAAGATAAGAAAATTAATGCAGTATTCAAGTGAAACATTCCTAAATGTTTCTAATTTTGCAGAGTACAAAACTATATACTGTAAGTGCTTTTTAATAAAATATTCAGACAAAGTTTATGCAATAGCTGGGCATTTAGGTTTTTTTTTTTTTTTTTTGAGGGGAGAAAACACTGAAAAATGAAGAAAAATTTTAAGGGATGTAGTGACATTTTATTACTCAGACTGAGGCTTAGCTTTAACAATTTCAACCATGTCATTAACTAAAAGATCCTTAATTCTTCAAATTAAAATGTTCATATAAACAGAAATTAATTTTATTATACTTAGCAAGTGGCAAGTATTTACTGACTTCAGCACAGAAGGGTTTCAAATCCCACCCCAGGGGAAAAGATTAAGCCTAAGGCTAAACAAGGTAAATTCCTACCAGCTGCCCTTTAAGCAAACTGAACAAAATTGGAAAATAGAAAACTGACTGCAGAACATATAAATTTCAGTTTGAGATATTTTAAAATAATCTTTAGACTAACAAAAAAAGAAGAAGCAAAGCAGTAGAATAGAAGAAGCAGCAAAGCAGAAACCACTTTTTCAAAGTGTTGACGATCAGTACTACCCTTTATATTGCCTCCTACTATTGCTTACACTTGATTTTTTGAGTAGTGGAGGTTGATTGAGGATAATGAAACAATCAGGTTTAAGAGAGCCCACATTTCACACAATATTACTTTTGTCATTCTACTCCTGGGTCACAGTCAGAGAGGGAAATACTGCTCCAAGGATCTCTTTATAGTCTCAGTGGTCTCCCTAATGGAGCAATTACAGGCTGTCCAGCCTGACTGCAGCATCACATTGAGGGGATGCATTTGCAGTCCCAGCTTGTTGGGGGTTGGATCTGTTTCTTTTGTGTTTGTGGAATTTTTTCCTGGTGGTTTGCTAGGTAACTGATGGCTGGGTACTTTATGGATACTTGACTTAAACAAAGGAGGCAGCAGGTTTCTCCCGGGGGAACAGCAGTGAACAGCAGTTTGGTCCGAGGACACCGCTCCGAAAGGACTGGAGTACCAGGGGACCCTGCTTGTTTTCTCTTTCTCTACTGGATTTCTCTCCAGAGGAAGACTGAACACATTTTTCTTCGCCATTGGACTCTCATATAGGACTATCTCACTTCATAGAACTGTATTCACTGCTCAAGGAGGATTTCATCTGGACTGCTTTCACCGCCCTGATACCCAGGGTGTCAGGTCACATCCCTGACTCTGTCAGGNCCAGCTTTTGCTGGCAGGTACCTGTCTTTCAAACCAAGACACAGCTGACACAACAGGCTCATTCTGCTCTGCTGGAGCTGAGCTTTTCAAAGACTTCCTCTGCCAAGCACAGCTCAAGGCTTGCAAACAGAAGGGCTTGCAGACCCACATGTGAAAAACACACATGCAGCAGAAGTGGGCACTGTGATCTCAAATGCTGTTGCAACTCCACACTGCAGCTTTAGTCAAGTGTGCTCAGAAGGACATACCAGAAAACACCAAAATGAGTGTTCTAAACCCCTCAGTAAAACACACAACTTAAGTGAGAGTGGGTGTTTCAGCAACACAGGTGTAAACCTCCAATGGTCAAAGCAAAGGAAGACAACAAAGATGCCACCCAACCCTAGAACTTGCCCAACAGCTGCACTCCTGGCCTCCTCTTAGAGGTCAGCAGTACCCAAGAGCATTCACAGCCTGCAAATTCCTTTTCTACAATTAAACTATCTGAAAAATGCATTAAAACATCAAAGAGTTATGAAATTTAAAAGTTACATTTGTATATAATTATGCTACCTGGATAGGGTTTTAAATAATGAAATCTTTCACTTTTACTGCATGGTCTTCCTCACCCAGACTCCTCTAATAAACTGAAAATGCTTCACATACACCCTACAACTGTGTAGTTACATACTACAAGAATTTCCATTAAGGGTGAAATGTGACATTTTTCTCATATACTCCTGCGTCTAAACAATCATGCTATAAGCATACCTTTATGCTACCCAGCATGAGACCAATGATAGAGAAAATAACAAAAAAATTCAGATTAAGTGGAAAAACTTCCACATTCAGGTTATAAACCATAGCCTTTTACTTTTTCATATTAGGAAAATACACCAATTTTACTGCTATTATACAAAAATCCACTAATTTTATTGCAATTTTACTAGACCTTCAAAGGTTATGCTATTCTTAAACACAGCAATCCTCCAACAAAATATTGTCCTTTTGCTCCTAAGTCTTTATCTGCTGGTTGCAGATGATATCACATTCACGTTTTAAATAATATTTAAAGGTCAAACCAATAAGGCATAGAAAATGTTGAACATCTTGTACAATTCAAACAAGGCACTGCAGAAGCCACAGGGGGGTACTTGCTGAAATGATCAAGCACTTTTTAACACATTTATTCAATGATTACCAGGGGCACAATGTAATCCACTTCTGATGGAACCCCTCAGGAAGGGAAAACTCCACTGAAAATTCATTAAAAACAGAGTTTCTTCCTCACCTGTTTTCAAAAAGGAGAGAAGGAGAAGGTATAGCTCAGAATGCACCTAGATTACAGAGTATTATATAAAGATGCCCAAGCTAAGTTTGACTTATTTCAGGCAATAGGAACTTCCAGATGAGGAAGGTGACCAAGCTGGAAAGCTCAGGGGGTCCATAAGGCAGATAAATCCCATCCATGAATGGAATCCAGAATGGGATCCCATCCCAATTCAGGATGTCCCATGGGAAGGCTCTTGGTGTACTCTGAGCATCACTGCCAACAGGCAGTGTCTTACACAGGACAAACTTTTTAGCTGCACAAAAGCAACTCAGTCTCACTGGGTAATTACAACTTGGCTCTGATCTCTATCAGTTTACCTCCAAGGAGCAGAAAAGAGAGATAGGAGAAAGGATTCATTTTCCAGTTCTGACTAGTGCAATTCACCAACACAAACCTTAAGTCAGTCTCAGATCAGTATCAGATGCTGCTGAGGATATTTAATCTACATGCAGAGGTAACAGATAGATATTAAACTACAACCCTGTTCTGCTGGAATCCAAAATGCAAGGAACTCTCAGAACTTTGGGGCTGTAAGCCAAAGCTTAGAATTAAACACAGGATTTGATCTGAGACCTTGGAAAAGGCTTCCAAACTTAAGTGCTAGAAGCGAGAATGTGGATTCATAGTTTAAAGCAGAGACACGTTAAGTGAAGGAAAGTTTAGAGTTTTAGAGTTTAAGATACAGAACAATAAAAATAGTTACAAAGGTTAAACAGGGAGTTCAGAATGCAATACTGTAGGTTTGTGTGTCATAGCATGACTGGCTAAGAAAGCTTACACTGTAGCATGGGTCCATAAGACAAAATATTTAAGGACTGGGACAAAAACATAAATATCTTTGTTAGCAGTGTTTTATTGGTCAATAAATCCTTAGAAGGTCTTGTAACTAAGGGTCTTCTGATCTTCTGAGCCATGCAATAAAGATCTGAGCTGAACTCACCCTTCCTATGTAGAAGAAAAATAAACCACACCATCAAAAACAACTCAGAGGTCCTGTCTCTAACTCATTCAAAACTCCTTCAAAAATCCCCAAAATGTTCCTATTTAAGTGTGGGAATCTTTCCTTACACCATGAATTTGTCCAGGTTAGATCTTATGGGAGCACATAACCTGCTACTCCAAGAGTCTCCTTGAAGCTGCTCAGGGCTTTATCCACACCAGTATTTATGGTCTGCTGTGCCATGTTCTAGGTGTCCAGGCTACAACAGCAATCCCTAAAGCCATAAATCCTATGCAGATACACTTCTAGGTGCATAAAGGGCATGAAATATGCAGAAAAAGAAATTTCAAAAGAAACAGCGGCTCAGAGAGGTGCTTTGAAGCCAACACCCACATGTGTAAAAAATAAAGCTTTTTCTGTGATGAAACATTTACATCAGCTTTCTTTCCCCCTGCAGGAATAATTGCTGCACCTTATGAGCCATTACTTGCAAAGTGCCAGATATTTCTCTGCTCTCACACACACAGCACAAGAGCAGAGGGAGGCACAGACCTGTGTTTCACCAGAAGCTGCATCTTGTTAGGTTGCCATGCAGCCTGCTGAGCCTGCAGAAGATGTAGATGTGCCAGCAGGACACTTCAGTGCTGACAAGAGGCAGCAGCCAAACTCCTCCATCTTTTCAATGCTGAGATGGTTTTGCCCCACCAGAACAACAACTCTTGGATGCTAGTGTTAAGGGACAGCCTCAAGGCACCAACAGATTTTTGCCAAATCTTTTCTACCATGGTGGATTGAGCCCTTCTTCAGATCCCTGTAGTTCTGAGCATCAGCTCTATTTCAAGGTACCAATTAGAAGAGTGCTTAAACACAGTTTTTTTCAAGGCTTCCTTTAAACTGAACAAATGCTTAAGGCACAGCTCAGAAATGCATTCACTTTTATTGGTAAGACAAAAAAGAAAACCTCCATAAGTTATGTTCCTCACTGAAAACTTAAATATGGAGGGAAATAACAGAGCACAGTAAAAAAACCAAACTTTTAAAGTAAAACTTTACTTTCACTGTTGGTGCCACATTAACAAACATTTCAAAGCACACTTGTATGCTGAATTTACTAACTCCATGGAAGTGTGGGGGCACCTGTGCCTATACCAGATACTTATGCCTGATATTTCTGAGAATTTGTATTGTATCAACGTATTAACATAATTACAGGTATAAATGCAAGTGATATTTATGCACTCAAATACCATTACCAGAGTTTACTAACAAAAAGTTAACTTCAATGTGCCCCCTTGCTTCAGGGCAGAACTGTCTCCAGACAGATGGGTTTTAACACTTCCTTAAAAATCCCTCTTAGCAGGGTCTTGGAGAGTTTCTGTTGAGTAATATTTATCAGTTTTTGCAGACTCACCTTTATGTTTCTGGAGGATCCTGCTCTGAGTTTGATTGATGGAGTTAATTATTTTGCCAGCATTATCTCACAACTGCAGCACAACTTTCTGCTTAGCTTGTTGTTATCATGGATATTGAGTTGGTATTGACAGTCCAGACACCAAAAAAAAAGTAATTTTCACATTCTCAGAATGTTAAATTATATTTTAAAAATTCCACTGTCTTATTCTTTGAGACAAATTTTCTTTCACAGTGATCTTGCATATTGTATTTCTAGCAAATTTTAAAATAGACAAACTTCCATCTTAGGAAAAACGAATCCCTCAGAAATAGTTTAACCATGGTTTTTCAGCTTGCTTGGACTAGAGGCTTATATGAGTGGATGTGTCTAGTGCAAGGATATTTCACTCTGAAAACAATGGTATTCTGTGGTCTCCTTCAGTTAGTAAAAGATCTATTTTCTATTTTAGACCTCATCTTCTTTTACCCAGATGCTCATTTCAACCACCAGCCTGATCTCCATGTGCCCTCAGGAGCTGCCACACCACTGGTGTCACCAGTTCCTGCTACCAGCAAGGACTTTAAAAGCCCCAGGAATAAGACAGCAGCTCTTCCAATGACCAGGACTTGGCCAAGGGGCACCACAGGACAAAGAAGAGGAACTAGAACCTAGATTCAATTAAGGATGGACAGCACACATTTTGGTCAGTGGCTTACAACATTAGGTCTGAGGAAAATCAGGATAAGCAACAAAATGTCATTTTTGGAGGTGCTTCTTCTGGGATCCAAAAGGTTGATCTACCTTTTGGTAGAGTGGTCCGAATTTCTCGAAGGTAAATACAACTCCTGTTTGAAAATCAGTAATAAGTAACCTACACTGTTAGCTGATTGAATACAGCTGATAGTATAAAGCTGATTGTTTCTTTTGACATTTTAAGAAATGGAGGGAGTGTCACGGGAATTAATTCTTCTTTGCAAGGTATCCTCAGAACAAATATCCAGTGCCTACATGAAGAATAATCCCCATTTTTATACTTTCAGCCTCTAAATCAGTGGTGTTTACACAGAGCATTTTAAACAATTAAAAATAGACCAGCATTTGAAATACAAAGCATGCTTAATGCTGTGACAGACACTTCCTTAAAACAGATATGTAAAATTTTACAGAAGAGATAGAAACAGATGAATATTTTAAATATAAATAATGAATTGTACTTCAATGATATTCCATTTTGCCTTCTCTTTCACTATAAAATTTCTAATAAAAATATTTTCCTTGACAGGCTTATAGATATTAAAGATGGTATTAACGGCTGCTTTGCAAAATAAGAAAATATATTAGTGAAAGAACTTTTAATCTCTTGTTACTGTTAAAATTTTTATTCTCTTCTGGAGAAGTGACATTTGAAAAGAGAGAGAAGAAACAGCATAACAAGACACCACTTCTGAAGAAGCAGAGAGAGAATAGACCTTCTGACCAGCCACTCCTGGGCCCTTTGTCTGTCTGTTTCCACCTTTCAAGTGCTGAGAGTTTCTCAGCAGTCCTGGAAGGAAAAGGCAAAAACTGAATTGCAAATTTAGTTTTTCAGGTGTTTGTCTCAGTTATCTTGACACAATGCAGATGTTGTCATAAGTATCTTCTCTTGGCAAGTTCTCTCTGTCTGGCTTTGTCAATAAGGTCATAATACCTTTTAAAAATAGGAGATTGCAATTCAGCTTCTAGGAAGTTGTTTAATGCACCAATAGAATAAGTTCTATATTATTTTAATCCCTAAACACCTTTTCTTAAAAGGACAACTTGAACATCTTATTCCCTCAAGAACTTCTCCATTAACTGGATCTACCTTTGTTATGTTGATATTATTCCAATAATTCCCAAATGCTGCTAATGGTGATTTCAAGTCACGATCTAAACAGGTATTTGCATTAAGTACAAACAGCTCTGTTCTGAAGCAAGCAGGGTCTTGTCAGACACCAGAGACAGCAAGGAAGTGAAAGAGAAGAACATACCCTTGGGATGATGGACTATGCTCATGCACTTGGTCACTTTTACTTACAAATCACTGGAAATATGCAGGATTTGGATTTTTTACACCAGTCTTCTAAGTAACCTGTGAGCTTCTCAGCAGAGGGTATAAGAGCCCCTACTAGTTTACATGCTTTGAAAGCAACTAGAAAATTTTATAAAATAAATAACAGGCTATTAAATACAAAACCAAAACATACTTAGGTCAAAGTGTAGATAAACTGCCAATTGTTAATGGCTGGCAGACCCCTCTGAGGAAATTTCACTAAAAGCGTGCCTAGTTAATCTATTTTTTCCCAGGCATGATCAAGCAGACAATTAAAGCACAGGGCTGAATGGACAAATCTCTCATCTGGTCAAGCTGCTCATTTGTTCTAGTGGGAAAAAATATCTTGAAGTATTCTCTGAGGTCTTTTCCTTTTTTCAACAACTACAATAAAACCACCAAAAACAAAGCCCAATGTGTTTGAAAGATGAGTAACCAGAGTCATCATCTTTCAGAAGCTGGTTAGAATGGGTAATAAGAAAATAAAAGTTCACAAGTTTCCTGAATACCTGGATCTCTTCCCTAAGCATACATCAGACTGACAAAGTTCTACCTCACAGCACTTCTCTGCTATCTGGTTTAATTCTTATTTCATGTCCTCATTAGGGGAAAAGTTTCCTACTTTTTCTCTGTTTCTCTGTTCTCAGTTAGGATTGCCTTCCCCAAGTGAAAAGTACATAGACGTGGGGGGCAGTGGTGGTGGTGGTTACAGTTTCAAGTGTATTGACTTTTCAGTGAGTTTTGAGAAGTGAAAATTGTGCTGGTTATTCCAAATGTAAACATTGACACAAGTTATACAACTCAATTCACTTAAAACTACACAGAAGCAAGATTTACCTTGCCTCTTTTAGAAGTTCACACTACACACAATTAAGTCATCATGCACTGTGCTGTGCCCAACTGATCCACTGCAAAGAGCAGCACAAACATAGCTCCCTTTCCAAGTACTACTGCCAACAGCAACTCTGTAATTTCTGCATTTTTCCTTTTAGAGACTATTTAAAACAGTAAATATATAAACTATTTAAAATGTAAATAATGCAGATGGCCCGAGTTGACAAGTTCAGGGTTCTGTTGGGTTGTCAGTAGATGACTATTCCTTCTTATTGCTTTAATAGGATTATTTTGGTGGTTTTTGACTGTAAAATGCAAACTGTATATTCAAGATACTCCCACAGTTTTGCTCTTGGTTATTGCAATCTACTTAATCAGCTGTTCCAGTGATGGTTTATACAGTAGCCAGTAAAATGGGCATCTGGCTGGGAGACAAGGCCATCATTAACAACAGAATATATGTCAGTGACAGTTTACATTTTTAGGCACCACCAGAGTTGATGAAACGAGTAATGGAATTCCTTTCCTTTTCAGAAAGGAAGCTGTCACCACAACTTCTCAAATAGACCCAGGCCCCCCTGTGGCAATGGATTTGAGTCCTCCCTGTTATGAGAACTATTTAGGCAGAGTTCCATTCTCATAAAGATTTCACTACAACCACCATTAAGTTACATTTTATTTACAAATATCCTTTTACCATGTTACTGTTTCCTAGAAAGACAAACAATTTTAAACATTTTCTCAAATACTTGTCAGGGTTGGGTTTTTTTTGATCTAAGAGACAAAAGAATAATCTGAATGAAGTCTAACAAATGTAAGTCTTGCTGTTATTTTTATTCAGAAGCATTTTTATAAATGACACATATTCTATTTTATCTACAAAGCTTTGAAGTACGATGAGCAAAATGTAACTGCTCCACGAGTTGAAGATGTTTTGGGCACACTCAAAAGTGACCTGCTGGCTGTGCACAGCAAACCTGACACCTCTGACAGGTAACTCAGTGCTGCTCCACACACAGGGAGGGCTTTTCAAGCCTGCTACACTTCCTTCCTACAAGTCTTAAAAACCTGAAACAGTGCTTCTGTTTTATGAATTCACTAATGTACACTTTTTTGAAGGGTTTTCAGACCATTCATGGCACTGTCAGGATCTTGTTTTTCTTCTCTTCCATTCAAGCTGCTGCTTCTTGTGAAGTAAATTCTGTTGAAGTGACTGAGTGACAATTTTTTTTAGTAATAACTTCATTGTTTCAGTCACATCTACTGCGTGGTTAAACATCAGTGATTATTTGCACAATCTTTATAATGAAAGTGTCCTCAGTGTGCTGGCTGACTTTGCTATGTGAGGCCCAACATACACATTAATCATGGAGCTAATCTAGTTCTCATCTGACCTTGATTTAGTAAAACTACAATATTGCAATGAAAAAAGGTCCTGTGGAGATATTTTATCAGACTTAGAAATCTTTATTGCTACCTACTTTTTCCCTTTGCAAAAGGATCGAAAATTACTGGATACTTTACCCATACTCTGCCTCTCACCTCTTTCTCCTCTCTGGTTATGAGTTTCAGTCAAACACTTCTTATAGGATTTTTCCTTCTCCCTTAGAATTTCAAATTAACACTGGGAAATACAGGTATTTTCATGAAGGTTTTTATTAAAACACAGTTTCAGGCAAGCATAGGGTAATAACACTATGAAAGTATAAGTCCACATGGCCAAGTCACAACCTGCTCCCATAACATTCCCTTGGCATGTTTAATATTAATACACAGACTCTCACAATCTCTAAGATTTTTATAGTGAGAACATGGGGAAGGGGAATTTGCTCATTAAATAGAATACAAACATTCAACTGTGCCCTAATCTCTTCCATGAATATTTATAGCCTAAGAAGCATCATTTCAAAAGGAAGGGAGAGATGGGACAGGTTCACATGGGACACAAGCTCTCCTGGACTGCAGAACGAGTTCTTAAAAGCACTACATATAAAAGTTGCAAAGATAATAAGTGGTACTGGAGGGATTAGGTATGGAGTAGAATAAGTGTTACTTAACCCCAAGTGTTTCAATTTCACCAAAATCCCCCTCTCACACAGCAGCTGAAGAGGCCACAGAGACTGCAGGAGCAGCTCCAGCAGCCTTCCTCCACCAGAGAAGCTCAGTCTCTTGCTAAGGATTCACATAACAGAGAGGAGCTGTTAAAACGCCCAAAAATTGTTTCAAAGTAAGAGTTTTTTTGACCTTTCAGTGATGAATGTGAGCTGAGAGATGTTAAGGGTTGCCCTCCTGTGACGATAATCCTCTTGGAAACCTGAGCAGTGCTCCTCCTTGCCTCGGGCAGGTGACAGTGGCAGCAATGACACGCAGTGTCACGCTATCAAGGCTGGACAGCTTTAACTTGGCACTGCAGGGCAGTCTTTAGGCTTGCATCACTGTAGTGCAATCCCTGTAGATTCCAAATGCCACATTCCACAGAAGTTTATCCTTTTTTAAGTACACCATGGGTACTGCTCTCCCTCACAATGCTGTTCCAGCTCACCTGGGTGATTCGCCATCTACACACATAAAAGCTACATGGGGGATGCTGAAGACACCATTGAAAAACAGACTAGGGAAAGATGCCAATGTAAAGACAAGGCTGCAATGAAAGTTCTACCTGTTTACATACTTGCTTGGAAGGAAAAAAAAAAAACCCAAGCAAACCATAAAAAAATACATTTTCATATGGCAGCCTTAGGGACCAGGTAAACCATGTTCGGGTCACCATGAATATTGAGCTTGATAGTCTTTATCTCAGCATAAACTGAAAAGAGGTGTGCTCAGTAGCCATGGGTTAAACTGCTCTGAATGTGTGAGTGGAAAACAAAGTAAAAATAGGAAGAGCAACACAGAGAACCAAAGGAGAACACAGCAAATTTGGGTCAGAAGGCCCAGATAATTCACGATGATGTGTCAGTCAAGATCTGGTCACAGTAGATGACAGACCAGATTAACATTTGCCCTTCTCTCACAACACCCAGATCAGTGACCTCTGCCTTTCACTGTGTGAAGATTTGACCAAGGCAGGCTTCAGCCTGAGCTGCAGCCCAAGGTTAATGAGCCCAGTCTACAGTTAATCAAACACACATCCAATTCAAAAATCCATTCCTGAGCAAACACTGCTGGTTTCCAAGTTTCCAGTACTCACACATTTTTAAATGTCTATTCCCTTCTCCTTGCAGTAGCAAAAGAAGTGCCACTAAACACAGCCACTGCTTCAGTCTGTTGCTTCCAGCAGCCTCAAAACAAATGTGCCAAGGGAACAGAGAGCAAAGAGGCTTTTCAGCACGTGATCCTGATCATGGCTCTGGGCTGCAGAAACCAGGAGGGGCAAAAGCAGCACTGTACACAGTGTCATTCAAATGCTGCTGCTATTGCTTACATTTCTATTTAGCACTACATATACATCAAAGAACAAAATCATTTTGCTTGTATCTACAAGCAAACATATTCCCCGTTTCATTTTTACTGCATCTCTGGCACTTTCAACTTCTAATACATATTTACATGGGTAATTAAGCATAGTGGCCTAAAAGATTTTTTAAAATGGTAATTATCAACTGGAATTATTCCCAGAAGTAATTTCTAAAATCTGGGGCACTGCATTTCACTAAGTTTCAGTAGTACTATATGGTTTCTTGCTTTTTATTTTTTCTAGCTAAATGTACATCACAAGACTACTTGATCAAGATAAAATTGCTATGATAAACACAAACTGTGGCTTTTCCCAACTTGTATTGATTCTCTAGCAGTTACAGAGAAAAATCTGACAGTGCAGCTAAGACTGCAAGTATCCAAGGAAGAGACTTCCTGCAGGTTGGAAAGAGAAAGCCAACAAACACAACACCTGCTCCAAGATAATGCAGCATAGAACAGCACAGCCATAAATTATTCTAAAATACCAGTAACTGAAATTCTCTTTACTTGCATGCACATGGACAGCCTCTTCCTTCCCTAAAACTCAATATAAGTACTGGAGCTGACTCTTGACACCAAATTTGAGACAGAAAGAAAAGTATCATCTCTTGTTTCACCTACACATCCTAAAGTAGCCAGTCTGTTGTCCAATCACGTTTTAATGACAAAATTTCACGTAAAAGTCATGCGAGTCTTGTCCCAAAGTTCAAATATTAATAATAAACCAAATTTTGAAGTTCCCCTGCAACATGGGATGAAGGCTCCACAGTTTAACAAGTCAGCAATGCCCACAAAGCACGAGCCAGATTTACAACACCAGATCCATACAGCAGCCAATAAACAGAGATGAGCAGACAGGTGGTTTCCTTTTTGTGTAGGGTCCTGGAAAAATCCTTTGCTGGTAGTGGCAAGCACTGTAGTGTTTCAGTGGGTTTCAGTGATGAACCTAAAATAGACTAATTAAAGCAGATTTTCTTTGGGTATGCTAGTCCACTCATCCAGTCCTATAAGTTTGTGATGCAAGATAATTTCTGTTCCAGAATAAAAAGTGACCTCAGATAAGCCTGAGTATTTTACAGGTCCCAGAGTCAAGGTAAAGTCAAAAAAAAAAAAAAAACAACCCAGAAATAAAGAAATATAGTGAGACAAAGGTTTGGAACTCTTCTGTGGTCACTTCCTTCTTAACACCTCCTTTGTAAACAGCAAGTAAAGCTTCTTATCACCCCAGAATCCTCCTACCAATCTGATCTAATACCTCATGTAAAGTTTTAGCTTTATCCATTAAATTTTGTTTGCCCTCTTTGAGCAAATGAGGATTTTTAGAGTGGAAAAGTACACTTCACCTTTATTACAGGTATCACAGAACTTGCCCTTTACTATAGGATTATAAGGCCCATTTTTACAAGATCCTCCTGAGAAATAACCAGTTTACATCTCTATAGTTTGGAGTAGCCCACTGATATTTCATCTTGAATCATCCTATAGGACAACTTCTCTTCATGCTGTGAAATTCCTGTCATACTAAAGTGGTTTTTATTTTAAAAAAATCTTTTCCCTCTTCCCCATAAACATGCACTATAAAACAACTTCAGCTTCTTCAACTGCATAATCATATTCTTTTTTTAAAAAAAAAATTGCCACCCCACTAAATGGTTTAGATTAAAAATAAGAGATGCAGTTATTGCTTAAGCCATCACAATTTTGTAATGTCCTAAATTCTAGTGCTTGAATGAGCAATCTCATTAATATTCTTATGTATGCTTTTGTGTGCAAGATCATTATACGTTTCCTTCAAATTTCTTGATAAATACATATATTTTGCATACATATATTATCAATTATTATAGTCAGTTGCCATCATCATTTATTTAAAATGACATATGTATAGAAACCAATCTCCTAGTGATTTCTAACCTTATAATAATTAGAAGTGGTTAAAGATCATGTTACCAAAAAAAAATTCACTTTTATCCCCAGACCTTTTCACATTTGAAGAGATTTGGGTAGAGATAACTGAAATAGAGATTTTGGAGTTTACTTAAAATAACATTATGAATTGAGCATTTAAAGTATAGTCTGTGTAACTCTGGGCTGAAGTTTAACCTTTTTACTTAAGAAATCCCTGCCATGGTACAAAGGGCATAGGAAAATGCAAATTTCTAAGGTTTCTTGCATTGAAAACAATACCAAGAGGAGATCAAGAGATACAAAAGCCCAGATAAAGAAACCCCTCTGTCTCCAAGCTCATTAAGACCACGGAGTACCCAGATAAGGACCGAGGAACCAAAACGCGCATGCGAGAGGAGAAAAAGTTCAAAAGTTCATCCCTGAGGAAGACTACAAAGTCTTCAGCCTCAGAGACCACCAGAGACCCCCGTACGACCACCACAGCCAACAACGCATGCCCAGAAGGGCGTAGACCTGATTACCATATGAGGCAAGGACAGGCGGGGCCAGGGGTTGAATATGCATGAGAAAAGTTGTGCAATCTCTTACATATGGAATAGCTTTGTGAATAAAGCTGTGGGACAGCCCGAGGCTCGGGGCACAAGTCCTTTTGAGAGCTATCTCACTTGTGCCGGAGCTCCAATACATACCCACTGCATAACTAAACTTAGTTGTGGAGTCTATTTATTCTCTGTATTGCTTCATAACCAGCTATCATCTTTCTCTCAAGACTATTTTGTCCTTCATTCTAATAGAAATCTATGAAGAGTAGCTCTAGGAGAATCATTAGCTGTGGCCCCAGGTGTATTAGGAAAAGTATCAAAACCAAGAGGAATCTCCTACAAAACTTCCAAAATAGGTTTAGTTCCCACTGTCCCTATGTGAAATATCATCAGTGTCCCATGCTTGGCTTTCTCACAGAAGCCCATCCTCCTGTCAATCTTTCCCAAGACAGTCTACTCCTACTACTCACTACCAGAGTAAAAAAGTAAAGTGGCAAACATTTAGTTTAAGACTGCAGATTTAGAGATGTATCTCTGCACACTGTCTCCTTTCTCCCCAAGACCCTCCAGTTGTTAATACCTCTTTTTTTTTAGATTATAAGCTTTCCAATAAAATACTGTAAGTTTATATATCCTAACTTTAATTGTTCACTGTACAGTGGTACAACCACTGTAACAAACCATCCCTGCAAACCTGCCTTGGAGACTTACTCTGCAGCCAAAGGGATGAAGAATTTCTTTTACGGAGTTCCCACAAGACAGGATTTATATCTAAGCATCTGCTTTTGTTATCACAGCTTTGTGTATGAAACATTTCTATCTGAACACAGGTGTTTCTGCTATTTCAAAGTAATTGACAGCTGGATGGTTCACTATTTCTATGGCTAAATTATAATTACCCAAAGAAAGAAGTGCGATCCATATTGAATAGGGCCTGTGCTTTCCAGGTGCCATCGTGATAAGAGTCATACCTTTTTTCCTCAGGACATTTTAAAAGTATTATGGTATATTATATACTAGAAAGAATTTTTTAATGTCTAGGAAATTAATTGATAGTTAATTATTTTTGCTCTTTCATCAAACTGTTTTGTTGGTTGCTTTTCCAGATGAATCATTTAATTTAAGTATTGATCAGATGAAGGAGATTTTAAGCAGCATTAAAATACCCCTCTAGTTCTGTGACTTAAGAGCTACCACAAGTGTGAATACTGATTACCTATATTCTATACTGACTACCTATATTCTATACTGACACCATGCATTTTTCATTGCAGGTTCAATTCTTTTCCACATTTTCTTGGTGTCAAAAAAATACCACAACCAATTTTCTTAATATTAAGTTGTTCACTTAATAGTGAACAGAGAAAAAGAACAGAGAAAGATCTGATTAAATATTCCTTAATATACCCCATGTTAGCAACATAAATGCTTTAAAACTTCAGTCTCAAAATTCAGCAGATAGAAACATCTTTCATAATTATCTCTAAAAATCAATAGAACAAGTTACCTTATGTTATTTTAAGTTATCAGGCAAGAAGACACATCAAAAGGTTGTATGTACCCTTGAGGTCAGAGCCTTAAAGGACACCTGAAAAACCTGAAGTGGAAATTTCTATAGATGCAGTCATTTATATTTTGCTGTGGGCCAAGGAGCTGCGCAGTTTCTAACAAGTCAATGCAAGCCAAACCAAAATTAGCAAATTGTCTGATCTGACAAAACCAAGTTCAACAGTCGCCTTCAGGAGGAAAGAGCTAGCAAAGCTAATAATGCAATTTACTCTGCTGCTAACAATCAGTTGTGGCATAAGGGTAGGACTCCAACTTAGAGGTCTTTCCAACCTAAAATGATTTTATGATTCTACAGCATACAAGGTTCACTTAAAACAAAATATTGTGAAATTTTTAAAATGCTTTCAAGCCTCTCTTTTGAAGGATGCTCCCCTCATTCTTATAGGATCACATTGACTAGCATGCAAGCTCCTAAGATTTCTTGTTGTTCCTTGTTGAGCTCTAGGACCGCTGACCAGGCAGAGAGAGAGAAGAGGTCATCACACAAGGTGAGAAGAAACCTCAAACATAAAGTTCTGCACTCAGTGATGATGTCTGTGTTCTTCTACTGCGAGAGCAAAAGAAAAACCTTCCAGCCCAACATAAACCAGGCACTTCCCAGGTCACAGGCTTCCCACCCACCTCTCCCTGTGGAAATCAGCAACACGGCTGTCTCCCCAGAGCAGGTACCATGGCTGAGCTGATGTCAGCAGGACTAAGGGAGCAAATGGATGAACATCTGTGTGGGGCAAGACTCTTTTTTTACAGCCCTTGTCATAGAGTCAAATTAAACATTTCTATTTCAACATTATACGAGTTTTAAGAAACTTCACAGATCTACCTGGCAAGGAGATAGTGTCTGGAGGAGACAAGAACTCTATTCTGGGATGGGGTTCTACCATCTCACTTCCACAGCCAGTAGAGTCTTCTTGGACAGAAAGAAGGGTTGGGGGATGGGTTTTTCTGTGTTTTTGGTTATTTTTTGTTTTGGTTGGTTGGTTTTGCTTGGGTTTTGTTGTTTATGGTTGGTTGGTTCCATTTAGATTTGGGGTATCGGGTTTTGGTTTTTTTTTCATTTTTGTTTGGTTTGTTGTTGGTGGGGTTTTTTTAACTGGACCATTCAGTAAGCTCTATTTTTTTTAAGAGCAATTCCAGCACCTTACAGAGCAATTCACCTGGAGCTGAGTGCGACCATTTGCCTGGAGCTTCAAGATCAGGAAAGCCACTGGTGTGACCTTGATATAATTTCTATTGAAGAAGTGTTAACAGGCACTGAGATTTCTCCCCTTAAATGATTCCCTTTTGTGCAGAAACTCTTCACTGCGGGAAGTTACATTCCTCCTGATCTGGATTCCTAAAGCAACCAAGGGCACTGGCATACAAGCACAGCAGCCTCAGGGGAGTCCTAAGGAGCAGAAAACATGATGAAGCTTTCCATGTTTCATTCTGTAATAGAGCAGCTGCAAAAGCAGAGGAGAGACTACTGCAATATGTCATTCAGAAATAATATAATCCAGACTGCTTTGTGAAAAGGTATAATGCACACACGCTTCTGGAATGATAATAATCTATTTTTCTGTTTAAAGTTTGCTGTGAATCCAAAGTGGTGTTTTTACCAGCATATTACCCACCACAGTTTTCATGCACAGGCTATAGATGAGGCACATGCATATAATAAGTTATATTTAATAGGTCATAAGCAATGCTATTTTTGTTTAAAAATGTACTGCATGCTATTCTCCATCTCCTTTCCTGACTTTTCACTTGCAGATATGATTCCTGATATTTATATTAATATTTAAGATAACACAAGTGTCAGACACAAATGCATTAGACCTGCTGTCAACAGGCTAAGCTGTGGATCAGGTTATTGTTTCCCTGATTAAAAGCAAGATGAATACATGCACCAGAATAACCTGTTCATTTCTTACAATTGCTATCACCAGGACTTTTCTTCAACCTGTCAGATGCAGTGCACATTAAATATTAGCAGATTTAAATCTAACATGTTAGGAGTTTCTTTTTATGCTCTTTTTTAGTAGAGTTTGCTTCAGCTCATTACACATATCAATACAATAAACTGTGAGGTACATTGCTATGTATAGTGAACATATTCTCCCTGACACAGAAGGCTAATCTACTATCAGGACTAAAAACTCTTAGATAACATAATATAGAGGCACTGATTTATTTTCTTTCCACCTTCCCTGTCCTGCCCCAAGATGTGCTACAAGCCCCCACCCCAAGAAATTCTCAATTCGTCAAAAATCAGATGGTCCTCTCAATATCTTTTCAGGTTTTCCCCTGCCAAGTTTAATTAAAACTTTTATTTTAAGGCTTATTGGCATTTCAGACTCCATAAAAATGCAGTCAAGGAGGAAAAAGACTTAGACTTATCTCTAATAATAGCTGGGTCATCAAAATAGGTTACAAAGAGAAAGTTCCTTTTTGATGCATTGTTGGAACAGCATTGAGAGACATAATCATAAAGCTGGCAGGGGAAAAAAAAAGGCCCAACCCTAAAAAGATTGGGCTGGATTCTGCTTTGGCATAACAAGACCAGATGAGTAGAACTTTGATAAAACAAGTGGTTTAACTATAGAATAAAAGAAATAAAAATTGTTTTTCAGTTCACATAGAGGTCCACAAATCAGTGGACTCAGTACTCTCACACACAGACAGCAAGAGACTTATCACACCCTGAACTCTGATGTCCCTCACAGAAACTCCATCCCAAGGGCAGGGACAAGTGACCTACTCCTCAATCATAGCATTAAATCCATAATATTCCCAGTCAAGCATATTTGAGTAAACTGGCTAAAGAAAAACAGTGATTTGGCAACTGATTCCCAACTGGATTTTTTAGCACTGTCCAGGGATATGGCACAAACCAAATATTTGAGAGTACTGTGATAATGATTTTTCTTTTTCTCTCTATATGCCACATGAGAGCTATGAGCTAGCAGATGTCTGAGTAAGTTTTATTATCAATGCACTACAGCATTTTACTTAGGACTGAATTCCAGCTGTGAAATTCAAAACAGGTTAAGATTTTGGATAGTCAGAGTCAAGTTATAAAGCAACCACCCCAACAATCCCCAGCTCTAGGTACAATTCTGTGTGCATGCCTGCTCTTCTTGATACCTGGCCATCAGTCATTAAATCATTCAGGTACATAGAAGTTACACTACTGCACAACAAAAATATTCTCATACTGAACAAAACCAAGCTGACAACCCCAACATAAAACAGCAACCTCTCTTTAGGTTCTGTTCAGTCCATATAGCAGTATGGGAGGGGGTGGACGGTCTACTTATCTCTTGGCATTTCTTTTCACTCACCATAACAAAGGAAATTACTTTCTCATAATAAAGCCAAAGTTTCAAAGTCAGAAGGAGCTGCTGCCAGGATCTTGACCTGGCCAAATACAAAGTACTGTTCTTAAATCAAGGTGGGGTCTAGCTCTTGGCTTATGGCTCATGTCTATCCCTGCTATTCTCAGCCGTGCCACTGACACATCTCTAGATTCACAAAAGGGATCATTTCCACACACATGCCAGAAAATAGATGGCAGAGCACTGCTGATGCTGCAGTAACTGGAAGAATGTTCTCTATTCCTCAGCTGCAGAAGAATGTTATTTTTAGACAGAAATAAATCCAGCCATCACTGAAAATGGAATCTATAAAAAATGCTGAACCTCTGGTTTGTTTTATTAAATCCAATCCAATAGGAAGTCATGCATTATGATGCAGATTTCCTGCAAAATACCTTTGTACAGAAGAACTGAGTAATGAATCTCTACTCTTATGCAGTTCTGGCACAATATTCATGAGTGCTGATTGCTTATTCATCTGATTTTTAAGATGGAACTGTAGGATCACATCCTGGCATTCCTTCTGAGCACAAAAGCAGAGAGATTTCAAAAGGCTTTCAAATCCAGAGGAGGTTCTCCCCTGAGAAATTAAATGAGAGAAATTACTCTTACTGTGTTTAAACCTTGCTTTGTGGACAAATAGGAAGAACACCTTTCATTGATATGTAAAAACACATATAAACCAAGAATTGATTCTCAGTGTAGTTGATAATTTTAACAGTCATATTATTATTAGCTGAAATTAACTGACACAAAATGAAGAACGAGAAGAAAAGAGTTCATATAAAAATATTTACCTTTCTAGTGTTAGCATGCCCTGCTCTTCTGAGCCCTTCAGCCAGGAGTTACATTCTGGCCTTCATGTGCCTGCAGAGCTGCCACCATCACTAATCCTTGGCTGAGGGGAATAAGATGCTCATGGTGATGGTTTCCTCTTCCTCTTTCTGGGATGAGCTCAGGGCATGCTTTTTTTAATACAGGTCTGCTAACACTTTTATATTCATTCTCTCTATCAGTTTGCAGCTTCACATTACGTTCAGATTTATTACATGAGACACTTCATGGATGTTGGGAGCTATTGCTTTGTTCTCAAAGCCAGTTTTGTCCAGGTCTGGGGGATTGCATCTCTTTGCATGACCATGGCCAAGTCACTTACAGACCCCATAGCACCTTTTGCCTGAGCATCTCCACGTGCCTCCTGTCTCTCCACTTTCCTCCACCTTCCCTACCTCACCAAGCCTGGATTTCTCTATATTATGGCCTTTGTGAGCCCCAAATGTGACAAAACCACAGTGGCACCATGCAAAGGCTACAGATTTGCACCATTTGTACTGTCTCCTTTCAAGTGCAGGACACAGGCTATACCAGGAGGGGCAAAGCACAGAGAAAAGAAGGACTGAAAGCAACTCACAGTACAGTTTTCCCAGGCCAATGCCTTCAAGCCATTTCCCATAACACAAACATGGTACACATGGAACTACAGATCAGCTTCCCACAACAGCAACAATACTTATGGAGTCAAACAGCATTCTTATGCTTGCATTTAATTAAACCAGCACCTCATTGCCAAACTCTCATTTGGTGTACAACAATACAACCAATAAGCAGATCTGCTCTAATCTTTCAAATCAAAACTAAAACATCAGTACTTCAGTATAATTTTGCCCATTTCAGTATAATTTTGCCAAACCTTTGTTTCACTGCTAGTGTGACCAGCACAAAGTCAAAATTTATCCTCTGTAAGACAGACTCTCCATAAAGAAAGACTATTTTATTATGCATTCAGTGAGATGAGTATAGCATATTTTACTAGTAGAGATTTTAGTATTTTAACAACAAGGAGAGGAATGAACAGCAACACACTCCACTGCACACAGGCCTTGAGGCTGTTCAGCATCTCACTTATCAGTGATGCTCAGATGATTTCCAGCAGTGACACAGACTCCCTTCTTCATGTAACACATCTGTATTCTAATGCACTATACATATTTAAAGTGTGCCATTCAGATGAGGCACCTTTGTTATAAATAATTATAGATAAACGAAACCTAGCTCTACAGAGAGGAAGCTTCTGCATCTTCACTGTTTGTGACAAAGAAACTTCAGCAACAAAAGCAGAACTTCTGCTTTAAAACTCGTGAACCAGCATGAAATAGGGGTAACTGTAATAGAATTGCAACAGAGTTGATAAAGATTAGTGGTGTGGTTAAGAAAACTGAAGTTCCTTTCAATGGAGAAAAGACAGTAGTAACATATCTGCCATTTTCTAGTGATGAAATATTACACACTTCTTTCCTACATACTAAATGGAAGCCAGAGATATGAGGAGACCCAGGTAAATCTCATTCTTTCATAAGGGTGTTGGAGCTTTTTAGACAGTATTTTTGTTATTTCTATCCAGTCTTTCCTACATTTTGCTATCTCTCTCCTGCTCTTGGTTCCAGAAACATTTTTAGAGGCTAGTAAAACTCTATCTGCCCCAGTACTGCAGTGCTGCATTGAGCACCTGCCTCCATGGGGATCAAGCAAGAGCCTGAATTGCCAGCATTAACTTCCCAACAGAATCCTTTAAGGTGCAGTTGACAGTGCAGCACAGTTTGAACAGCAAAGAGGTTAATGCAACATCTCTAATTCACACTCACACACCAACCTGGAAGTTATATGCTCCAAGACTGCCCACAGTCTCATTTTTAGCTCACTTACAACCTCATATGATAGTCCATTACACTACCATGTATGATATATTCAGGGACAGTGCAGTATTTTCGACTATGATGTAGAATCTTTTGAATTTGAGGACACTAAAAAGTATCATAATCTCATTTAATCTTTGGACATTCTACCCTGCGCCAGTTGAAGAAAGTGGCAGCATTTAATTAAGTCGTCTTTGTATCTTATTTTCTGTTGTCATAGAAGAGGATACAGCACTGAAATATCTTTTACAAGTACTGCTACAGGTTACACAACCACAGCCCCCAAAATCTGTTGGCCTTCTCAGTTTGTTGGCAATTTTTGCCCTGGGGATAGATTCTCCCCCTCCAGGTCAGCCTGAGAAGCCTGAGAAGGTGGGACTCAAAATTTAACCTAATCAGAAAGTGAACTCCTAGGATATTTGGCTTTTAGTGAAGGCCAGTGTGGATGGGCTTAGCAGCTGGTCTGCAGGCCAAACAGCAGAGTTAGCAGAAGAAGAAATTGATAAAAATTAATTTATCCATAGCAAGGAAGAAAGCAAAGCCTTTAGCATGGAAACTGATAAAATAGACACATAAGGGATATTTGCAGTTAGAGAATACGTGCCTTAATAATTTGTTGTAAACTCTTGCCATTAATTATTGATGTTAATTGCTTTATATCAATAAAATACAACAAGCTATTGCTTTGTCCAATGAATATAATGAAATATTTTGATGTAACTAATGACTTAAGATCACACTTTGTTCAGGGTATTAAAACGTAAGAACAACTTGTAATAAAGTAGAAGCCATTGTTGCCTCTACACAAGTGTGCATGTATGTCATGTGTCAGTCACAACAGGTCAGCTTTCAAATTTCACCCAGGTTTTGTTTTGTGTGCCTTGTACACACAGAGGCCACAGAATTTGTTAGAGGAGTTCCAAGCTCTGTCCTTAAAAACTCATAGTTGCACTGCTGTCCTCTTCTAGCTCCAAGAGCTGATGTGTCCTAATGATACCCAGACTGTGCTTAAATCTCATCACTTAGAATGGTCCTGAGGAAGGAATTACACCCCACACTGCTGCAGTGACAGGGCAGCTCCAGGCCTTGGCGTGGGGACACCCTGGCCCTTCTGCCACCGTTTGTCACCCGGGCAGCGCAGGTGCCCACAGGGGACAGCTCTGAAGAGATCTCTCAGGGCAGGACACAGCAGCAGAGAGTTCCCATCCTTCCTGGGACAGAGGGACCTGTGGGCCAGCCGGAGCAGAGGGCTGCTGAAGTGTAAGAAAGAGTATCCCTGCTCAGCAGGGCTAGCTGAAGAGAGGCAGTGCCTTTAACACTGCTGGGTCTGGACCAAACCCATAGAACAGTCATGCTCAATGATGTATGGAAAGGTCATTAACAGCAGTGAGGGCTGAAATTTCAAACAGCTCATAGGATGACATCTAGAGTCTCCACCCTGGCTTCCACAGCTCACCAAATCACCCCACGGCAGTTCACTAGAATATTAACAAGTATTTCAAAGCAAATTACAGGTTTCACATCCACACAAAACCAATGCTAAGTTACAGGAGCTTCTCTCTGTGTGTGCATGTGAAGTGAAATAAAAATGTTCAGAATCTTAGACTGCTAGAAGTGTAATACAGGTTTGCTCACAGAAAATCAATAAAAGAGCATTACAGTATTCATTAAATCATCTTCACCAATTGAAAATAAGACTATTCTGATAGGTCTGACTTGTATTCTAAGGGTGTTTTGCACAATTACTCAAGCCTTTGAAAAGACATAATGAGAAAAATTACTGACAAAGAAGAAAATGCACCGAACATAAATGACATTATCTTCACCTAATTTAATCAGTCATTCCCAGGCAAGAAAAATAACTAAAAAAAATCTTACTCTGCTTTTACTTTAACTGTTATTTCCCATTGAGTTTTAGGACCAAAAAACTTAATAAAAGCATTTCAGTTTAGTTGAATGCTATTCATTTTAAAAAAAGCATCCAAATAAGAAGGGGAAAACTAAGCGGTACTGCAAGAGATAACCAATATGAAAACATTATAAACCCTAGTTGAAACACATTGCACATGTTATAAACTATGTCATTTATATTGTTTTAAAAATCAGCTTCAGGTCTAAGGACAAAGGAAGTCAGGTGAGTGCATGATTGGTTTCAGCTGTATTTAAGGCAGCAGTTCAGCACATGCTCACTGTTTTTCTGAGCCTGTCCTACTCCACAGCACAGGACATGGAGTCTCTGCACCTTCTTGTCCTTCCTCCAGAGGAATACCTCCTAAACCTTCAAAATGCATGTAAGAGGGGAGGACCAGCAGCAGCTGCCAGTCCCCTTTTCTCCTGCGTTAAAGTTCTACTCTCTGACACAAAGTAAGGCATTCAGAAAGATTTTGGGCAAGCCCAGGGCTTTTCCAGTAAGTTTCAGAAGATGATGCCCTATTTGAGGTCTACCCTTGGGTCTACTTAGTCCTCCTTTACAGATATGCATAGACTCATCATTGCATACTATAGTCACATATTTTTGTCAATGGAGATCAAAGCTATTTTAATAAAGCATTTAAAGAAAGCATTTCTTCAATTTCAAACCAGTTTAGGAAGCTTCAGGTAGTTCACCAGGCTAGTTGTATGATTGCAAGAAGACATTTAATACAATGCACACCAATTCATAATGTACTTTCTTATCAACAGCTGCAGCTGTAAAAAACTTGGTATTTTTGTTAAGAAAGCTAAAAATCTTGTAGGCTATACAAGTTCCAGGTGCTAGTCTGTCTTTCAGTGGAAGAGTAAGTTTAGTAAGTTGCAGACAAGGGCTGTCCTGTTCTTCCTTTCTTCATAAAGGACAAAAATAGTTACATCACTTACTTTTTTACCTGGAAGTAGTTAATTGAAACCTAATCTGTTGCTGTACATGCGCATAAGTTGATTTACAACCCCTTTAAATTCTGAAAAAAACTGCAGCAACAGACCAAAATTGGGGTGCTAAGTTTGCAGCCACCTTCCTGCCACCTCTGTGCCAGAGGCCCCCCCATCTGATCCACTTGCAAATCCCCTCTCACATCACCCCACGGGGTGCCTGTAGCACTCCACAGCAAGGCAAAGCACAGCAGAAGTTCATTACCACACTGGCAGACTGAAAACTGCTGCTCTTCAGAACCTCATTCATGAGCTGAGCAGACATCCCTGCCTCGGGGTCAGAAACATTCATCACAATTGATGGAGCAAATGGCTGGGGACAGCAGCAGCATATGTTGTCAGGTCTGATCCTCATCCCCTCCGGTGTGTCTCAGAGCCTGGATTCTCCAGTAGGGTTTAGGTTAAACCAGAAAATAGCTTTGTGCCTACAACATCACAGCAAAGTCACCAGTTTCCAAAAGGGCTGTCTGATTTGTTGAGCAAAATTAGAACCCAACCACTTTTTTGAAATTTATGTTTAAGCCCATCTCCATTTCCCTAGCATTACACCAAAACCAACAAAATATTTGAGATGACTCCTAGACACTGACTATTAGAAACCAGGTCTCTGCAATAAAGCTCCACTTAAATAAACACTAAAGAACACACATTAAAATAGCTTAATCTGATAGTAGGAGGGAACAGTAAGAAAGTTCAGAAGGACAGTAATTGAGGGTAGGCATGTCTGCTTTGAAATTACACGTTTTCAAGCATTGTGATCAAATACACTCAGTGACAAGAAAATGAAGTGTGATTTCATTTTGGAGATCAAATACTCTAAGATGAGGTGACTTCAGCACCTTAATGAACTAGCTAGTTATCTGAAATTTACTTGGAAAGGCACCAGTTTGCTGTCAGAAGCAGTCCATAGCAATCTCCACATAAACTTCAGCCTAGCTTTTAATATTCCTTTTAGCCCTTACTAGAACTGGAGGTAGGTTTTTATCTGAATATGGTTGACTGGAAAATAAAATAGAAGAATAAGGAAGAGGACACCAGAGCAAGGAATTCTTTTGCAGATTTATTAGGGTTTGGCCTTCAGCATGAAGATTCTAGTGTATTTTCTTTAGGGAAGCAGAACTACCCATCTTAACACCAGACACAACTGATTTTGTGGGGGAAAACAAATTGCAGATGATTCCTACAGCTCAGAGAACCTGAATTTTGCTAATTAAATCCTGTTAAAGACTCACTCCCCTCAAAGACCACTAAGGTCTCTGCAAAGCTTGAAATATAGTTAAATGCATTTTTATATGCTTCTATATATAAAGGTTGTATTTTTCAGAAAAAAGAAGAGTTTTGATTTTATAAAAAAAAATTGCTTCTGAATTTGTTCAATTGCTTTGCAGAAAATATTTTCCCAGAATCACTGGTTTCTCCCAGCTGAACTCATTTCAATAGCTTTTTCCCCACCAGATAACAAATTTATGGGGGTTTCCCTGCAGGTAATAGTATAGGATGTACGAGCTTTAACTTTCCCAAATGGACAACATTCATACCATTGAAAGTCCTCATTTTAAAATCATTCAACTAAAAGGCCAATTCCATGTAATTGGCCACCTTGCATGTGTGCTGGGATGCCTCAACTTTGCTCTGTTATTTCTGAATCTGCTCAAAGCATTGTCAGAGGGGGAAAAAAACTTGATTTTGTCCAGTTGGTTGTCTGTAAGGACCTCTAGTGACATGCAAGGAACCTCTGCAGTCAGGACACTGACTGAGGAAAGTATTTTAGAACTTACTTTTTAAGACAAGTTGTATCTTTCCAGGGTACAGAATGCCCACTTTCAGGTCAAATTTCTTGGTTCCTCTGACTTGTAGGAAAATACCACCTAGCAAAGATGTTTATGATGGCAGAAAGTTTGCCCAGCGTTTCCTTGCTGCTTAAGTAAGTGCCAACCGCCTCAGAGACCTGGGTTTTGAAAAAAATAAAAAATAAAATTCATTAATTAATTAAAAAAAAAAATTAAAAAAAATAAAAGGAACTGATCAACTGAAAGACATAATTCAGCAATTTCATGAGGAGTTGGTTGGGCCTTCTTGTCCACTTACTTATTTTGGCCAAGGCTGAATACCAGATTCTAGCTTAATAAAACAGGATGGATTCCATTTTTTTTTTAATGTTTGAGTGAAATGAAAAATCAGGAGCTGTGACTAAAAGATTCATAGGACATCGTGATACAGTGGCAAGAGGTAAATTCCATGTTGTACAAACTTTAGCAATTTTACTAAGTGCAAGTCAGAATATTCAGAGAATGAAGCAATAGCATAAACATTGAGTAAGAAAAAATATTCCAAACTACTAGATGTTTTTAAGAGATCTAAATATGTAAAATCTACCAGCCACAAAAACCTCCCAGAGTACAAACAGATCACACAGCAGTGGGAGATCAAACACAGAGATACATGACAGGAATCTTCCAGAGAATGGGAATTTCAGCAACCTCTCTCTCGAATATATATTTGAGACATAGTGCTTTCTTAATTTATGGTATTCAGCCCAGCCCTTTATTTTCCTGTTTTCAGCCTTTCCTACTTTGTCTCAGATTTAATTTTTTTATCTGCTAAAAGCATCTTTAACACTGCAGCCAGTGCTGCTTGCACTCTCTCCCACTCACTGAAGCTGCAAGGGATGAAGGAGTTCATCCAATATGCAAGAGATAGATTATACATTTTTTTGATTAAAGCTAAGTCACAAGTAAGTGACTCTTTTTTGAGAGCCTCAAAAATGCACCCATGAGTGGCAAGGCAAAAAATTTGGCTGCTGTTCTTTTTTATAGAAGATACTTTTACAAGAATCAGGATTGATGGGAAAAGGGAAGGAAATAATTACATAAAACAATTATACAAGCAATAAATAATAAGAAGGTATTGGTATGGTGCTATTTTGAGCAGTAGAAATAAAGCTTTGGTTTAAATAACTATAAATATGAAGTACTAGGAAAGCCCTAAGTTTAAGCTTCAAACTTCAGTAGAGTCTTTTTTATAGCATAACTTTTCATCCTTTCAATTAATAAAGCTCTTAATTAGCAGAAGCAGTGCATCATTTTACTCAGGGTGGTCCACCCACCATATGTGCCAGGCAACTGACCACTCCCACAGGCCAGAAGCAGCATCTCCTGATGGGGACGGGTCACATCCTTAAGGAAAGCTCATCTGCCATCCTTCTTGCACCTGCAACAACAGCTCTGACTGCCTGCACAGTCCCACCCCACCAACTCTGTTCACAGTCCTCCCAGTCCACCAGGTGTAAGTTCTCCTATAATTACTCCTGGTTTTATTTGGTCTTACGGAAGGTTTTTTTGTCCCTGTATTTCAGTTTCATTGGAATGACCATTTTCCACTCCTAGCATCAAACATACGTATTACGTTACTATCACTATACACGTGTATATATGTGTATACATATGTATATACATATATAAAACACTAAACATTGTTATTTACTTAAAAATTACTTTCATGCTTTTTTTTTTTTTGGATTTGAAAACTCAAAAATTTAGTTCACCCCCTAATTGTGAAATCTTGAGAGTCACAATACACAAGTAAAACCAGTTCATGAAAAGGTTCTGAAAAAGGGATTATTGCCCCACAAAAATTCAACTGCAGTTCAAGAACGCATTTGTTTAGTGCATTTTTTTCTTCCCAAAAACCTGAAAAATTTCTAGCAGGATGTTTTAACATCTTTAATAGCCCTAATGTTGGTTTTCAGATTTCCCCACCACCACACTATTATCAACTTGTTTGTATGAACTAAAGTGATTATCTCCTTAGAATGCTGCACAGGAAAAACTCAAGACAGCTGCTATTTTTACTTCACCGAGATTGTACAAAAGCACTGCAAGATAGAAAAATTACTCGAAATGGTAATGCAAAGCCAGTGGGGAACCAGCTCACTTCATTAAACATCTGCATCAGAAGTCTCAGACTCATAGAAATTAAATTGGTTTATTGTAATCCATAATATTTACTGTAGTACCAAGTGTATTCCCCAAGATACAAGGAAGGGAGCAGGAATATAGAGCTAGAAACTCAAAACTGGAACTGAAGAGCTTCCTATGAAAAAAGTCACTGATTTACAGATCAAGACAGTTGTGTGCAGATACGTTGAGTAACAAGATTCCTTAAATTATTTCCAATAAATACTTGAAATAACTGCCTTTTCCCCCTCTACTCATAAAAACTCTAAACTCTGCATTTCAATAGACCAGCCTGTTGGAGAGGACAAATTTTCAAGTTCAGGAGAAACCTCACACCAGTGAAATTTAAGACTGAACACAAAGCCTGCCAGGTATGCACTTTCCTTGCTGGGTATCTCTAATCCATAACTCTGGCTGGGAACATTACTGGGTGCTAGAGACACCTTCACACTTACCTAAGAGTAATTCTTGCTAATGGATTCCAGATAACTCAGAGGCAGAGAACTTCACCGAGATCATCCCATTTTCCTTATCAGAAAGCACAGAGATAACAAGTCTCAGGAATTTTGTCCTCTTCCAGGTCACCAGCTACTCTAGTAGTGCCAGGGTGCAGACACAGAGCCAGCCTCAGCTGAGGTCAGGGACAGCAAACATCCCCCCTGAGCAGTACTTCCATTGCATCCAAAGACAAACACAGATTCCATTACCAAGCCAGTTTTCCAGTATTTCCCCCAGCAGCTCAACAGTTGGATCATCCTTTCCTTTCAGATGAACATCACAGCTGAGCACCCAGAACTGAACAAAGTGCCTGCTTCCATATAAGGACAGCTCCCCCAAAATCCAGAGGATATGGATTTCATCTCGTATTCTCTTGCCTCAGCTGACACACAGTGCTTGAAACATAACGAAACTTACAGTAGGAAAATCTATTGCAGGGATACATTTGCTACCTGCCTACTCAGTAAAACACAAGTGTTTAGGGCAGATAATGAGAAGTTGCTCCATCAGGGAAGAGTAGATTAGGAAGGAATGCAGTAATTTATCCTTAATTAGTTGGTTAGGCATCTGCAACTTAATCTTGCTTGAAACCCAAGGAAGCATCCTCACTGGGCATAAATATCCTCAATTCAGCTACCACTAATATTACCACAGTACATCTGTACAATAACATTCGTGTACTTTTCACACTCCAAGTGAGGGACTATAAAACAAATGCTGCTTTCAAAGTCTGCCACTTACTCATCAGAACAATGATGACACAGCATTACCATCCCACCACACTAAGCACAAATATGAGAAACTCCTAGTGGTATTTGGAAAATATTTTCGATATCAAATGAAGTCATAAACAGATACAAAGATCTTAAGGAAAGAACTTGTAAAATCCCATAGGAAGGGAAAAGGAATTGGCCTGAAAAGACGGAACAACTGAGGTAGAGGCATTAAAAAGTGATGAAGTAAAAAATATGTTCAAATGAAAAATGTGTTTTGTTTCTTCATATTCCTCTATACTGGCCCAAAGCACATGTCTGGATACATGACACATGACTGCAATGTAGTGCACAAATTAAAATGCATTGATTTCTACCAAATAAATATTTGTTTTAGTGAAAATCTATTGCAATTACTTAAAGTATCCTTTTCCAATATAAATTAATCTAAGAATACACAGGTTGGTTACAGTAGTAAAATAATTACAGTACTTATCTAAAAATGTGGGTGTTAAAATGGTAGGTGCTGCTGCCTATTTCTTGTCCCAAACAAACCTCTCCTGTAGAAAAGCAAGTTGAGTTAACGTTCAGGCAACGCAGACAAACCTCCACTCAACACTCACTGCAACTGCCTCAGCGATAGAGGCAAGAAAGGCTCTTTCTGCAAGTCTTTATTCCAGCGAGGTATTTCACATGTGGCTAAAGGGAGACCAGCACGGAAAGAGGATAATCACGTCAAACAGGCAGTTTAAGAAGGGGAAGGGGTGGAGGGCAGAGCTGAGGGCAGGCCAGAGGGGTTTGGTCTCCAGGGAAAAAGGGGAGTGGCCACCAGGGATACCAATCTGGTGACAGGACAGGGAAAGGAGAAACTTAAATTGCAACACAGAAGTCCATTTGGGAGTCTGTCTGTCTTCCCAGGAGGACTTGACTCTATGGTAAGTAGTTACTGCTATTGCCAGAACCGAGGGCTTGGGAATTGACCAGGGCGGGAGAGTTCATGGGATGCTACAAGTCCCCTTTTTTTTCTTACTAAGAAGACTTCCCCAATGGACTTTTGCATACACCAAATTAGACAGGGAAACATGACCAAAACAATAAAAACAATTATTACAAGCCAAAAAATTCCTTTGACCAAAGATGCAACCCATCCTGTGAAACCCCACTGTCCGAGAAGTTCATTGATCTTCAAGAGCAGTGGAGGGTCATCTTCGTCTGTGAGGGACCTTTATGTTCACAGTCTTTTTCCTTCTCCTCCTCCACGCTGCCCGAGTTTGGTCTCCTTCTTGTCTCTGAGGTTCCGGGGAAGTGCCTCTGGGAGCTGCACTTGGCGATTTGATGAACGGCTTGACATTCTTGCCAGGGATCCACCTGGGGCCAGATTCTGTGGACACACAAGCATATCCTCTCCCCTAGTTACTAATGGAAATGGGCCTATTATTTGCTTGAATTCCAGGTCTTTGATCAGTACAGGGGGGTTTTCAGTGAGATGAGCTCTGCTAGAGTTGGAAAAGTGCCTGATAATGAGGAGATTTGGCTCTGTGAATGAGTTATTAAGGAAGTTGATAACATAGAGAGCCTTACATAATCTTTCTATATTTGATAGTGTTTTAACTCCCCCACGCTGTTGGTCAAGGACTGTTTTGAGAGTGCGGTGGGCCCTCTCTACAATGGATTGCCCTGTTGGTGAGTGGGGAATGCCAGTGGTGTGTTTTACTCCCCATTGAGCTAGGAATTGTTTGAAATTTTTGGAGGTGTAAGCAGGACCATTGTCTGTTTTGATGGCTTGGGGAATGCCTAGTGTGGAAAAGAAGAAAGTCTTTGGCCTTTTTTCCTGAGTGGGCAGATGCAAATACAGTCCCAAAATCAGGAGAATGTATCTATATACACATGAATGTATTTTAGTCTCCCAAAAGGTGCATAGTGTGTGACACCTGTTTGCCACAGCTGTAAACTTTCGAGGCCTCGGGAGTTAACCCCGGCCCCCATAGAGGGCAATACAAACTCTTGGCAATTGGGGCAGGAGCCNCTTTTCTCATGCATATTCAACCCCTGGCCCCGCCTGTCCTCGCCTCATATGGTAATCAGGTCTATGCCCTTCTGGGCATGCCTTGTTGGCTGTGGTGGTCGTACGGGGGTCTCTGGTGGTCTCTAAGGCTGAAGATTTGTGGTCTTCTTCGGAGATGAACTTTTGAACCTTTTTCTCCTCTCGCATGTGCTTCTTGCTCCCTCGGTCCTTATCTGGGTATTCCGTGGTCTTAATGAGCTTGGAGACAGAGGGGTTTCTTTATCTGGGCTTTTTGTATCTCCTGATCTCCTCTTGGTATTGTTTTCTATGCAAGAAACCTTAGAAATTTGCATTTTCCTATGCCCTTTGTACCATGGCAGGGGTTTCTTAAGTAAAAAGGTTAAACTTCAACCCAGAGTTCCACAGACTATACTTTAAATGCTCAATTCATAATGTTATTTTAAGCACACTCCAAAATCTCTATTTCAGTGGTCTGCACTGCCATGGCTAGGAGATCTGCTCTCTGGTTGCCTTCAGTGACTGGTCCTGGGAGGTCAGTGTGTGACCTCACGTGTATAATGTGATACGGCTGCCCTCGGTGGGATAGGAGGTATATTAACTTTGAGAGCAATCTATGTAGATCTGGATTTGGGACTTCCTTTAATAATGAATGTTCTGCTCTTTCAGCTATCTCAGCAACATAGGCTGAATCAGGAACCAAATGCCCCCCCCAGCCCTGTGCTGCCCCCCTCCCCTTCGCCCCCATGGCCACCAAAATCAACAAGGAGGCGTGCAGAGAGGCGTACAACCTCGCCAGGGATGATGCCACCAAGGTGAACTGTGTGACATTTAAGTACAATGGCTCTATAATCATCCCTGGAGACCAAGGGATAGACTATGAAACCTTTAAAAGGAAGTTCACAGACGATGTGCGATTGTTAGGTGATATATGTATCTCTTCAAGCCAGTTCTCATAAGCTCTCAGAGAAATATATCACACCCAAGATAGCTCAGCTACCTCAGATGGCATAAAATAAGCAGGATGGCTCAAGTGATGGTGTTGGAAACAGAAAAGTTTACTAAAGAACAAAATAAAAAAAAAAAAAGCTCTTTACAGAGAAAACCGAGCCAGGTGCAAGAGGTCCTTGCTCCTGGTAAAACACCCCACAAAAGCAATTATTTCCTTTGTTCTTTTCCTTTTATAGTAAATTGCTTAGGCAGGACTTTTTGGCTTCTGTCCAATTAGCTCCCCTTAAGTTTGAGGTGCAGTCCCCCAGGTCCTATGAGGTGCCTTCTTTGCCAATTGAGGAAAGAAGCTTCTGGGCTTTTTTCCTTTTTAAGGAGACAAAGGGTAATTTGGTCACTCTGTCAACAGGGGGCACATTCCTACAGTTTGGCTTTGCCCGATTCACCACCAGCAATGCCATGAGCAAGAGAGTCAAGTTTGCCCTCATCACCTGGATTGGAGAGGATGTCAGTGGCCTGCAGAGAGCCAAAAATGGAAGCAACAAGACTCTGGTCAAGGAAGTAGCACAGAACTTTGCCAAAGAATTTGTGATCAGTGACCACAAAGAGCTGGATGTGTCAAAATGTGAAACTTATTCAAAAAGGAGACATTGTATGAAAAGTAGTCCTGCAAGTTTACTGATACATGCTAATAGTGAAATACTTTTCCTTTGGCTGCTGCTGCTAATTACCCTGTTAAAATCCATCCCAAATATGATGGCTTGCACTGTTTATCCTTTTTACAGAGCTGTTCATTAAATGTAACATCAGGCAAGCATTAATTGTCATTGTTATGCAAAGTCTCCTGTTTTCAAATTATACACTGTGCTTGACAGGAAATCTTGGAGAACATTTCTGGACTCATGAAAGAACAGAAAACAATTAGGAATAGTCAACAAGAGCTTACCACAAGGAAACCCTGCCAATCCATCCTGACCACCTCCTAGAATCAAATGGCCAGGTTTGAGGACAAGGGGATAGCAGTAGACAGCACCTACCTGATATTTGGTGAGATTTTCAACCAGAGTCCTGTACCCAAGTTCTGCTGTTTGCACTCAAGATGGATGGAGAGGTCTGATGGCTGGAAGACCAAGCTCAGAGGATGGTGGTTAATGGATTAATCATCTCTCCAGGTGGAGACCAATAACTTCACCTTACACACCTGCAGCAAAGTCAGGGCTAAGGCAAGAGCTGAGGTAGGGAGAAACATTCACCTGTGCATTATCAAAGGCAGATCAGGAGTTACTGCCACTGAACTGTTTGCTCTAACATCTTCCCAGGTGTCTGACAGGGTCATAAGCATTCCCTGGGTTGCAGCTGAGAAAGTCTGTGTTGCTCCCAACTAATTTATATTATAATCCACTTGGAAAGCAGCTATTTTTACCTTTATTTCTGTTCACAGAGGCACAGCAAGATTACCTCAAACTGCATTAATGCTCACTGTGTTTCAAGGTCTGCTTGAAGTTGTGAAAAACGGTGAAATAATAGGTTACAGGAAACTCTGCCATCTTTCAGATGGGGATCAAGCCTACTGTCAGTTTACCCTAGATTTTTAGCCAGCCAAGTTGCAGTTTAAGATACCCCACTTTTGGCATTGTTCCCTCCTGAACAGTATCCTAAAAATGCTCAGCCCTACAGCACAGAGCCCTCCTTATTTGGAGCTCAGCAAGAGACACTTTGGAGTGGATTCTGGAAGCACTTCAAAAAGCACAGCCATAATATTCTTCACTACAGTTTCCTATAAGTAGAGATTCATTTTTTCACTAATGAAATGCTAATATATAAATAACTGGATATTTATAGAAGCTGAGCATTAACATTGAACACAGTAATAAATAGCACAAACAGCCATTTAGTTCATAATTGTATTTTTCCATTAATTCTTATTTTGCTACTGCAATTCCCTTCATGGGAAGGCAACACGTCACCTAAACCTTGCATTATAGACCATAACCAGGTGATATGTAATCTAATCTAACCTAATGCAAAGAGCAAGGGTTTAAACAGTGAATTTACAGAACATTTCTGTGGGCAAAATTAACTTTTAGGTATGGATTTATCTGTTGCACAGACTTTGTGCCATCCCCTTCCATAGCAAAATCATAGGTTTTTCAGGTATCCTTCTGAAGAACATCCTGCTGTGAAGTTGCAGTTGTGCAGCAATTTATATTCCCTCTAAATATTAGCTGACAGAACTTGTGAGGGCTGTATCTGTAAACCTTTAGTTTTTTTATACATCAGGAAAGCGTTTTATTAACAAGTTTAATATTACACCTGTGGACAATGTGCTTATACCCCAGATGATTCAACACAGTTGTTAATATTTTTATTCTATTTTAGGTTTACTTTGTGTTAGTTTCCAATAAGGAAACACGTTCACAAAAAAGAGTGAGAAACAAAGCTGTA
>WBNO01022738.1:61315-77154 GCA_013400575.1 Peucedramus taeniatus | reverse complement strand
CAGTTTAGAAAAATATGGACCACTTAAAAAGCAGTTGATTTCTGCAAGGAAATAAAAGACTATTTCATTATTTGGGATAACCAGATTTTAAGGTACTACAGGATTTAACATCCAGAGTAAAACAGTTCACAGGTCGTCAACTTTCAGGACATACATATGCACTATGATTTAGAAACAAGAAAGGGTATTCTACTTACCTCACCAGGATGCAATCTATCCCAGTTTTCATTAATGTAGGCCATAAGTTCAAGCTCCGAATCAAAATATTTCTTTTTATGAATAACACTTAGGTTGTAAAGGCATAGATGTGCTATATCTACCCTAGAATATTTGAATAAAAAAAACAGAGAAAACAAGTATTTTTCTTCCAATTGTTTTCCTTTGAAACAACTTAGTAGAAAAGATATTAGCATTATACAGGTGGGGGAACACAAAAGCCCAACTTAAGACACTCAATCCAGACAACACTATGAAGCATCTTGCAATTCCTCTTCAAGTGATTCCTTCTGTTTTGCATCTCACTTTCATTTCTGCCTCATCTCATTGTCATGATATTTTTTTAAACTCCAAAACCGATCTGGACCATGGGATATGTAAGCAAGTCTGAATTCATACTTGAATATATCAGTTCCGAATTTATGCAAGTATTTTGGTGAATTAACATTTAACAAGGTAATTTCCACCATGTATTTGTTAGCACAAGGTATATATCCACTAAATTGGATCTAATTTCTATTACAGACTAGTTCCATTAAGTCTATTCAAGGATACCATTATAAAATGTATCAGGATGTGTGCTCTGGTACTCACTATGTTTGGCTTAGAGAACACAGCAGGATCCTAAACCTGCAAAAAACACTTAACTTAGATATCTCAATCTTCACATGCACAACAAGTGAGTAGTTGCTTGCTACTTCACTGAATGATCCCAGGACTGAATCCCAAGAGCATGCAATCACAATATATCTCTACCCTTAAAGACAAACTTGGAAAGAAATTTATCTCTGATCATACACACAGCAAGAATGACTCAGGAAACAGCTCAAGCTAACAAGTAGATTTCCTTTTCAGCAAGGAGAACCAAAACACCAAAAGGAAAAGCAGAGCATGTATTCAACTCACCCTTTTTTTAAAATTCATACTTACCATCTCAAGGGTAAACGTTTGAGGTATTCTGGTCCAGAACTGCAAACTGAGCAAATGAACGTATAAAACCTAAAAATACAAACATATGTATCTGCACACATGTCTGGGTGGTGGGTGTCCATACACACACAGTATTTCAACACCCTGATTATGAAAAAAATTAAAGTTAAGCAAGCTAGAAACACAGCCATATGGTATTTGTGAGTCCCTTTACTCTTTATCTTACTTTAGCAACTTCTGTAATCTGTGCTGATACCTACTCGGCCATATACAATGTACTTCAATTGCATCCTGCTACCACTGTTTCATTCTACCTGAGAAAGTCCCTCAACCTGTGACTGTATCAGTGAAGATGCTCTGTAACGTCCCCAGCACAGTCTCTCAAATGCAAAAACCTGTACACCAGTGTAAATATGCATTTTAAGGACCCATACACTCCTGGGTCCTAACTCAGTTTCTTCATACAAACATTCCAGAAAACTTTCCACATAAAATTATAATAAATAATGAATTAAATGTTCTTTGATTCTCTTCTCCACTTTTCCTCTTTCATCTGCTGCAAGTGCTCCAAGTTCCTCTTAAAATAAAAGCACAGACCAGCACTCTTTTTCTTTTTGTCCTAACTCCTCACACACGACCAGAGGATGTAGAGCTGCACCTATCATGCAAAGGATTTCCACAAAGTAAAGGCAGTAACAGCTGGAATCCAACTCTCCATTGGTCACCTCTTCACCACCCACCATTGCATTCTGTTCAACTGAGATGAAGAACTGCACTTTCCTGGCACCCGAACACGGGCCGTCTTGTGTATAAACTTCTACTCAAAACTCAACCCCTTCTTGAAAAATACTGTTGTGTTATGGATGCCCTAATAAAAGCTCATATGTGAGACTTCCCTCACATTTTAAATAAATACAAGCAATAAGTAATAAGCTTAATTTTCTTACCTGTCACCAAAAAGCATTGGCTTTTGGAGGCACTGCACACAAGCCTCATGAAACCACTGTTTACATTTGCAGCACTGCAACATCTTTAGATACCAGCTTCAACAACAGAAAGAGACACAAGATGTGTTTAAAAAGTTACTGAAAATTGTTTCTTCATTATTTTAAATTAAATAGGAAGGGATCTTTTGACTCAAACTGATTTGCAGTTTAAAAAACAGTCATCTCTATGGATATTTCAATAACATTTAGTTCCATAATGAATTATTAGAAAAGACAGGAATCATAAAAGATAGCCTAGTAAAAGAATTCATTAAGTTATTAAATTAAGAAAAAACCCATTTAATTTACCCTGACATCCACCTTTTAGTTCTCAGTAAGAATTCAGGAACTCTGAATGAACTTCTGACATCCTAGATTAACTTCCTTGTTATTTTCTAAAGCACAATACAACTGCATTAAGTCACAAACATTTGTCTGGGGATCCAACTACCTGAATCCTCAAAAGAAACCTCACAGTTTACACTTTTTCCTTTTTCAGCTTCTCCCTTGAGAAAAGGAACCATGCAAAACTGACAGCCATGTTTGTTGAAGTCTCAAGAGTCTCAAACCAGAGCACTGTCCTGTGTGTATACACTCAAAAACTTTGCTTTTTTGTGGGACTCTTTACTTGCCTTGACCTCAAGTCTCCAAGGCTATCTTATTCTTTCACTCATTCATGCAGACAGAGTACTCATCTCTACCTGCTTAACAAGTCCTCTTCTTGCCTTTCTAGTAAAAGAGAACCAGCAGAGGACTCTGTAACGCCATGAGAGGTAAAATAAAATCTCTCCCCTGTCAGTCACTGAAAACCAGGATATGACATTATGGTAGAATCAGAAAGCTGTCTATTCCAAGAAAATTTAATAAACTAATCTCCAGGTACATTTATTTTTGTGACTTATGACAGCTGAGTTAACATCAGAAATAGTCTGCCTAGAACTGCAAGATCATCAACAAATAACTCCATCCAAACTTAACACATAACAGTAGCAACATAAAAAATTCTTGCTGATTACAGAATGTACTGTGATTGTCACATGACAAAATTAAAACAAACCAATATATTTTAGGGGAGAAGAAAAGACTGTAATATATTTCCCACTGTGAGACACTTCAAAAATGTATAGAGAATTCAAAATCCCACTTTGCATCTGGTTTCTGATACGTACGCACAACAGAAACACAAAATAAGTTCATTAGGAACTAGAAGGAAAGAGTCCAAGTTTGTAGGTGCAGTAGACAAAAGTTCTTACATACTATGCATTTACTTACTCTCCAGGTCCTCCACAATAGCAGTAACACTGCTGGACATTGGTTTTATGACCTGCATCCCACTCAAGATCTGTTGCATTATATGGTAACGTTTGTTTCATGACTTGCAGTGCTTTGGCATTTGGTCCTTTCTTAAGCGCACCACCTCTCTGGGCCAAAACAGATATATTAGTTTACAAAAACCAGTCATATCTTTCTGAAACTTTCAAAGTTTTTCACTTGATTGTAGAAAGGTTTTTGTAACTTTTAAGTCAAATATTTTCAGGTGTATTTATGTTTTAATACTAGCATGTTTGTTTAAAAGTGTACCATTGTCAATTTCTAAAAGTAGCATTACTTCTCAACATACAAAATTTGCCTTCAGACCAAAGATAAAGAAATCACTGGAAAAAAAGCCATATCTTTTTATTATTTCAATTTCAAAAACAAAGATGCATGCAATATGAAATGTATTAACATTCTTTTCTAGAAACACACCTTTGTTGTTGTTGCAAAGACACACTGCCGACAGAGCCATTTATCATCTGAATCAATCACACTGGAATCAATATTTGGTGTGTGACACAGCTGATGGTAACCTGTATGAAAAATCATCAGCCAAACTGTTATTAAAATGACAAAAGCTTACACAGAATTAACTATGTTACCAAAAGCACATAATGATGGATAATGCCTTACAGTTGCATTAAGTGCCAAAAACCTGAACAAAAGAATTGGTAACACATTCAAAATGGTGTTTTAAATTTTCTTAGTAGAAAAAAATAATCTTGACTTACAGAACAGGTGTTAGTCACTTTAACATGGATTATCATCTTTCATTGAGCTGTTAATAGCCACTAAGGGCTACAAAATTTAAGATCAGTTGAGCAGTCAGTCATAGCCGGGCAAATATCCTCCCTTGTGAAACAAATCAAAACATCTTTTAAAATTCAGTAAATAGAAAAAAAATCTAGTTACCTTGCCCACATTTATCACATATAACCATTTCATTTGGTGCTTCTGAATACTCTTCCTGACATATTGTACAGACCATTTCCCCACTCTCAGTGGCTCCTAGACAAAGATGAGATTTTGATTTTTTTCAGATTACATCTGCAGTCGTAACAGTTACCACATGTATAGCCGTCTTCATAATTTCACTTACAGATGCATGCATTGTAGAAACACGTTGTTACGGTGCCAAACTTCTTAATAAGAACATATTCAGACATTTTGTACAGACTATATTATAAATATTTATATCACTTATGATAAGCTGTCAGATATTTATAGGCTTTATATTGCCTACTGACTAAAAGGCTATGGTTCCTCAACATCAACAATAAAAATTCAGTAACTGAATAAAGAATGCAAATTTAGGCTAAAAATAAACACTATCTGAACAACTAATAGATCTTCTGTATTTATACTACTTTGTGTTTCTTTGCATGTAAATACATACACATTTTGCCTATTTTTGACAGATCTGCCAAAGCTGCCTTAAACTCCACCATTACTACAGTTATTACTACCTATACATATCTGCAAGCACACAAAAGCACACAGCTATGGTAGAGGAAGGAGAAAAACTAAGTTTGCAAACTGCAAACAAAACTATGCCTTGCTCCATTTATACCACACACCAATGTAACAGTTGTTTAAAATACAAGCTTCTTAATTACAGAATATTCTGAGTTGGAAGTGACCCATAAGGATCAACTGGAAATTTTCTCATACTCATTTATTAAATTTTGATAGTTAGGATAAATGAATCAGAGTATAAACTAGTACTACACAGAAGCAGAACAGAATTTTTTACAAGCTTCAAGAAATAAAGCAGTTGATTTTTTGCTATTCCAAATACAAAGCTTTTCCTTTACATAGACAGTGTTTAGCTCAAACATCAAGAATCAACAAGAGCCAGAGCAGATTTCCATTGTGTTTGTACAATGAGGAAATTGACACTGATTTTCAGAAGAAATTATCATCTGTGCTTCATTAGCATTAGATTATAAAAACATTAACTGCTATCAAAATGTTTGAAAACCAATAAGGTATTAAACAATAGGTGCCTCACTTGATAACTACACATTCCTTTATATCACATGAATACTCCAAAACCTGTAATGGTTTCTTATGTGCAACAGTTATGGTGTTCCTTTTAAGTGTCAAAACTCTGTTCAAACATAAGATTCACCAAGTTTTAGTTTCTTTCCATATTATATAGTTTCAACTGAAAACAGTATGAAGAATATGGTGTAAATTACGGCCTGAACTTTCTGTTAAGGCAAAGAACATAATCCACCCCCACCCAAACAAACTCAAATGTGATTATTTTTAGAAGTCTTTTCCACCTCACACACATGAAAACAAACAAACAAAAGCCCAAAACAAAACAGTAACTTCAATGACAGTTGTTTGAATTTTTTTTTATTTGTTTAATTTTTGTTCCTGGTTCACACTAAATTATATCACTCTTTGGAATAAAATAATATAATATAATCATCTTTTTTAACAGGTAACAGTAATCTAAACAAATAGGATACCAAACAATAACTACTTCATGGAGATTCTTGCCTGTTTGTATGTCCTTCCAGAGAACCCAGGATTTGGAACTGTCTTCAAATATAATGAAGCAGTTCTGTTTCAGTTTGTTTATCTGAAAGACAGAAATACAGTGGAAGTCATGATTAAAAGCACCAAAGAGAAGAATATATTTAATACTACATAAGTGAGACAACAATTCTGCAATTTTCAACAGTATGCAATACTTTAAGATTCCAGTGAAGTTAAAAAATGTGATTACCTTTTTGATAGTTCCAAGATAAAACAAGCCATCTGACCATCTAGCTAGGACATCCTGACCTTCCTCAAATTTACAAAGTGGTTTTTTGGCTTTCTGTCCATCATGTAACGACAGCTTGGCCAGAGATGTTGAGCTCTTATGGCTGCGACGTAAAGGAGACCGCTTATGGACCAGTGAATTTCCCACCGCTGTGGAGTCTCTAAGGGAAGGTAAGCAAGAGAAGAGGTAACCACAACTGGCTTAAAGGAACCGTGCATTGGAAATAGCAACAGGACCAACTCCAGAACTTCAAGTAACAACAGACCTGCTCATCTTTTCTAATTTTACACGCCTTTAGTAGTGATGCCTCTGCTACTATACAAGGGTACCAAATCTGAATGGAACAAGTTTATAAAACAGAAGTGTTCTAGGAAATCAACAAATGTAAACGAGGATAGGGATGCACAAACTTCCCAGCTCAGAGACTCTTCATAGAACCACCAGAAGCATTGAAAAACACATTAAAAAAATTCAATACAGGATTACTTATGCAAAACTCAAATCACTGCCAGTTTTTTAAAATTCCAAGGAAGCTAAAAAGATCCCAAGCCAATTCTAACTGCATTACCTTGGTTGGGAGAATACAGGTTGAGCATTATGCTGGCTCAAGGTAAACACTGAGGTACCTCCAACAAAGAATCATGCAATGCCACTAAGCATAGCTGTAGAGCTTTCCAGCACAGGAAGAATTTCTGCATGGTGAATTTTTTATGTAAACTTAATTTTCCTCTCTGTTAGAGTCAGGGCGGAAAATAATAAGAAAGGAAAAACAACAGATATTGCAAAGTTTCTTCATACATGAAACCCAAATTTGTAAGTTATTTGTATCAATAAGCATTTTTCCTCATATATTCCACATATAGCCTATTTATATGTAAGTGTCTATATGCTTTTATGTCGGACTAGTTGTCAAACATTACACTTCAATTAAAGCAGTAAAATAGAAAAAAATATAAAACAGAACCATAGAATGCACAAGGAAGAATTTTATAAGTAATACTCAGAATTTGAGACTATGTAATAAAGCTACCATTTGTATATCCAAATGTATCTCCTCTAGAAACTACATGTATTGTGTAACTAGGATGCAAACACAGTTAGGGATCGGGGAATTAAATAGGATACAGCCACTTGAAGACCAGTTTCACCTCACTCAAGATGTCTTAGGTACATTATCAGCACCAGAAACATTTGAATTAATCTCAAAGCACTGACAAAAGCAGTAAACTAGTTAGTGTCCCATATAGTTTGAGAAGTGCTATACAGATATTTAAGAAGTTGCTCTACAGTTTCAAAGAGAAAGGAATCTTCTCTCTAAAGAATTTACTACTCACAATATGACAACAAAACTGGAAAAGTAATGGCTTAAAATATCATATTAAAACAGTTTAAACCAAGAAGGTTAGGCACAAGAAAATCAGCTGCTTTAAGCATATTTATAATCAATGTGACATTTAACAATGACATGACAGTAAGAGCAGCTAAAATGGGCCTCTGGCATCCTCATGCACAAATGAGTCACCAACTTCAGTCCTGCTTGATCCCAAACACAAAAAAATTCGGATGGGTGACTAGGGAAGACCAGAGGAACAAAATCTTTTGGCTTGTTTCACAGCTGACACCTTATCTCTTCATCTGACATCCTTCATCACTGCATCAGAAAATTAAGCTGTCATTTTCCATCTTCTCTCTTCATAGTGCAAGTAATGTTCAGACCCACCACCCAGCCACACCTCCCAGATGAAGAATCTTACCAATTCTGCTGCTTCTTACATAAAAATTGATTCAAGTTTCTGCTACTTTTCCTCAGCTCTACTCTAACCTCTGATAAATGAGACAGGATACATGTAGCATTCAAAATAGGTTTACTATAACAGAGTAGCCTGGCAGCCTAGGACACTTACTTTTTGCTTTCTCAGCACTAACATCTGATTTACAACTGGTTTGACAGAACTACTCTCAGAGAGGTTCAAAGATTTTTTTAATTTTTTTTTCTGGGGTTTAAAACCCTAGAAAAAGCTAGGTTAGCCTAGCTAGGCTAGCCTAGAAATAGGTAGGAATGTTTACTTTTCTTTTCCAGTACTTGAAAATGTGTGAAAGTTCTTGTACCAAATACACAAAAAAACACAAATCCATTTATCATAAACAGTACACACGGTGACTTTAAAAATAACTAAGTTTTATTTAAAAAAAAGTCTTCAAAAGCATTCTTTTAAGTACAAAAGTTTGTCTCACAACACCACTGAAATCACAACAAAAAAAAAAAGCGTGCATCATTTTCTGGCACAAAACACTTAAATGAATCTATACATTCACTTATACAACAACATAAATACACAATGGCAGCTTCAGACCCTGAAAAACTTTGATACCCAGCAAAGATGTGAGCCAATAAACCAGACACTTCTCCATTGTCCACACTGCTCTCTTTGTGAGTGATGGCAGTGCTGAAGTGACAACTAAACAGCTCATGAAGCAGCTCCTGCTGTGGCAGTTCATGGTTTATCTCAGAGACCGAATATAGGGTTAGTTATTACAATAGGCTGACAGTAACTTAACAGTTGCTTTCCACATGGATAGGAAGTTTCTCTCCAGGGAAACACTCAGTCAATGTTTTTGACTGTGATTAAGTAGGAAGTCAACTGTTTTAACAAGTTGACTTCAATGAACAGGACATAAGTTACTTAAAGTAAGTGTCTCTGAAGTATCTTCCAGAACCACTGCACAAGAATTGCAGTGCAGACCAGTGTAAAAGCTAAATGCATTAAATGTTACTAACTTGCCCATCTGTCTTGTCACAGCTCTGTTATAGTGGAAAGCCAAAAAGTCACACCTACTATTAAAATAAAACTTTTGTTGGAAGTTAAAATGCAAACTGAATTTCAAAATTAGCAAGCAAGAAGGTAAAAGTTCCACATTTTCCCACAATTTGCTTTCCAGTCTTCCTTCAAGTTAGCTTCATAGCACCTTCCTAACATATAATATGGTTACCAACAAAATTAGTAACCATGAAATAACAATTTCCCCACCATCTTAAACACTTCTCTCCAAGAACTCATAATTGCACAATATCCATCAGATGCGTTGTTTGTCAAAAAATCTTATACAATATAAAGATCTACATTATCTCATTTAACTTTCAAAACCAAGCTAGAGTGTATGTCACGCAGTATGTATGGCTTCACATCTCTTACTCAATGTTAAGTATGTTGTGCAGTATTCTTATTCTAGCACTTAAAATGCAAAAAAAAAACAAACACTTTTATACGCATACAATCTGATTTATGAACCATAAGCAGTTACTATGCCTAGCATTATAATTATCAAAAGTAGATTTGTTCATTTTGACTCATTTGTAACTCTAACCTCTTTATCAGCAGTTAGAAAATTTTGGTGTTCATTTGGTACCTCTATTCCTCCAACTCTGCAGCTATTCTACAGAAGGAAGAAGTGGAAAAGTGGAAAAGATTAGGGAAAAGATGTGAAGAGGCTGGAGGATTAAAAAGACTGAGGATTCTTGTTTTCAAGTGTCTTTTCCTTAAGATCATTCATATTCCTGTACTCCTTCAGTCTCAACAACTGCTGGGGAAAAAACTTCTGTTAAAAAAAACTCCCTTGTCAGGTGGTTTTTTTTTTTCCCCAGTCATTTCAGTTCACTGATCTATTTAACAGAACAGTTTGTAAGCACAACTGAATAAATGCAATGGGGACACAAACCCCCTCAGCTGGCACTGCCAGACTGCATAACTGAACTAGTCAGGTTCACTAACAATCCCCACAATCTCAGGAAACTTTTCGAGAAGAGCTGCCTGATTTGTAAATGCTGCAACAGTAACAGATGATAGCTACTCTATGAGCACAGATAGTTTTTGGAAGCATTAAAGATACTAAGTTTTAACAACTAAGTGCCCAAGGAACATTAGGAGAAAATTTTAATCCACTGAGAAAACCCAAACTGATACAAATAGTTCATTTATTCCTAGTAAATACAAATCACAATGAAGGGATGATTACTTTAAAGATTTATCAGAAGAGACTTCAGATCGAAATCACACACAGAGCATTATACTAAGCCCACAGAGGTTTAGGATCTATCTCAAAACTGGAAATGTGGTATCGCACAGGAAAGGAAAATATAGTGAAAGAATTTATGACAACTAGAGATAATCACTTCAGATTCTGGAAGTATGATGTTACTGCTGATTAATCATATTTTTTTTTAGTCTGAAGTTGCAAATTAGCCCTTTATTACCCTTTATTAGAGAAAAATGACCTATGAAGAAGTTGTAAGATGTTGTAAAATGCCAGCAGTCTGGCATTCTTCTCTCCTTAAAACAGGAGTTAACATTCACATGGAATGAGGGGAGTGGAGGTGTGGGAAGTCCTCAGAACACACAAAACTCATGGCAGTTTCACACATGGTTTATCCAATACAGCAGCTTGCTCCCTTCCCAGCAGCTCTGGAATGACAAGCTGGCTTCTCCATTAACTTCCTATTCGGTTTTCTTTCCCTTAATATGAATTCACTGACTGATATTTAAAACAAATTGAAGTACCTCACAGAGAGAGCTGGTCACCAAACAAGCCAGGTACACAACAAATGCTCACAGCTAGAAGACAGCAAAAAAGGGAAATCAATCTTGTCGAGAGTAATAATCATAGCTTGTTTACCTCGCTAAAGCCATGTTTCCAACATTGCCTGTGACTTGGATCTGGTACCTACGTTAACAGCTGGAGAAATGTTGGATCCTGGCCACATTTCTTCCTTTCAGCTTCTCCACTGTTTAGGACATCTCATACCAACCATTATCTGGTCATTGTGGCAAACATACTTTCCTCCCCCAAATAAGATTCTGCTGGGCCGAGAGGACAGTCAAAATTAACAGGATGACAAGCCAAATTTAAGTTAGCTTCCTCCACCTCAACTCAGGTCCAAACTTCAGATCAGGTTGATTCAGCGGGTAACAAAAAAAAAAAAAATCACTTTGCTTTTCATAATACCAACATTCTTGCAACAGTCACTTTTCAATTACATGTAAACATTAGTACATTGCCATTAACTTTTATTAAGCAAAGGATCAAGTACAAATCCAGATTACAGTCTATCCTCTACACTACTTCATAGACTGAAATGAATATTACTTTTCCAATGTGCCGTACCATACAACACCTACAAAACACACTTGAAGCTCCTTATCTTTACACTATTTTGCATGCTGATACAATGAAAAGCCATGTGTACCAAAGAAGGGCAAGGGGACTCTAATCTAGGCATCCCTCAGTCTAGAAAAGCAGAGAGTAATAACTGGGGGATAAGAAAAACATTATCAAAATTATTTTCAGTTTTAAGTGATGTTTAGGATAATACAGTAATTCAGGGTAGAAAGGTTCTCAGGAATTCTCTAGTCCTGCTCAGCATAGCATCAGCCATGAGGCCAAACCAGGTGGCCACACAAGCACCCTGTGCCCCTTGTTTCACTGCTGAGCTGCCACTCTGGGGAGAGGGGATGCTCTCTCCCCCATCAGAATCTCTCTTATTCCAGTGTAAGCATGTTACCTCTTATCCTGCTGCCATGAACTGCTGTGAAGAGACTAATTGCATCACACTAGTTTTCTCATAGGAGCTGGAAGGCTGCAGTTATGTCTCCCTGAAGCTGAATGAACCTGGTTCCCTAAAGCACATAAGGGCAAGTGCTGCAGTCCCTGACTGTCCTGGTGGCCCTACATAAAACTCTTCTAGTTTAATGTCTCTTGCAGTGGTAGCACCAAAACACAGCATTCTACTGAGATGCTATCTAATGACTTTTGCATAGAAGGAAATAATCAATTCCCCTCAGTCTTCTGTTATTATAGCCCAGGATACCACTTTTCTTAACTCACAGGATGCAGTCCTGGCTGGTATTCTACTTTCTGTCTGTCAGATCCCCAGACAATCTTGCAAAGCTGACCCCCAGCCAATCTTAGTCTGGGGTTCCTTCTTCAGATGCAGGACTTTGCTTTCTTATCTGCTGAATTTCATGAAGTTCATGTTCAATCTGTTCCTTCAACCTTGCTGAAACTGAGGCTGGATGAGGTTCTCCCCGTGTTCAAAAACTCACCATTTTTAACACAGAAGGTAGTCAGGCTCTTAAGGCCATGATTTATATCTTTGGTGACTGTTACCAGCCATCACCTTTCCATGCATCCAGAAACATCCCCCAGGAAGATTTCATGACTTCCCTAATAATTAAGTGAAGCTAACCAGCCTATGGTTCCCTGGGTTGAACACTAAGCCCTTTCCAGAAATGGGTGTAACACAGGCAATTCTCTAATCATTATGGATTAGCCCTGTTCTTCACAATCTGTAATAGTGAGGAAGAGCCCTACAAGAACATCACACAGGACCATTTCCTTGGCCCTTTTAAAAGCAGCCTGGTCCCATGGGCCTACATGAGTCAAATTCACATGTTTATTCAAACGTGCAGCAAGCCAATTCATAGGCCACTCAAGCAAAGCTTAACAAGTCCACCATGGACAGAGGTTAAAATATCATTTAAGGCAGAACAACTTTATCCTACCAATGATTTCAGGGTAACCATTCCATATAAGCCACTCCTTGTCAGTAAGATGAGAAATTGTAATTTGCTTATTCTCAGCTTTAGCCAGTCAACCCTATAGTACCTATATGATGATCAAATGTGATTTCACATAATATATTACTAACCCAATAGGATGGCTGGCTTTGGTGAGGTTTTTAATTTTTTCAAATAGTCTGACTATGATTTTCTTTCTCTGAATTCTTCTGTCTGGTTAGACTCTTAAAGGAACTCTCCAGTTATCACAGAATATCTTTTCATTAGCCTTGCAGCCTATTAATCTGGTTAGCAGTTAGGTCTATGAATCTGTTGCATATCAGAAAGAAGTTTAGCCAGAGGACTGAGGGGAAGTGACTGTTTGTGACACAAAACTTGTTCGACAGCATCTAGATAGAATACTGTGGTTTTGCTCTCTGACCCTGAGAAATATGACTGTCCTTAATAACATTGATGCACACTGTTAAAAAGAGGTGGTCACCAGGATAAGTGTATTCCCATGTTCATAATACTACAACCATTTAGATTTTATTTTTGCTCACAATCTCCCTCAAGGAATCTTAAATAACTAGAAGTGTTTTACATCTCTTTGATATAAATAGTGAAAGTATTAGAGTTTAAAAGATCATTACAGAATAACATATTTAGTACACAGGAAAGAAAGACAGGGCAGTCATGTACTGCAAGAGCCATTTGTTTGGGATTGATCATGTGTTTGCACATGAACATAGAGGGACAAAACAATGGTACCAGGTCACAAGACACCTTTTCCCACCAGAATTCCCCTTAACTGTATCCTCAGCACCTCTGTGAATACAGCAACTGCCTTTTGGGTTTCTACAGTATCCAAATCCAGTACATGCAGTAACACACCTAAGGGAGTGTGAGCACACACCCCAGCAATGAAAGAAATAACAGACAACATGCTACCTTGATTTGGGAGAAGGAGGGAAGAAAAAGGATTTCAGAGCTGACCAAAAGCCCATAATGATAAGTCTTCTTTAAGGTTAGTCTGCAAGAACAGCAACCTCCATAAGCATTCCACAAAATTTAAAAACTAAATCGATCTAAAACATAAGTAAAGTAGTGTTATCCTTGAAGATATTTAGTTAACAAAGTATGTCCAGACTCATCAGGAATGCTCTCATCATTAGCTCTCCTTCTCTCAAAGAAAGTTAAGCATCTTGATTTCACTTCTCCATGGAGATTATCTCTCCAGCCATACCTGGGCTTTTATAATTCTTCTCCTGTTGTGTTTTGCTCAAAGACACACTTCCTCTCCATTTCCGGCAAGGAAGGCCTGTGAAGAAGGTGAAACCAACTCTGCAGCAAGGCCAGTGGCCGGTCAAGCAAAAAATGTGGTCAATTCACAAACTAATAGAAGATTCACACTGGCTCCTAGTCACATGTGCCTCTAGTCACATCTGCAAGCTTTCTTCTCCACAACTTACATGAGGAGCACAAAATATGCTTCAGTGCCTCTACATTAATTCACATCCATTTACAGGGAAGTGTGGATCTGCATCTACATCTGACCTCCACGGTCCACTAAGAAATTAACTGGAACTTACTTGTTACAGCTGCTCTTTCCATAAATTTTACCTGATCTCCTGGTGCAGGGAAGGACAAACATAACTTCATACTAACTACCCATACATGTCTCTTTCACCTATTTAAAAAATATGTGTACCCTGCTGACTAGCCATATTAAGTCATATGAGAAGCTTCTACATCTGAATTTAAATTCTTCCCAGAACAGAAAAGGCAAGTTGTTGAGAAGCCACACACCGGTATTTGACAAAATAAGGGTTAACTGTGGAAAACATTCCTACATTATACTCTCAGCACAGATCCACATTTCACAGCTTGTAGCTCCTTGCAAAGACCCTTCTCATTTTCACTATATTATGCATTTCCTTTCATATGTACAATCTTTGTTTTCCCTTATTCTCCTCTAAATGAAAAGCTATGGACTCATTAACCTGTATTCTAATAATACAGAAATGAAACATTTTTACCTCCTCTTTTAATCTCAAATGCAATCTGAGCTCTCAAAAAAGGGACAAACATTACCAGGTTAACTTTTACCAACCTGATTATGGATCAAAAGAAAAAAAAAAAAAGTAGGAAACTTTTTTGTTACTATCCCACACGTTTGGCAGTTTGAGTGTATATCATTGATCACACTCCCTTACTCTAAGCCAGGAGAAAACCATGTCATCATCCATTACTACATTTGACCTTTTAAAGTTATGATAAGCTAGGCCTATCACAAATTCCAGAAACAACCATAATGCTACACTGCTTCCCTGGCAGAGCCTTTCATTTAATTATGCAGGTTCTCTACTTCTAATGGTACCCTGATCCTTTATGGATGAACAACACCCCCTCGTATTTCAATATTAATATCAGCGTCCAGAGCATCCAGCACTGAACCATATTGTTCTCTTTCACTAAAAGAGATATCAGCCCATTCTTTCCACAGAATTCCATACCAAAAATAAAAGAAAACGCATTACTGTATACCCTTTCAGCCAGCAACTGTTACCACACTTAAGTGGACTAAAAACCTGCTGTGCACATTCAAATCGTCAAACCCGACAGAAATTAAGAGGTGAGGTACTTCAAGCAATCAAACAAACAAAACAAAAAAAAAAAAAAGAAGAAGAAGAAAACAAAGCCACACAAAAAATCCTAAACAAACAAAAAGAAACAAAAAGCCCCAAACACAAAGTTACTAACGAAAACCACTACCTCTTTGTGCTGCTCTCTTCGCACTCGAGCAAACGCAGCCTACTCGGACAATATCCTTAAAGCAGAAGATGAAAATGCAGCTGGCGCGAGGCTGATGGCACCTCAGCGCCGCAGCCCCCGGCCCCGCCGACCGGCCCGCTGCCTCCCTTCCTTTGTTTTGGTCACCGAGGAGCACCACTGACCCCTCACACTCGCCTGCCAGCGGCCGCTCGGAGGGAGCTCCCTCCCCCTCCCTCCGAGGCCTCGGGCACCCCGCGCCGGAGCGGGCCCCTGGCCGCGCTCCCC
>WBNO01022738.1:43909-61108 GCA_013400575.1 Peucedramus taeniatus | reverse complement strand
CGGCCCCGCCTGCGCCGGCAGCGCCGGGGGCGGACGCGGGGGCGCCGCAGCGGAGGGACACGGCAGCAGCCGCGGAGGGACACGGCAGTAGCCGAGTCTTTGCGGTGGTGAACAAAGAGGGACTATTTTATCCGCGCGCGCGCCCGGCGCGGATCGATGCGCGCGGCCGGGGCTCGCTTTGGCTGGGCCTCTTATTGTTCCCGCCGCACCTGAGGGGATGCGGCAGGGTTTGGGTTTCGCCGGTCTGCGGAATCTCCGCTCACGCTCTGGGAGAGCTCCCCGCCTTGGCGGAGTCGGCCTTGCCATGTGGAATGAGCCTGGGTCCGCCTTCTTGCCCCGATGGTTAGCGAGGCGAGGCCCGGCCCGGGTATCAGCGGCCGCTGCGGCCGGCCCGTGGGTAGCGGACTGGTCAGTGTGCTCCTCTGCGCTGACATCGGGGTGCTGCCACTTTAGGAGATGAGCTGAACCTCAGTTCCAGTTTTTAGTAGCAGCTGTATTAGCTAAGCTAATGGAACAGGCTGGTCATGGAGTCTCCACTGGATTCAGTCAAAACCCACCTGGACATATTTGTGTTACCTGCTCTAGGTGACCCTGCCTTGGCAAGGGGTTGGACTAGATGATCTCCAGAAGTCCCTTCCAACACTAACCATTCTCTGATTCCAGAAATACCCTTTTGTTTTCCATCATAGTGTTTTGCAGTTGTTCAGACTCCTGTACTGGGGCCGTTTCTATGGTGTGCATGGTTAAGCCCGGCAACTGGCCCAATCCCGTGTTTATAAACACTATAAAGCTTGTCCTAACCATGTAGGGGCCTTTGCTGTGTGCAGTTCAGCCCTGTGCAACAGCAGAATGGAAGTGCTCTGGATCAGATTTCACCAACTGCTGTCACTCTCAGGAATGGCTGGATGGTGAATTTAGGATTCCAATCTGTCTCCTGCTCAAACTGCTCAAGTTCTCAAAGCCGTCTTCCCTCTTGGGATAAGCCACTGAAACTAAGGTACTGGAGCAGTTTGCCATCCCTGGAAAAGGGCACAGGGAGGGAAGCCTGGACAGAGCACTGGAGTACAGCTTAGTCTGGCCAGTTCCTAGATACAACAGAATAAAGTAGTATTTATAATCAAAATCCCTTTTCCAGAGTTGTTTTAAATACAAATTTGAGGGGATAGTTCTTCCTTGGATGCACTAGCTAGGCGCTGTTCAGGAGTTGTGATGGTCTGCTAAAAACAGACTTAGACAGCACAAAGGGTTTGCTCTGCAGATTTTCATGTATAGTGAACAGCAGTCAGGCACTGCTGATGCTGAAGGAAAAGGGTCTCCAGCTGGAGAAAAAAAATAGACTCAATCTGAATTATAGCCACATACAAATTCTTGTTTTAAAATCGCAATGGTTGTGTGAGAACCAGCCTTAAGCTAAGTTAAAAAGCAAACTTTCTAGTCAGCAACAGAATAAACATCAATAATTGGCTACATCACAGCTTCCTTTTTCAGTGCCATACTTGGAAGGTCTTACCAGCCTGTTGTCCTACTGTATATTTAAAATTAATTTAATCAAAATTTGTCGAAGTAGAATCACTTGCCTAGAATGTAAATTGTTTGTTTCACCACCAGCTCCAAAACCCCCACAAACTCAACACAAAATCTTGGGACAAGGAAGACGTGCCCTCTCTACACTCCTTGTCCTTAAAATACTGTTCCCAGCAGGAGTTTGCAGAACTTATTGCATAATTTCAGAGCTGCATGGCCCCATCCTACCCATAAAGCACCACTTGTCACAAAGCTAGGAGTTGCTGCTGGAATGGCATTGTGTGAGGGCAACACAAAAACAAGCTAGGAATCCCTGCATTATATAAGAATAATTAGGATTTGATAGATTGATTTGTTTGCTATTACATGGATTGCATTAGTTAGGCCAGAATGTACCCTCAAAGCTAGTTACCTTTAGCCTTATTACTAAAAAGAGCAGACTATGAGTATTTTACCACAACCTCGATTTCGTGTAATTCTCCTGTAATATCCGAGAAGAACAATATGAGCTCATAGCCAATCACCAAGAAAAAAAATAATTTAAACTCTATTTCCTCTAAAGTCACCTGTTACTGGCAGCTAGAAAGATTCCAAGCTCAATACCTCCCACATAGACACCTCATCCCCCACCAGCCTAATTTAGTAACTCATAGTATAACATCCTTTTTGATCACTTCAGCAAGTCACTGAATTTCCCTGTGACAGGAAGTCCCTTTCCAGAGCAGAAGGTGTGACTCCCACCCATCCAATCCATCTGCTAGATCAGGTAAATCAAATGGCTGAGGGGTACATAGACACAGGTGACTTAAGTTCAGTAACTTGTATTCCAGGACAAGAAATTTGCACAGAAAGTGTAACATTGATTATTCCTCTGCACAGCCTGACCAGATTATTACAGGGTTCAAAATCTTGCTGGAAATGTGCAAATGCTCCTTTACAAATGGTTTTCAATTTGAAATGCTCAAACTGGCAAACCTATATTTGCAGAAGGAGGATCTTTGTTAAAGACTGACACATGGGGCAAAAAAATCAACAGCAATAGCAAAATTTTCTGGGTTTAGCAATTTAGAATGTTTAAACAACTTTTTCTAGCATTACCATTACTATACTTTGAGATGTGCATGATTAATCTGACTTGGAGCAAGTTAGAATCTTTGTTTTGTATTCAGTGCTAGCAGTAAGTAAAATAACCAGTTATTTCTTCTGTTCATATTTAGCAAGACTGTATGTCATGCCTTTTTGAAGGAACTTTCTTAACTTACTTTCTTTTTTTGTCTTCTGCTAATGTCTCAAAAGTATTTCAAAATATAGTTTAAGCAATCTTTCCTTGTGTGTTTTCAATTCTAGATATATTATGTCTGTACTTTGATAAACAGAGTGACCAAAGCCAAATTAAATTTCTTTACCTGCAATGTTGGTAAGGGCTTTCTTGTGTAGAAGTTTTGGAGAAAAAAAAGACTTTTATTATCTGTCATATTCTGCTTAATAATAGGTATATTCAGCTTTATTCCACATCATCTTATAAATAGCTGTGTTTCAGAAAGAAGCTAAATAATAACAACCTAGCACTGTCTTTATCTCTGTTTATATTTGTCCATATACTGTTAGGCAATATCTTGCCAAAAAGCAAAGTATTGGATTTTAAAAATTGTATCTTGCCTTGCTGGCACAGCAGAGAGAAACTAAATTTAATATTCAACATGTAAATTCCCTGGTACCCAGCAGAGATGGATAAATTTGAAGAGTCAGAACAATGGCGTTAGCCCTTCTCTCAAACATTAATGTATTTTTTGCAAGTTAGTGTTTTTTATACTTTTGTTGCCTCAATTTCCACATAAACATTAAAAAAGCAAACCAAAACACACAAAAACCAAAAGTGTAAGTCAGCAGTGTATGTAGATAAGAGCACCAACTGCTGCACAGTATTATTTGCCATTACCTTATTGTATCACACAACATAACATCAAAATGATACTCTTGAACAAGACAATACTGTGAAGCTTATCCTTGTACAGATGGTTGTCATGACCACAATTCAGCAAGGAGGAAAAATTAGATCCCAGGACATTTTCTCTGCATTGTTTAAGCACAGAAACAGCAAGGAAGCTCATCTGGGATCTTCCTATCTTAAATCGAGATAAATATGGTACATCCACTTTTACATAAGCATACTAATTAGTAAGACAATGCACATATGCTGCATTTATTAGAGCTCAACTCAGAAAATAACCTTCAATTTCAAAATTTAAAAAATAGGCAACTGGTGAGATATAAAGTATTTTGTATTAATTGTCTTACAACTAGCTAACAATTGTAGTAATTATTCTCTCTTTATGCTACAGATAAAAAAATAACACTGAAAACATTTAAAAAATCTTTAAATATTTTTCTAGATAGACAAGAATATTAATATTTTTTCATTCTCACATAGCATCAATAGAGAGGAAAGTAAATTCATATTACTGGTGGTAAGGTACCTTTACGTTGGTCTGCACACAAACCCATGTTTTTCCTAGTACAAGCACTTTGCCATTTCTTCCTTTTCTACCTTCTCAAGAAGCAGGGAATCCTGGAAAAAAACTGCCCTGTACTGCATCCTCTTCTTGTGAATGTCATGATCTTGCCCAATAAATCTTGAACTATAAATACACTCTTAAATGTGTTCACTGTCACTGTTGACCCAATTTAGCCAGTCAAATACTAAGTTTTTTTCTGTTAAATTCAATGTATAGAAAAACAACATATTTGCCCCACTAATCCTAAGCAATTAATTTTTTATTCTTAATATTTAAAATTCTGCTAACTTTTAAAGATAGACTATTATGAGTATTGCAGTCCTATTTTTTTATTATTAAGTCTCTAAAGCCCTTCTGCAATACATATATTAAACAGCAATTACTGTGTGGGTTAACGTATGATCTCTTTGTATCACAATCTATATTAGCCTTTCAACTAAGCTGCATCTAGACTTGCAAATCATTAGAGGGTTGTTTACCTTTGAAAAATTAACATTTAGCAATGTTATAATTATTCTTTACATCTCTGTCTGTCACTATTTCTCAAAGCACCACAGACACTATAAGAAAAAAACAAAACAACCAACTCTGCCTGTTAGGTCTGCGTCTAAGGCAGACACTTGAGATGCTTGAAAAAATGTCAAACAAGCTGACGCTTTAAAAGTCCTTAATGCTTCATTCACTTACAATTTTATTCCAGGTGCATAACCTTGCTGATATTCGTTGTAAAACATAAGCCAAGATTTTGTATGACTGAGTACTCTTTGGTAGGTGGATAGATAGTTCTTCAAATGATCTACAGTTCATAACTCAAGGCACTTGCAAGTTATTAAATGCTCACATCATTCTGCTATAAGCCCTTAGTTATTCCTATGTTGTAGTTCATACCCTGCTGTGGCTGAATTCTGTTTGCTGGAAGTGGCTGAACAAGAAGCAATCCCTCAGTTCTCGTATGTATAACTGTGCAGAAAAAACAAAAACTTCTTGTAGACTGAGATACTCAAGGACAGAAATAGTAAGAGATTGAGACACAGTGTTTCTACATTATTTACAGCATCTTTGCGTATCCTAGTTAAGAGCAGGAAAGGCTTTTATTCTAAGAGATTATGTCTCACATCTATCTAAGTTATACTAACACTGTTTTGTACCTGAATACAGTGAGTGAGTCTGAAGGAGAAAAAAAATATCTGTTGGATTAGGTTTGGCCTTGCTGAGAGTGCTTATGTATGAGTTACTGTGTTTTTACTGCTAATACTGTTTTTTCTGAGTTGAAGACTTAGGAGCAAATGTAGCAGTATTTTAGCTCTACAAAATAACTGTGAGAGAACTGCAACTTAGTACTATTCCAGCTAGTGGGAATTTTGTGATGGTATGTAAGTATGGTCCTAAGTAATCTTTTTCTCCTTTTTCTTGTGAGACCAGTTCATAAAAATCTGAGCTCATTATTCAGAAGTGGAATTTAAGAAAGGTTTACTCTCTGCTCTCTGCCTGCACTGTCATTCTGCTGCTGTGGTCGTATAATTGCTTCCTTTCAGAAAACAAACAGCTGCCAAGTCTTGAAATCTTGGTTAATTGCTTGGATCAGAAAGGGATTGGGGTTCTCAAACTCCCTGAGAATTCAGTCATGCACTAGTGTGATGCATTCCTTCCCCTCCTCTCTATGCAGATTTCAAAGCAGTTACTGAAGCTCTAGCTTGTGCCTAAAGTTAAAATGCAGAGTCAGCATTTCAGACCTAAAGCCTAAGCAAGCATTTAATTCTTTCACTTTAGCTCTGCTCTGCAGATTTGCAAAAGTAATTGCAGTCTCAAATATTTTACATTGTGATGGGCTGTATCATAGCTTCTTGAGGACTGGAGCATCATAGTGTTTTATGGTAAGGTTTTGTCTGTCAGCATCTGTGCTCCTTTGTGGACTGTAAAAATATCTGCTAGAGCAGAATTTCCAGCTCTTTTGTGGTTAAATTTTGTAGCCATACAGACCAGACTTACCTCTTAACTCTAAACTGAAGTTAAAAAATGTTTAACAGCCCCTCAGGAGATAGTCACATGGCAGAATATTGCCATTTCATCTGCGGTGAAAAATCTGTTCTGGACATGAGTCTGGCTGGAGGGAGAATTGGTACAGCATTCCTTCTGCTCTCCCAGCACCTGGTATGTGGTATGGGCCTTCAAACAAGCTTTCAGCAGGTCTGCCAAGTCCTACTCAGACAGAAAATCCCTCACTTCTCTTATTTTCTTTCCTTTTTTTTTTTCCTACCTGATAGCATCTCTTTATTTATGGAGACAAAATAGTTTTGAACAGTACAGAATGACAGGACCCTGCTAACACTTAGCAGGGGCTGAAGAGCTATTTGCAGCCCAGAAAATTCAGCTGTGGAGGTTGAAGATAAGGCAGTAGCCCCTTCTGCTGCCAGCCCCAGGGGGCTGCACAGAAAGAACTGTAAGTGGTCCCAGGCTGACACACCTAAGTCACCAGTTGCATGCTTCATTCTTGCAATGCTTATGAAATAATGATACTGTTACACTTGTTAACTTTGATATGCTTACTTAAAAGCTGCAATCTAAGTGTCATTGTTTTAGCTAACCCAAGTGTAATAGCTGTTGTCACACACATATTTTGATCACTCCACACTGATGTCATGTTCTCTCAGCCTGAAAGCCCAGATTTTGTTCCAACGCAGCATTGCTTATCTGCATTCAGCTAAAAAAAAAGTATACAGAAACAGGATCAAAATCAGTTCTTATTACATCAGTCACTTATTTTCTATTTTGGCTTCTTTCATACCAGCACTGAGGCAGATCCCTATTTATACAGTCCTGACTCTATCCCTAAAATTTGGGGCTGCTGTGACAGACAGGTTTTTCCATTTTTTTTTTCTCTTGTGCTATGTTCTTTTGTGATGAGTCTCTAAATATTAGTTAAATATCCAGTCATCCCTTCTGCCAGCTTTTACAGCGAGGTGGAAATGCAAATTTTACAAAGCACATCAAGAGCTGGCAGTCCTGCTGCTTCCCTCTCAGTATGCTGCCATGGCTCCCACCGAGCCTCTGTGGATACTCCTCTGACCTGCTCTGTACCCTCAGCAGCATAAACTAAGCCCACAACAGTGGTTAAAATGTTTTCTGCTGGTTCAGTCCCCTAAGCCTATTCCTCCCAGAGCAGGAGAGGCCTGGGCTGAAGAAGGGGCTGGGGAGCAGAACACCAGCAAGAGGCTTTAAATCCAGCTCTGCAGTCTTAGCTGAGGATACAGTTACCTGACTCAGCCACACTTGTCCAACAGCTGCTGCCATCCAAGGTTGCAGTCACTTCTGCTCAGGGACATGCTGGCTCTCCCCAGGAGCCATGCAGAGGTGGCAGCTCAGTGAACTGCTCCTGCTGAAAAACATTAATGTATATGTGCATATATAACACATACATGTATGTGTAAAAATAGCTTTGTTTGCAGACAGGTCAGCTTGCAGGGGCTGAGAGCTGAGAGCATGTACATATTGAAAAGGGAATACAGAACTGAGGTAGCAGAGAAGGTGATAAAAATATTCATCGCAAAATGGAAATGCCGAGAGAAAAGGCTTATTTCCTCCTGTGTTTAAGTTACAGGATGAAATACCTACAACAAGCCAAAAGGGAAACATAAGCTGACCTTCAGTTTGATCCTATGGGCTGCCATCTCTTTCAGATGCCCAATACATTTCTGTGGTCATGGGCCACTCATGAAGTGAACAACTGAAGCATTTCTATTATGGGACAAATGAGCTGCTTCTTGTGTCAGGAAAGCAGAAGTTTGCCATGCAGGACTGCCAAGTAGCTACACTGGCCCTGAGAATTCACTGCTGCTGAGAAGTGTCATGGGATGGGCTCAGCCTGACTGGAGTGGAGGGCCACATGCCTCCCTCACTGGGCAGCACCGATGGCCATGGAGGGGCACTGATGGCTCTGCTGTGCCCCACTGCGCCCAGTCGAGGACCATCCACCTGCCCATGAGAGATGCAAAAGAGAGTACCCAGACCTGCCATAAGCAGATGTGAAGACAACTTCAGGATAAGAAAGACCACATTCAAAGAGCTTGCTAATATGAAAACACCCTAAAAAGCTGAGACAAATTAAAGAAGACAATGCACAAAAGGGAAGGCCTAATAAGCGTGTGTGAGGATTATCTAAGTCAGAAGTCAGTTTGCTATAGATTAATTCTCCTTCAACTTACAACACACTGTCAGCTTGTCTCTCCCAGCAACTTTACCAGCTGTCTCCAACTTCTCAGGTGGGATCAATTCTAGAGCTGTATTTGCCAGAGATAGGAGGAAATGTAGGCAAGCATTGATAAGACACTGCACTAATGTGCAGGAGGTTGCTAAAAATAGAACTGATTTTTTTCTGCCTTGCCTGGAATTCAGGAGACCAAGAGGTCAAGTAGTGATGGTCTCTAAGGACTTTTTAATTTACTGCAGGTTCTAGGATGTAAAATGCCCGTGACAGTGCTATCATGCTACTAAAGATCTAATGCTGTATCAGATTACTGGTGTGATTTAATTACCAACGAATAGCCTGTGGTGAAAAGGGCACCCTTACTTGCTAGACCTGTAAATCCAGGTCTTATTTTAAAACTTTTTTTTAATCAGAAACAGCAAATTTATTGAAAATGTACTTCTGTTTAGAATGAACTTTGAATCTCATATGATGTCTGGGAATATGGATGGGGAAAATAAAGAGATGGAAAAGTTGTATAGTTATCACTCTGCTCTGGTTTTAAGTTAAAACAAATTGTAACCATTGATTCCTGATGGAAAATTATATTTATGGTTAGAGTTTGACTGGAAGTTAAACTAGATATAAACGCGCATTCTTAGTTATGTAAATTAGTCCATGTTCAAACAATATTGATGCAGAAGGGTTTTTTATGTGGACAATTGCACAATGAGAATAAGAAGCTGGGATAAAACAGGTAGAAGCTGGGATGTGAATACACAGTAAGTCTGTTTGTGTATAAAGAGGAAGCCACAAAATAAGTTGATTGAGAACTCTGCAAATCTCACATCAAACTCAGCGTAAACTATAACAAACTATTTAATAAGTATCTAGACAAAACAGAAAATAAGTATCTGTAGTAATTTGAAATATTTTCATAGAAATCACACAATTTGTGTCAACTACAATGACTGCATTGACCGGCTACCACTTAACCCTTCTTAGAGGTGTAAAGGTCTAACAAAGACTCTCTGTGTCTTCAGAGAACCGTTCAGTTTACCTCACCCACTACTTCTTTCTTTTCAGATGTACTCCCAAATCCCAAACCAAAATCGGTGTTGTGGGTTGGAAATGTGGGTTTATGAATTGCTTCCTTTTGTTCAGCTACACTGTAATGTAAAAGATCTAGAAAGGGTCTGATTGCCTGCTCAATCAAAAGAAAAGGCTGTATCTGCTGCAGCTCCTGTCTGAGAGTGTCTGATGGTGGTGTCATTTGAACGCTGTGTTTGGAAAGAGGGCTCTGGACATATGTACAATGAGAACTCAGGGCAGGCACAACAGTTGCACTGTTCACCATAATGACACTGAATATATTCAGTTTAGCACAAAAGATATGTGTTCAGTGTGTTTCCTCTGAGATAATAAAAGATTTAATTAACTGCAAGAGCTTATTTCTTATATATTTAGACATTTTAGCAATTTTTAATACGCTTGATTGTATATAAAATGCAGCTTTGGTTTCTTTTAAACAAAAGACAAGGAATCAGCATGATTTCTGATGTAGATTCATACAGGGCAATCTTAAAATACATCTTTAAGGCATATGTTCTTACAGATACCACATTGTCAAATAACAAAGTTACTTTAGTTGTAGTTCCATGATGCATTTTCTTTAGCAGTTGGGCTGCTTTAATGAGTTCTGACCACAGTCTGCTTCTTGGGTGCTCTCCACACACCCTTAGTGCAGGCAAAAACTTTGTTCAGCTGCGCCGCAAATTTCATAATAGATATAATCCAGGTTAAAAATAACCTCTAATTAAAAACAATTGAATAATATTGATGAGTGGAGGGGTGGAATGGTGTGTATGTGATACAGAAATAAAATGAGCTGTGAGGCGGCAATACAATAATAACTTCATCTATTGTGAACTTCAGTGTTGCTGTTAAAGCATGTAGCAGAATTGATCAGTGAGAACTGCAACACCAGACTTGTAGAGCCTTGTAAGAACTGGGCATAAGCCTAATTTGACAAGGTATTTTTTAGCATAACGGTATGGTATAGTCAATCTATGACTGTAGTGATACTTACCTTGAACTTTAATGAAGCATAGAGGTAAAAATAATACTGCATACTATATTAGCATGAGCTTGGTTATTTTTTAAATTTTATTTTGTAGCATTTTAAACTGTTACTGCTCCAAATTGCCTTTTGTAATTTATTTTGGGAAAAGAAAACACCTTTAGAAATGCTATAACCTAGTATTTATTGTGTTGTCATTTTTTACTAGGTTGTATGGATGGATAAAAAAATCTGTTGTTCAGAAATATGTACTATTACACAGAAAAGAACCCAAAGAATATGGTTTTGACTACTGAATTTATTCTGCCTGGGTATTTTTAATGATGTAAGAAAATGTGTGTGCGAAAGCAGCTCCCTACTTTGCTTAAAACAGCATTTTTCCTTCTAAAAATCAGTCTAAGAATTAAATAGTTTTACTTAATTATAGAAATTATATTTACAGAGGGAATTCCTGCTAAGTACTGTGGAAATTTAGATGTTGACAAATTTAAAATAATTCAATTACTACTTAATGCCTACTGGCATTTTCAATCAACAATCCCACAGCACTTTCCATGAAGTAGGCTCCAGGAATTAATTAATATATAATCAATACATTCCCTACTCTAGGGATTGAAAAAGGCATCTGCTCTGTGCCAGGAATATACCTGACTGTCTGTTTGTTTTTTGTTTATTTAAAGGGAAGCGAAAACTATTTTATCTAGGAAAAAACCCAATGATAAATACTTAATTAGATTAACTGTTCATGTATTTATTAAGAGTTTGGAATTTTAGTAATATAGATGTGGCCTTCATAAGTGGTGATATGCTATTTTAAAAAAAAGTTTGTGTATTACCAATTACCTCAAAATTGCCAACTTCAATAAGCTACTACTGAAAATACATTATTTTTTTTTAACCTAAAAATTTGATGGACCTTACAATTAGAGGTTTCCTAAAAGGAAATATTTCTTTCCTAGAGCTTTCTTCTAATCATTACTGCTTTTTCGAGGGTGCTGCCAGAATCCTCTAACAATTCAGTTCAAAATTTCTGGATTTCATGTACAGAGGTTTTGAATGAAACAAAAAAAAATAAGACAAAATATTATGTTTTTATTAATTTTTATCAATATCATGAAGACTGTTTGATAAGGCATGCCACTACACTGTACTAATTCTTGCTTATGGGACCAGATTTCCAGCTTCATTATGAACTGAAGCAGATTTACTTGTGTATGATTTAAGGCCTGACACAACGAGTAGCAGTTCAAATTCCTACACAACACATTTCATTCATTCTGCCCAACAAATGGCTAGGTTGGAGTATGTATTATAAGGAGACATCAGTTTGAAGGCAGACTTGAAGTGCTTTTCATTGTATCCCATTTTAAGTAGTTCCTCTTTCTGCCACATCTTCCAAATGTCAAGGTATTCCTGCCTTTCTGAATATGGCACTCTGCATGCATAATCAAAATGGGGAACTGATGTGGCTTTTTTCTTTTTCTGTGATATTTTTAATTTGAGTTCAGCAGACAGTTCACCATTCAGCTACACAAAGAGCTGCCTGGCAGAAGTGAGAGAACAGCATGGGAGTAGGTGTAAGTGGTAGAGGATGAGTGAGGCTTCACACAGCAGCTCTGCTATCTGTAATTGCTCTTCTGCCCATTTTTCTCCTCTATACCGTAGCTGGCAGAAGGCAGGGCAGAGCTGTACCTCACTAGCTGAGGTTCACAGTCTAGCATTTTAGCAGGAACTGACTTCTCAGGCAATTAAAGCAAATGTGCTCAACTGTGAACGGAAAGAGTTCTGTAGTGGAAATGTCCTCGGGCAGAGGGGATGGCAGGACAAAAGGGGGTAGCAATGCATTAAACCATTGCAGCTGTTTTCTGCTTTGTGCTTAAGTCAGAGCTCTTCTAAGTGCACCACGTGTTGAAAAATGTACTACCCTGCTCAGTGAATGTTCCAATATTATACTTCCTTAGAAGTTAGAAATTAGCATCTTCTTTCTGAATTGAATTCTGCTCATCTCCTCATCTTGACCTTCTTGTATCAGCATGTACCAGCTTCAGTACTGGAATCTACTATTTAGAACCTAAGAGGATTTTTTAAAGAGTGTGGGCTAGGACTTGGATATTTCCTAGCTCTCTCTTTTACCTTATAAAGCAAGCAGGAAGGTGCAAGTGTTAATTCAGAGGAAGAAATTTTGGGAAATGGGAGTAGGGCATGAAGAAAATTCTAGCTAGGCTGTTTATTGGAAAGTCCATAAATAGGAATTAAGACTAACATTTCTATTATAAAAGGTTTGTGGTTTTTAACAGATGACTACCACAAGCATAAAATAACAGAACAAAGAAGTCTTTTACTTCAAGTAAAAGAAGTTCAGAGTAGATTATAACTTTATTTGCCTCTAATTCAAAGAAGGAAACAGCCGGGATAATTAAGTAAAATAACCTTGTTGAAAATAAGTTATCTGGAAATTATAAAAGGCTTTCTAAACCAGAAATAGGTTAATACTAGCAAGTGTACTCTGACCATGCATTTTAACACATAACCTCAATTAGTTTTGGGTAAAATTCTTGAACCTCACAACTCCAGCAATTAATAGAGGAAGTAGACTTGAAAGCACAAATATGTACAAAGGAAACCTAATTTTATTGGTTGATTGAATCTGAACTGTGTTGTCTTTGTAGACTTTGAAATACAGACAGGCAAACATAAATGCAAAATGTTGTTTTGCCTTTGTTTGCAATTGACCACCTTTGAATCTTTTCTTCTGAGCACAATATTTATGGAGTTTTCTTAATCCTCTAATGTGTACAGGATTGTAACATGTAAAGCTTTCTATTCTGGATTTTTGAAGACCTATTTACTCTAGATATATAATGTTATTAAGACCTATTTACCATATTGTTTTTAATACATTTTAATTTAAAAAAATATACCCTAATAAAAGAGTAAACATTATGTCCCTCAAAGCAAAGACTTGTATGTCAAATTAATCAGTATCTCTGAATGTTTAATAATAGTGATTGTATCTAATCTCAGTCAAGAGCTACAAATGAGTCACATACATTCATGTAATTTATCTGATGGTAAAATGTGATCTTTTACAAGGAAATGTGTTTAAATAAGGGAAAGGTTTCAGTGGTTACAGCCTTTTTGCTGCTGTGTAAGTCCAAGCCACTGATGAAAGGAATTGGAGTGTCTCTAACCTATCTCAGAGGAAAAATTAGTCAAAATTAGTTTTTAGTTCAGATCATTGATTTAGTTCTTTTTACAACAACAAAAATGTTTGTGCCAACCCAAGGGAGAAGGTAGGTACCAACAGCAAGAAAAGGTGACACCATCAACTTCAGCAGCAGGGTGGATTTATGTGAGATTAAAGTGACCATGTAAATAGAGCCTTAGAAATGAAACCTGTTGGCTGGAAGAGTCCGTCTCCTCAAACAGATTAATGATTTGTTTATACTGAGTTAAGGGACAAGGGAATCCTTGACAGGCTGGGTCTGCTTTCTGGGTAAGAGATGGCTCCACCTACTCATGCAATAGAAGCATTACCATTTATAAGAGTCTGAAAAGGAAATAATAGGAAATAATCTATTAGGATAAAATTAAAGCTAATACACTGATTAAGTCAGAGTTCACAGAAATTTGCAAAGGGGAAGGAAACTGTCTCTCTCTGAAGGGAACATGAGGGAAAGTTTAGATATAAAGGTTGGATGGGTCCCCAGATCTTGATTCTCATCCATAAAGACAGGCCTAAGAAACTAGAATCTGTATAAAACCAGACTCCTAGGCAGATATGTGAGCAAGTAGATAGCTGAGTAGCACAAAAAGAGAGAAACCTCTAAATTTTTCTATACTCTATTTTAGGAAATGTGGGTAATTTTATTTTAAATAATTACCATATTATATATTGTAAATACACTTATTAAATGTAGCTACAAACCTGGGCAATGGCAAATGCTAGAGCATTACATTCTACTGGTGCTGTAATACTTTAAGACTGTGGTAGCTGCTCAGGATCATAGAATATTTCTTAGGCATATCCAGAGCAAAAGAGCATTAATCTAGGAAGCCATGCTAGGCAGATTGGAAGTTAGTAAAGCTGCTGTGAGAAAGAGAAGTCTTGTGATTATTAACATTAGCCAGAGGCTCCCTGCATATAATATGATGGTGGGGAAAGTGGGTGAACCCTGAGGATTTCTCATGGAGTCTCTTGTGACAGCATTTGAGTTAAATCAGTATGTGGGTGCAGCTGCTTCAAATAACTGAAAGACGCAAGTCCAGCACCACTGCAATAAGTTAATGTTTAGCTTTCATGTGATGTTAAAACATGTATTACTTGCTCAAGTTACGGAGACTTGCTTTCAAAAGAAATTGGATATAATTATTTATTATATTTTAAAGGTGCACATTACACTGACTATCTTGAAGAATTCAAATTCTTCTCTGTAGCTTTTCAGTATTTTCATTTGTCACATATATTCCTTATATGTCTAGAATTCCTGGATGCTTCAATCTTTACGACCATTTTTTGGTTTTTCTGAGTTATGCTTAATATGTAATACACTCCAAATTGTCATGGAATTGCAGGTGAATGTAAGAAGGTATTATAAAACCACATTTACCTTTTGACATTGTGAGTGACAAACACTGCATTGTACAACTAGCAGTTGATTTCTATCTTATACAAAAACCCTGCATCACTAGAACAACATTTAGTGTTGTTTTAGCTGGATAGGAAACTTAAGAATTTATAAATAGCAATAAATCAGCATAACTTCTACTGCTTGGGCATTAAGATATACCAAATCTTTGGTGTGAGCCTACAGAAATGGATAATGTGAGAACTGCAGACTGGAAATGTGTGAATGGAAAGGCTGTACAGTATATAGTATATCAATATGACTTATGTTCTACCTGTATGGCTTTTCTGCATTTGCCCCCCAGTCTTTAGAATATTCCTTTGGGTTTCCACATCCTGTGAACACCAAGTCAGTGCATGTTACATGATTCCTGTTACTGTCATGGCTTATGTGGCCTAGCTTTTCATGGGACTTGCCTCTTCTGAAGCTTAACCAGGAATTTAACAGGTAGCTGAAAAAGGCTGAAACGGCCTTATTTTTTAGCATTTAGCAAAGCCTGGGCACAAAGAGTACTTGAAGAAGAACTAAACATTTCAGTGCTGGAATAAAGCACCTGCTCTCACAGATGATGAAAATCTCATGTACTAAGTGAAAAATATATCTCCTAATGAACATATGCCAGGAGCTGTTTGGATCTAGATGTAACAGGAATGAAACATTTAGATCCTTGCCAGCCATATGGGACACCAACATTTCACAATTACTCCCAGCCTGTCATTCCAAGGCTTGGCGTAGAGCACTGGATGAAGAAAGGGTTTGAGATTATTCAGCAAAATGTTACAATGTTTTGCTCTATGGCCTCCTCTTGTGTTGCTGTTCTGTTGCATGCCCATAACCCAGCTAAACTTGTGCAAACCACTGAACTGTAGAGGGAGGTGATGCACAAAGGGCAGCCATCTGGGCCTGCTGAATAGGAGGAGAAGAAAATCCTGAGAGAATCACTGGCTGTTACTAAAGCCAGGATTGCTTTTACAGGAGTGCCAAATCTTACTAATTAATTTTCAGCTTTATACTTCAGGGTGACTCTGGCAGTGGTTAAATTATTCAAAAAAAAAGTCACAGACTGTTCTTGAATCTTTGAGCACAAATCTCTAAATTCTTTGTGAGCTACTAACATTTGGTTTCCACATACACATCTTTCCTTAAGAGTAAGCCCTGCCAAAAAGTGTTAGCTTATCCTTACAGTAGTATTTTGTGACTCATCTTTTCATCAAAGCAGCATTCTTTGATAAGTGCACTGAACACCCAAAGCCATAACATGTTATGTTTTTCTCATTCTTATCCCAACACCTTGGTATAATCTTTATGCCTGAAGTCTCAAAGACAAAAAGCATCAGGACTGGAGAGTCCCAGCTTCTGCTTTGACTCTGCTAGCACACTGCATTAAAAGAAGTCACAATCAAGTCATAAACACAAGAAAGCTGGCCAAAAAACCAAGCCTTGCATAAGAAAGGATGATTTTACTTTAACTTAATAGCATTCCCACAAATTTCAATTGGACTGAGGCTTCCCACAATGTATGAAGGGCTGAGAGATCCCCTGGTGAAGAAGAAATAGGTAATGTTTCCCCACTTTATGGCACTAATGTAGAATTAAAGAATGGCTGGGGTTAGAAGGAACCTTGAAGATCACTTTTTTCCAACCCTCCTGCCACGGGCAAGGACAACTCCCAATACAGCAGTTTGCTCAAAGCCTTGTCCAACCTGGCCTTCAACTGCGACATCCACAGCTTCTCTGGGCAACCTATTCAGGCTGGTCTCACCAACCTCACAATAAAAAGTTTGTTCATGTGTGTTAATATAGGTCCAGGTAAACAGTCCTTCCTTATTTTGGAGGAACTACNTTTTTTTTTTTTTTTTTTTTCTGGGTATTGGGGTTTTTAAGGACTGTAAGGAGCCTGCAGCTGGTTTTAATACCCTGCCCAGTAAATGACAGGAGCCTGTTCGCAATCAACGACACGCGTTATTTATTAACTGATTTCTCCATAATTGTCCCCAGATAGCGCCCCGAGCACTTTCTGGCAGACACGAGGGGAACTCGGGGGTGGCTGTCGGCTCCACGGGCTCGGGGCGGCCCTGGAGCTGGGACGGGGACTGGGACAGCCCCAGGGGCTCGGGGCGGGCGGGGCTCGCCTCTCCGCCTCAGCCCCGCCTCGCTCCTCACGGCCGCCGCGTTCGCACCTTCAAGCAGCGGCGTGAGCGGTGGCTGAGGCGGCAGCCGCCCGCCCAGCCGGCTGACAGCCGTCGTCTCTCGGCCGCCGGTGCCCGC
>WBNO01022738.1:25369-43652 GCA_013400575.1 Peucedramus taeniatus | reverse complement strand
TACGCGGCAGGCGGCCCGCGGCTCCCCAGGCGCGGCCAGCGGGGCAGCGACACCTGCGGCACTGCCGCGGCCCGGGAGCCCCGTGCTGTGCTCCGCGCCCTGCTTTACACCGTGCTGCTGGCATCCATTCCGCCAGCTCAGGGACCACAGCTTGCGGGAGCAACTCATGTCCTTTTTTGCGTGTCTTGTAAAAAATTAATGTCGGGCACTTTTCTTCTGCTGCTCCATGCTTTTCCTTATATGTTCATAAACACACTTTTGTATTTTTATATGCAGGTACATGTTTGCATTACTTCAGTTAGCGGAGTAAGGACGTTTTGGTTGGAAGTACTGTGGCTGTTGTGTCGTAGGAAGTTATGCGGTGAAATGTTAGTCAAGACGTTGTGATAGCTTGATGTTTATCCACTGGGCTTCCCCTTATCAGCTGGGTTGTATTTTAACTAGATTGTAACTAATGTGAGCATTTGTTGAGTTTGAGGAGATAAATAATGTTTACTTTTCTTATATATGCTGCTTATGTGTTTGTCATCTGTTGGTATGCTTAGTGATCATTGGATCAAAAATAATTAAACTTCATATTGGTTCATTTTAAAATCTTGAAGGTTTAAATTTCTCCTCATTTGGAATAGTTCCAGATAAGGAGAAATCTTGTTCTCTTTCTGGAAGTACCTGGAGTGGGGTGTAATGTTTAATGAAAACATACGGATATAATTTTACCCTCTTTAGTATTTGTTTCATGGTATGTATCTGCAACTCTGGGTCCATATCATTTGGGTTTTAAACTGAAAAAGATTACTCAAGATCTAGTTACTGAAGTAGACATTTGTGCAATATTTGGATTCCCATGGCATAAAGCCTTCCATACAAATAATAATGAATTCATAATCTATACGCTACTTTTCAAATTAGGAGTCTCCAAATTGTTTGCTTCCTTTGCCTTGATAGTCTCTTTCTTATCATCATATGGTTATATCTGATAATATTCTTCTCTACTCTTCTCAAAATTTAATTTAAGGCCTACCAAGCAAAATACGTTATTTTAAAATCTGCTAAGAAACAAGAAGACCACAAAGCTATTTATTAGAAAAGCCAAAGAAGTTAAATGTTTGCTTCTATTGCAGATTAAAAAAAAATTCTGATTGTGCTTTCCTATACTGAGAGCTGATTTTGCGTATTCTATGGACTTGTTTTAGGAGATCTAACAGTGGCTTTTTGAACTTAAACATATTTTTTTGTCTTAGTGAATGTGTGTTGAGATTTGATGCATCCACAGGACGGCAGCAACTATCAATATATTGGCTTTTCTTGTCACTGCATGTTACTGTTGGTACATGACAAATGTAGTCATGATTTACACTAATTGCTGAGTGCTTTATTGAGATTTGTCTCCAAAGAAGCCAATGCTCTCTATGTAAGTGGTAGACTTAACTCACTGAGGGCTATGAGCAAGGTGGAAAGACTTGTGCAATGTTTCTATGCAGCATTTCAAGTAGCACAGCGGGAAAGATGTTTGTACAGTGGAAAGTTATCACTGAGTGAATTCCAGCCTTTGCTGGCTGGTGTTACAGACTATTTGAATATTATATTGTGAAATGAATTGCCAGAACATCAGGTTCTGTCAGACAGAACTTAAAACTTGTTCCAGCTTTTCTGCCCTAATGGGAGCAGGATGTTATGAGCTGGGTTGCAACAGATATTCTATGGCAAATGTTCTCTTGCTTTACGAATGCTTTAGCTTTTGTGCAGAATGCAAGACCCATAGGTAATCACTTGATGATCTCTGAGCCAAAAAAAGATGTCCTGCCATGTGTCAGCTTGTGTAAAAGGAGCAGGGCACACTCTTAGCTGTCTTTGCTCAGCCCAAAACTTAGTGTTAGGGCCTCCCTGAGTAAATGTTAAAAGTCTTCTCACTATGAAGAATAGTAACTGAAGTACAAAGCTTTGCCTTTGCTTAGACTGCATATCATGTAATAATAGTAAACAAAAAAAAAACTAAAACCTGAAAAACTTTTAAACCCCACTAAAGACCACAAAAATAATTGAATTGTATTTATAGGATTTTACAGTTGGGCAATAAACACTGGGATTTTGTTTGACAAGGAGAGTTAGTGTCCCAAATTTACAGGACATTGCCCTGAAGTTCTTTCTGATAGCTGTAGTTACCAATTGCATTGTGAGGTTGAGGACTAACCAGCAGGATTGCTTATGACAATCATGTAAAGAGCACTTGCATGTGTGGAAGTTTGACATGCTAGATTCTGGACCAAGTTTACAGACTCTTTCAAGGTGCCTTATGGACTTCAGTAATGTACAAGAGACTGTCTTTGAAGAGCCAAAGAATAAGCAAGTTTAAAGCCTCACATAGCAGAAAATTCCTAAATAATCTCTTTGCTCTAAGATTTTAATCCCTTCTGCTCTGTTTAACCTTTAAAGGAGAGATGTCCCATTTTCCATCTTGGTCATTATTTTATTTCAAAAGATACCTCAGCTCTGTTTCCTCACTTTGGTTACTCAGGATACAAAATAACTCAAGACACTGGCGTAATCATAAGCATGCACTGTCTGCTTTTAAAGATGTGACTGTGTCCTGTTCATGGCATCCAAAACAATGTGGGCTAATGCTCTCAGACATCATGTCAGTCTACCTGAAGTGCCTCCTGTGATAGACAAATCAACCTGAACAGAGAACAAAACAGAATTTCTAACATGATTGGCCTACTTTTTTTCATTTGTCCTTTTCTATTGCAAGCATGTAAGACAAATGGAGCGAGCAACTCTGATTTGGAGAAGAATACTACACTATGGTTATGTGTAATACTTTCCAGAATTAAGCTCTCTGTACTATTAAACAAAGGAACACTTTCATACTCTTTAACCATAAAAGTGTTTTAAATAAAAAGTACACTCACCAAAAATCTGTCAAGTTATGTTGCATGTTGATTCACTACTCTCCATATGCTTTGGAGCACATCCAGGCTTGAGTTTTGCCAGAAGTGGTTTTCCAGGTCTATTTTAGGGGATGAATGTCTAATTATTATTCAGTGCATATGACTTAGCAGAATATACAAGTGATGGAAGAAGTTGAATCTGTAACATCAAGCATTGCAAGTGCTTCCCTCATTCTTGCATTTCCTCGCTCATATTTAAGTCTTGATGGAAGAGTAGAATTGAAAAAAGAAACTGTTTCCTTGTTTTGAACACTTTCTTCCTTTTTTTGATAATTTTGGAACTCTCAGTCATTCTGTTGCCCTAAAAATGTTCTTATGCCAAGTTTCCTGGCAGTTTGTGACAGTTTCAAATGGAGTCCATCTCTGTGTGTTTTTCCCTAAATGCTGTCTGGGACTTCTTGCTCCGAAATGTGTTCCAGTGCTCTGCAGAGCAGTGTAAGTCCTTGTGTTAAGGGTGCCTCACCCATGTGAGCAGACCAGCTCAGTAAAGCCCTGTCCCTGCGTTAGGACAGCGTGTGCCTGTGCCAGGTGAAGTGAGCTAAGAGTGCCTGTGCTTACAGACCCGTTCTGGGGAGAAAATGAAAATTTGGTAGGGGAATGTATGGGAAGAAATCAAATAATGATCATGCCTTTTGCTGAACATGATGAGGAAGTCCTTATTGGAAAAGTAATTCTCTTTGAACCAGAGAGTGGAACCTTGGTTGTCTGTAAGCAGAGGGATGCTGTTGTCCATGCTCTGAACTGGCTGGGCAGCTTCTGCAAGTCAAAAGCTGCATGACTCCTTTGGCACAGTGCTGAGCTCAAAATAAATCTAGCTTCTCTGGAACTTCCTGCCAAATACATGATGTAGTCAGATGGCATTTGGGGAGGATTTTCAGTCTCAAGTACATTCTCTTTCTGCCTAAGGAGCAGGACAATATATACAGTATCCATACTGGCAGAATGGTCAATATTCTGCAGTGGTCCTGAGGCCTGCAGGCTGCTGCTGGTCTCTGAGGTTGTACCAAATGTATGCAATAATACAAAATTTCATTAAACAGCACTTTGGTTTAAAGTGCATTGTAAAGGTTCATGGAAGAATTCAGCAAGAAACACTGAGGAATGAAGAGGGCTTGTTGTCCCAGAAGCTTTGGTTCCCAAGCAGTTTTTACATGTGAAACAGTTTTCCCTAAAATTGTCAGTTTTATTTCTGTTGATCTTCCGCAGATTTCATAAGTAGTTTTCTGTGCTTCATGTTCTGCTACATAACAGGGTTATTAGAAATAGCTTTAAAAAAACCCCAAAATTATAAAACCTGTCTCTAAAAAAAATCACTGGAATAAAAAGTTAATTGTAGCTCTCCTTTTTTAACCAGGTAGTTTTAAGATTGTCAAGTGTGTGTGTGTGAAGGCGTGAAGGAATAGGGATGCACAGCTGAGGCATGTGGCAGGACTACAGCTTTATGGATTGGAATCACCTTTGGGTCTTTTGAAACTGACTTTTGCTGGATTTTTTGTTTCCAAGAGAAATGGTATAATGAATGCTGGTTGTTTGTTATATTTTAATAAATACTAATAAATTACTGCAGTCTTTCTAGTTAAAAAAATTGCTTATTTGCATCTGCTGCAGTTCTGTGTATGTATGTGATGGCAAAACTGATCATGATTAATACCTTTCTTGGAACCTTTTCCAAACATATGGAATAATTTCTCCATGATGTACAGTCAAGTTAGGACCTGTCAACTTGGAAAAGAGATGAGATCACAGGGAGGTGTGTTATGGAGGCTACAAAATTATGTCAGATGGAGGCAGAGTGGACAGAGATTGTTCACTCTTCTCTTCCAATACATGAACATGGGGGTCTCAAACAAAGCTAATATGAATCAGACTGCAGCAAAATAAAGTCCAGTCCCTGACCTTGGTAGTGGGTAGTAGACCTGTGAATTAATTGCTAAAGTTTGTTGTGGATGCTAAAAGCTTATGTGGGTTTTTAAGGGAATCTGGGTAAATTGGTGAAAGATTTGAGATTTACTAAATATAGAGTATCACATCTGGCTTAGAAAGTTCTTCTAGAGGAAACTGGGAGGACACTTGATGTACATAATATATATTATCAGTCTTCAATAGCATCTTTTTATAGCTATTGCTGAAGATCAGGATACTGATAGAAATGGATCTTATACTGACCAAATATAGCTGCTCTCATGCACTTCCTTATATCCTGCTGCTAAAGCTGATCCTGATCTTCTAATTAGTTTCTGATCCTGATGTGAATATGAAAATCATCCTGTTAGCACACCAGAGTCTGAGGAGGAAAAAAAAAAGAAGGAAAATATAAAAACATCCCTCCTACTTTGTAAGACACTTAGTTCTCCCTCACTTTTTAATTTATAAATAGTTTTTCCTTCTGCCCCTGTGAAAACTCTGTATGTGAGGCCACAGAAACAACAGGAAAGTCGTGCATACAGTTGTGGGAAGGTGAAGGTGAGGCTACTACAGAAGAATTTTATTTGCATAATTAATGGTGTCATTTCAGGGAAGGAGTGGGAGAATTCAGCATATGGAACCTGACCCTGATATCTACCCTGCTCCTTGTATCTCTATCTCTATCTTGCCTATTTACACATTAACACAGATTATTATTTGACCAAATTCCTGGTCTGCTGGATTTGATTTACCCTGAGAGGAACATAGGTAACTGGTCCTAGAGAAAAATGCACTTAATTGAGCTCTGGGAGTTTATGATTTTGATCAAATTGGTTCCTGCAGAGTGGCTTGCCCTGTCTGATACCTTTTCTTCTACTTATTTATATCTCAATTTTCCTTCTACTTACACACGTCAAACTGACCTCCCCTGTCAGTTTTGCTCACTAAAGGAAGCAAATGTTCCATATAATACAGTCTGCTTATCACCGTGGAAGTCAAATTCCTTAGAGATGAAATAGCAAATGATTTTTAGTAAATGAAATAGTAAATTTACTGCTGCTCAGTGATTTACAAACAGTATTTTTTTCTTTGTGTGCTCTAGGTCCGTCTGTCGTATGTGAGGATCAAGTATCTCTTCATCTCCTGGTTGGTAGTGTTCATTGGCAGCTGGATTATGTATGTTCAGTACTCCACCTACACAGAACTCTGCAGAGGACATGACTGTAGGAAAATAATAGTAAGTGTATTTAGTATAGCTTTCTGAAGTGTTTGACTAATTCAGCCACATGTGATTTAGTCAAATTCTCATATTCCATCATGCTGATGTAAGATTACAACTTCAGTTACAGATACAACCAGTTGTGTCTCTTAACAATATTTTGGCATAGGGTTATTAAAATTTTTTCTTAGGTTTTTCTTTCAAGGTTCAGGTGTTGGAAGAGATACAGTTGCTGCCTCCTCTCCCAGGCAATTTGTTAAATATTTTTGTCCCTGTTTGTTTCAGTGTGATAAATACAAGACTGGTGTTATTGATGGATCAGCATGTAGTAGTCTTTGTGCTAAAGAAACATTATATTTTGGAAAATGTTTGTCAACAAAGCCCAATAACCAGGTAAGGCTTTACTCATCCAACCTAGTTTTATTATTTCCCACTGAAATGTCACTGTCTGGAATGTCAGGTAGACCTTAGTGTCAGCAAGTTGAATCTGTTTAAAACAGATTATTTCAAATTTTATTTGCTGTGACAGGCAGAGCGTGTGTGTGAATGTGTGTATGTATATATATATATATATATATACACACGTACATACACACCTACATATATATATACGCACCTATACAGAGAAAACACACTGTAATACAAATTATTATATATATAATATGCAGCTGTATACAATAACAGAAATCAGTCCTGTATGTAGAGGGGGTATATGGTTATTTTACATGTATTTTGGAAACATATATAATATATACTAAATCCTTCCACAGTTTGCCAGACTGTGCACACTTTGTACATCATGCTGCTTCTCTGCTATCCTGCATCAGCGACAGAAGCAGCAGCCTCGTAACAAGCCATGCAAAGGTGGCAGTGATGCCAGTCTGTTGTCTGGGAAGCTGTCTGTATTCTGACAGTGCAGTGTCCCCAAAGTACCTGCAGCAGTGGGCTGTCTTTGAAGCTGCCATTGCTCAAATTGCCATATTCATTGTCTGCACACAGGGTTCAGTTTCTGATCTGTGTTGACACTTAAAGCAGTGATTGGAGGACAGGTTGTCTTCAGATGGACTTCTACAATGTTTTATACCTTTTCCCCTCATTTTCTGCATAGATCTATTTAGGAATCTGGGGAAATCTGCAAAGTGTTATAAAATGCCAGATGGAAGAAGCTGCTCAACTAGATTTTGGTACTGACCCAGAACCAAGGAAAGAAATAGTCCTATTTGATAAACCAACACGAGGAACCACTGTTGAGAAATTCAAAGAAATGGTATATGGTCTTTTTAAAGTAAGTATATTCTTATCTATTCTATTTTGACAGAACGGCTTGTTTTCTTGAAGCTGGAGAGAATACCTTGTTGTATGAGCCTTGTTCAAGGATATGCTAGAAAAATAATTAGCCCAAAAATAGTTTTTCCCAGAGATCCTTAATTTGAAGTTTGAAGTAACTAATTATCAGGGCTTTTTCCTTACTCTTTAAATGATGGAAGCTGGCATTCATGTTGTATGTCTATAGATTTTGCTAGTATTGGTATAGAAAACATGATGTAAGACTGATGTCAGTTGTCATGCACTACAACAGCTTTGTCTCTAACAATGGTGAGCAGCAGGTGTGTTAGGGTAGTTTTTATGAAAATTTGGATAAAGTTGATCTGCCTAGCTGAAAATGGAGCAGTTCTGATTCCAGCAATGGCTTTTTTCTCTGTAGTCCTACAATGGAGGTGGTTACATCAAATAACAAAACTAAGCATTTCAGTGTAATTATGGGATTTGTACTCAGTTTTGTCTTGGTACCCTCAATAATTGAACAAAATGTAATTGATAGCATTATTCCTCTGTTTGTAAGGTCTAATCAGCTAAAAACGAAACCTCATCTAAACTTCTGAATTCTGCATACTTTTTCTTAGAGAATATATAACAAGCTACTTGATACAATTTTTCTAAAGACTGATCCGATCAAGAACAATGATTGAATTTTAATATTTGCATTTTGAAGTGCAAAGAAAGGTAGTACTTCAGAGGATTGTATGCTCAGTCCCTATGAAAACAGAACAAAAAGGAAGCTCTGTAGGCAGACGATGGCAAGTCCTATTACATCCATAAACAATGAAAACCAGAACATACCTGGTTATTCCTATTATTCACAGAAGGAGAGTAACAGGAGGTAGAGTGACAGATGGATTGGGAGTAGTTAATGAAGTCATACTTAATCTTTTTCGTTTGTTGCTTTCAGGCAAAACTGGGTGAACAAGGAAATCTTTCAGAATTGGTTAATCTCATCCTGTCTTTCGCTGATGGAAACAAAGATGGAAGAGTCTCTTTGCCAGAAGCAAAATCTGCATGGGCACTCCTGCAGCTAGAAGAGTTTCTGTTAATGGTGATCTTGCAGGATAAAGAACATACTCCCAAGCTGATGGGCTTTTGTGGGGATCTCTATGTGACCGAAAGAGTTGAATATACCTCTCTCTATGGAATTAGCCTTCCATGGATTATAGAACTTCTCATTCCCTCTGGCTTCAGAAGAAGCATGGACCAGTGGTTCACCCCATCATGGCCAAGAAAGGCAAAAATAGCTATAGGGCTTTTAGAATTTGTGGAAGATATTTTCCATGGACCTTACGGAAACTTTCTTATGTGTGATACAAGTGCCAAAAATTTGGGATATAATGATAAATATGATTTGAAAATGATGGACATGAGAAAAATAGTGCCAGAAATTAATTTGAAGGAAATAATTAAAGATCGTCAGTGTGACTCAGATTTGGACTGCATTTATGGTACAGACTGTAGAACATTATGTGACCAAAGCAAAATGAGATGTACCACTGAAGTAATTCAGCCAAACTTAGCAAAAGCTTGTCAGCTCCTTAAAGACTATCTGCTTCGTGGTGCTCCTTCTGATATCCATGAAGAACTAGAGAAACAACTGTACTTGTGCATTGCCCTTAAAGTCACAGCAAATCAGATGGAAATGGAGCATTCTTTAATACTCAACAATTTAAAAACTTTACTGTGGAAGAAAATTTCTCATACGAATGATTCATAGCTTCTCTACCAGCAGAAGAGAATATTCATGCCTGCCACTAGAGGTGGCCTAAGACATTTGATAAAAACAATCTGCACCTTTTTAAAAAGATATTTCTTTACTCAGATTTTATTAATGGTTCCTTCAGTCCTGCCCTTTAGTCAGTAACTCAGGACAGGGCTTCTCAATGAACACGCCACTGAATGACCAGGCAGAGGCCAGAAATCCTTCTGTTGTTCAGTGATGTTTTACAGAAACAAGAACTCTGCATGCTTGACTATTCTGTGCACTTCGTCAGATCTTGAACAGGATGAAAGTGTTCACTGTGCCACCACATCAGTTGAGGGAACATCCTCCATTTCTGTGAAAAACATTGCTCACTTGTGAAACAGCTGCAGAGTATATTTTTCCGAAGTAGTTTATGAAGAATCACCACTGTTGCAAGTAATGTGTCCAAGTCCAAGCTGCTGTTATGAATAAACTGAACTGTGAGATTGAAGTTTACTAATACCTTGGCATGGCAGAATTTGCACATTAAACAATTTTTAACTGTGGAAAATTAGAATTTTATTCTAGAATGGATAGGTTGTAATATGAGACAAATCAGATTCTGTTTACACATTGTTACCTCATGCTTACATCTTGAATGTTTAAATAGTTCAACATTTTTAATTAAGTCATTGTACAGTGAGCCCTGTGGGAGCCAATGATTTTAGAATATTATTTCTGAAAGTCATCTATATGGTTTAGCAGCAATACCAGCATCTGTTTCAAAAACTTCAGTGGAAACCTTTAACCCAAATTAAGCTGTAGCAAATAGTGAAAAGCAAGGACCTTGTGGACTAAGATATAGCATGAAAACTGAATTTTAAAAAATACTGAATAGCAGACGTGTCCAAATCAGTTAGAAAATTTGCGTAGTGCAGGAATCTGCTGTATGACATGAGAAATAATTAATAGTTGTGGATAGCCTTGCCTCTTAACTGTCTCTCTACATTTAGCTAGACCTGTACTTAACTACTGCAGGAAATATGTCAGCAAGAGCTAGATCTGAATTTTAGGACAGAGGCTGGATTGTTCAGGATTGTGCAATATTGCTCAAATGGGAACCTGTGTGATATTTTCCAGCTCATTCCTAGCTGTTACTAAGTGAGCTGAGTGTGATGCTATTCTTTTTTTCTAGTAGCATCTGAATCACTGTTAAGACTCAAGTCATGAGTAAATAAACATCACCTGATCCTGGCACTCCACAAAGCATGACCACTCTACCACCTTTAATCTATACCCTTGTATTTTTCAGATTTACATCTGTGTTCATAATTATGCAGAACTGGATGTCCATAATACACCTGACTACATGCTCAATACTTACCTGTGTAATGTTTAATTTATAAATGCTTTAGGTATAAAGTTGTTCAATCTTTATGATTTTAATGGCAGTCATCTGTATACTTCTGAATCCTGGCCCCTTAATTCATTTTCAGCAGAGATAAGAATAAGCTTTAAGTATATGAAAGGTTAACTGCTCTAGGTATCCTGTCTTAAATGCATTCCTAGAATGATGACACTGAAGTACAGGACCACAATAAAGTAATTTCTCCATACCAGATGTAATAATATGTAGCTTGGGTTAAGATTGTTTTGTGAACATCAGCTTTTTAGTTTAAGAAATACTATGCTCATGCTAATTATTGTCTTGAACTTGCTAATGTGCTCCAACTATGAACTAATAAGTATTTGTAACCAGCAATGCACTTAAGTGTAAAGAGGTCATGTTCTTGTGAAAAATCTGACAGTGACTGCTATTTGGGCAGATTACTTTAAATACCCAGCGTCACTGGGTATCTTAACTGGAGAATATGTTTAATAGTGCAGTTTGTTGTACAGAATCTTCATTTTTATTACTGTCACATAAAAATGAAGCTTTCATTGGGAAAAAAATACACTTTTGTTTACAATAAATCACAGGCCTCTTTTTTTTCAAGAGCAGTATTTACACCAACTACCAGTATCTTAGAGCAAAACATTCCTCCATGTAGCCTTCTTTATTAGTGTTTAAACTGCAAAGAGTTTCTCTGAGTCTATTGGCATACAGACGTGCCTATGAAACTGAGAGGAGGCAAAGGACCAGGGCAGGACAAGGCTGGTGAGGAAGATTTCTCTTCCAGGTAGCTCAGCCTGCAGAGGGAAACAAGACTGGGCTCTGGGAAGGAGCCACCCTTTAGGATAAGGAGATGAAAGCTGGTGACTGGTGAGGTGGATAGCCATGGAGAGGGGAGGCAGGAGAAGACTGAGGAGGTCTGCAGACTGGCATGGGGAAGGGGGGGGCTGGGGTGTGAGGGTATAAAAGCCATGGGGTGCTCCTCAGAGGGACCATCTCCAGCTGTTCCTGCATCAGAATAAAACTGCCTTGTGGAACCAGATGTTGTGGGCTCTGCTAAGGGAACCCTAGGGGTGAACTGGAAGAGAACATGGTCTGGTGAGTGTATGGGGAATCAAGGGGAAAGGCTCTGGTGTGTAACTACCAGGGACTAATTATCATTAATGTTTCCTTAACAAGGCCTCTGTACCTACCCCCGTATATGCAATTTAAAGTAATGCTCTTATCAAGTAAATAATGTGAAATATTCAGTTCAAGACAGTACCTGTTTCAGTAGCAGCCAAAGCTTGGAGGTGGTAAATGCCTGAAACCTAAGGTTACCTTTGGGCAGAGGCTTTAGAACCTACTGTGACTACTCTTGGATTTTTCTAAAGCTACATCCAGAGTCCCCCCAAACACAAAGTATGCTGAAAAAATTGTGAAATACAGGTACAGCCTTAAAAAAAAAATTAAATCTTTCTCTAGTTAGAAGCAGCAAACTCTTATACTTAGTCCTTGATACTAACCATGCTAAAAATTAATTGAATTGACTTCCTCCTTCTTACAAAAGTACTTCTGATGCAGCAGCCTTGATTTTTGAAATCTGTCACCTCTCTTCTCTGTGAAAACTCAATTCACACACTACTTGGAGAGGGAATGAAAAAACCCTTTCAGGTACAGAATACATAATAAAAATAAAAATATTCTCTCTTTATATAAATAAGCTGGTCTTACGCAGTTGCTTCCTCAATAAATTTATTGCCACTTTTTCAAAAGCTTCACAGAAAACTGTGGGAGTTGTCTTAGCTCTCCGTTCTGCGCTCCTGGGCCCTGAGGAAGCTGGCCTTCTTCTGAGCAACACGGTCCTTCTTCTGGGCAAGTGACATCTTGGGACAGTTCCATCTGTAATGGAAGCACAGTGTGCAGTAAATCCAAAGCAAAAAAGTAGCAGTGCATCACAACTGTGATTAAGAGTGCAGTGGAGAATATATTCCCACTTCTGTAACATGCTTTATTTCCTCATAATGATCTAAGGCTGTAGTTAAAACACCACAAAAAGCATGGCTGGACAGTTTTAATTTTTCTAGAGGTAAACTCTGTATTCTTGTGACTGAAGCACAGACATTATCAAGCCCAATGCAAAAGCTGTGTCTTGATTTATTTTCTCACACACCCTTAAAATAGTTTGGTACTGACAAAATAGTCAATGAGCTCTCAGCTGAAGAGAAGCAGCTTTCCCACTGAAAATACTGGGACCTGAAGTACACACTATTCAGCCACAAACATTCATCACTTTGATTTTTTAAATAGTTAAGAGCTCTTGAATTTTATATTCCTACTGCTAAATTTAACTCTGAAGTTATACAGAACTGCTTGTATCTTAATCTGGTCCAGAACACATAACAAATGACACAACTGCCAAACTGCATTACTTGTTTCACTCTAAGTAAGGTATCTCCAACAGATAAATCACACAGATGTTAAAAAGAATGAGAATTTTACCTCTTTTTCTTGACTTCTCTCTTAGGTTTCTTTTCATGGACTGGATTATCCCGTATAGCAGCATGGGCTTTTTTATACATTTCTTCCATCTTGTAGAGAAAAAAAAAATTACCATAGTGGTCCAGTTGTAGGATTATCAGAAATCCAAGATCCCTGTGCCTGCACTGTCCCCAGGCATGCAATAATGCTGCTCTGTCCCAAAGGCTCCATAATGGCACAAATTTTAAGGATCTCTTTGCTGGTGGTTAATTAAGATGACTAGATCTCAGCTGTGAAAAACTTTCCAGATGTACAAAGAGCAAGTGTCTATAGAGTGACCTAAATCCTAGACTCACTTGATTTGAGTACAAGCCATAACTACTGTTTGTTTAGAAAGCAGATGAAGTTGGTATTACATTCCTTTCTTTTTATAATTTGTTAGAAAGAACTAGCAACTAGTTAAATTTATAAAAACCCCAAAACCCCATGGAAATGAAGGGATAGAGAGTGAAGTTTGCTATAGCCTAAAAAGGGGATATGAGTGAGCTATGTTTTAAAGCTCCAAGATCACTTACTAGGAGAACCAAGCAAGAATATTACAGGCAGCAGGACAAGCCATCTGGAAGGAGTTAAATACTTGGAAAAAGTAGAAGAACCACCTCTCTATTCTTACCCATCTTCTAGTATTTTATTAACTCTAAAATGTGAAGCAGTACTAAAATAAAGTGTATTACAGTCTAGACTTTCATGAAATGCTACCTTGGGCTCTCCCTATTCACCTGGAATAGCAGAACTTCCTTCTGGGGTCACACAAACAGTACCACAGATTTGACCTACAACCACATGCTCACTCACAGTTACAAGCACTACATCTGCAGAAATGACAGGTTGAGGGACAGGATAGGGAAAGAGTGGAGAGTCTGTACAGAAACTTCTAATTTAGTTTCTCTATGGGGGATGGGGGAAGAGACCCAGCACAGGTTTAGGTCCTGTAAGCCTCGATTTATAGGCAGAATATGAAATTTCACAGCAGGCAAAAAAGCCCCACTTTCAGAAGTTCCACACTAATATTATAGAGCCCTTAATGAAGGAAAAAAATATTTTCTTTGCATGGGTAACATACAACATGAGTCACATGATTTTACCTATCAGACTTATTGGCACTATTAGAGAACTCCCTATCAACATCTCTATTTACATTTCTGAGCTGCAGCTGGATAAATCTTACCCCGTCAGGTGTTACATTGTTCTTTATGTACTGGGAGAACTGTTTCTTGTAGGCATCTTCATCCTCCTCCATCAGGTACCGCATGTAATCGGCCACGTTCTGGCCCATGATGTGCTTGCGGTGAACCTCAGCATTGAACTCTTTGCTTTCTGAGTCGTAGCCAGGGAAACGTTTGGTGCTGTCAAACAGCAGGTACAGTCACGTTAAGGCTCTTCTTCAGAGGCTAAGATGCCCACTGAAGTGACTGACACATCAGATTCTCCTACAGATAACTGAGGGATAGGACCCTCTAATAAAAATAGAGATCAGAAGTTTTAAGTTCATCTCAGCTGCCATCAGTCCCGTCTTGAAACACTGCAGTACATCATACACACACCATGGACCAACTACAGTGTGTTCAGTCACTGCAAGTATCATCACGTAGCAGCCAAGTCAAAAAAACTGGACAATTAGCCAAGAATAGGACAGCATGGGAGAGGGTAGGAAAACACACAAAAGATGTCAATATTTTCTTTCCTCCACTGCTGCTAGCAGAAAGCAGCACTCAGCTGTAATATCAGTGTTAGGTAACAGTCAAAATATCCATGTGGAAATTCTAAATGAAGGTGGACTGCTCAGACTTACTGCTGTACTGACAACTGTTGCAAGTACCAGTGGGTTTCTACCTGGTATGTAGTTTTTTCACAGTGAAATTAATACACACAATTTGGTAAAGACTTACACCAAGCAAATACCTTTTAAAGATCTGAAAAGGGCATTCACTTGATTTTTGTTAAAAGCAACAAAATAGTTCTTCAGCTCCTACAAGTTTCATAACATCTCTTGACAATTTTAAGATTCCCAGCAGCACTATCAGAATTGCATTTGTAGATTAAAAACCAACCAACAAAAAACCTCCAAACCCAGAACCTAATTACATAACCATGACCATGTCAGTACAAAATTATTTCAGCATAAATTGATTAGGGTAAGTAGACTGTCACATACAGAAGCATCTCAGGCTAACCCCAAAGAAATTCCTCATAACACACATTACCTATGAGGGATAGACAGCCCCCCGTCCACTGCACCCTTCAGGGCTCCAAAGACTTTGTTTCCAGTGGTTGTTCTGGCCAGACCTGCATCCAGGTAGCACGTAAAAGCACCAGGCTTGCCATCCACACTTTCCACATTGTATTCATCACCAGTGACTTCAACTTGGCCTTCATAGATCTTATCAAGACCAAATTTATTCAGAAGCTGTGGGGAAAAAAACCACACTTTTGAAATTCCCTCAGTTTATTGATAGTAATTTAGAATTACCACTACTTTAAAATGTGAATTTGCAGTAGAATCAAGTTTTTAACAAATTTCTTTACAAAAATTATGTACCCAATACTAGTAACAAAGCTTTTTAACAACCTAAGTGTGTCTTCTAAGTGTGTCCGTTAAGTTCAAACCTTCTGCTCCTACAGGCACACTACTGAACTTAAGACTTATTCATGAACCCCTGTGGAAATAGATGGCTGCTCTTTACAGATTTTCAAACCCTACAAGGTGCATTTCTTACATTTTTATCCTCCCTTCCTCATTTTCTCCACCAAACTTAAAGGCTGATACATGAAAGTGGGCTGCTGGAGCTGCGACTGCATGCTGTTATACCTCTCAGTATGACTTGACAGTCACAAGACAAATCAAATCTGTGACAGTAAAGAGCAAAAGTTACGATTTTGAGAACCCCAAAGACTCAGTGGGCTGACACAGCACTGCAGGAAGCGGTCCCTCTGTTCCCTGAGGGAGCCAGGGCAGCAGCCCCAGGGCAGTGCCCGTACATACCCTGCGTGCCAGGAGCAGGCCAGTGCAGTAGGCAGCAGCGTAGTTGGTCAGGCCGACCTTGACGCCGTACTTGGGCAGCTCGTGGGCATAGGCAGCGCACACGATCATGTCCCCCTCGATTCTGGCATAGGCAATCTGGCAAAAAACAAACGTTAGGGCTCCACGTGTTGTTCCTCTGACACCTACTCAAGCCAACAGGAACGCTGGATCCGAGTGTGCAGAAACTGCCAACCCCTGCACGCAAGTTTAAGTGGTGCTGCTTTGGTTTGGTGGGGGGTTGTTTGTTTTCCGCCCCCCCATCATCCCCCGTGGTTTGTTTTTGCAAAAGGAGTCATCAACTCTTTAAGTAAAGACACAAAAAATTCAGACCTGTATGAGGCCAGCTAAAATGCTTGTCAGCAACAACTGGTAAACTACTTTTCCATACAGATCAGGAGGCCAAAAACTGCCTACAATAGCAACCTTTCAAGGAATCATGAATGGGGATGAATTCTGTCCAACTTTCTGATACATCTCAAAAAATACAAGAAGCATGTGACACTTCATGATAACACTATTAGTAACCTTATGGAATGATTTTATTAATCATGATCTAAGACCATCATAATCCCATGGTCTCCTGTGGGACAGCAGGACTATCAGATATGTTTCTGCTGTTCCTTTCATGTATAGAACCTTTTTCCTTTTGACTCTCACAACTCCTCTCTACATCCAAATGTTGTCCCATTTTTGCAGGATTCTGACATACTGGAAAGGGACTATCAGTCAGATGTAAGTCCCTGCAACCACTCATTTTCATTCTGAGTTTCAAAAATAAAATAACCTCATTAATGACTGAACTGTTATCATCAGATAACTACTCTATGAAAAACCAAGTTAAACTTAGCTGCTTCTTTTTTGAGCTCAACAACATATATTTATTATAAAACATGCATTCCTAAGTTTTAAACTTCAAAATCAGTCAAAACATTCTAAAAATTAAACAAGAAAAGTGAGCCACAGTGAGGAACTGCTTATGATGCTACACACAGCTGCATACTTAATGACCATGAAAAAGTGCCCACTGCTCTTGTTTACAAATCTCCTAAAATCTCACAGGAAAGCCATCATAAGGCCTCAGTGCTTCAAGTGAGCCACACAACACGGAAATAGAACTCTCAAAAGAGAAGGCACCTTTAGACACAGCACAACTCAATGCAGGTCGACAGGTCACACTTTTAAAACTTGGCTGTCTTCAGCCAAGCAAAAAAGGCCTCTTTTTGAAGCCCTTTAAATATCGCAAAAAACCTCCTAGAGACATCTTCCCTCTCCCAAAAAATGTTCAATTTATCCCAGCATCATTAAAGCAGTACAATCTAACACTGCAAATAACCTCCCAGCAAAAGTGCTAACACTCTACAATGCACACTGCTCATTACTGAAGTTGTGATAACACTGAAGATCGTCCTCCTCTAAGGAGCTGTTTCACAATATAAACACTGTGCAGATCCGGCCTAAGACACCCCAGGTTCTCCAAGCCTCCCTCTCTGTGCTGACCTCACCCTGGCACGGCTGGCAGGTAAGCAGCAAACACCGCAGCCCTTACCTGGCAGATGATGTCTCTGTTGGTGACGCGTACAATCATCCTGTATTTAGGAGTGTTGTACTTGTTTTTATCTTGAATTACCAAACGTTTGCGAGCATAGTAGTCAGTTTTTCCCTCTGAAAAACAATAGTTGCAGTGTGCAAAATGCGTGCACAAAGTAGGAATATTCAACAAGGACATTTAATTTTGTGTTACAGGCAATTTAATAATACCTCTCCTTCTCCTGAATTTCACTTGGTATCTCTTGAAGTACGCCTTATTCTTGACAACTTTCACAAACCCCTTGGATAAGAAACATAAACTACGTGTTATTAACATGTAACCCTATAAGCCAACACCATTCTAACTAAACGTGCCATGAATAAAACCACACTGCAAGCAGGAATTAAACAGATTTTCTTGTACGTTTAGATAAAAAGAGCACCATAAAAATGAAATGGGAAAAAAACCCACCCGGCACATCAAACCCCATAAATTCTACCCCTCCACAGGAACTAATGTTTTAAGAGAAAACTAAAGTGCATCTTTTACCAAGGTATCTTTTAAATGAAGGCCCGATCGCACGGACCGGAGCGATGACCGTGCTCATTTCCTGTCACTCCCGCACAGCCAGTGACTTCTCCGGCACGTTCTGCCACGGAGCCGCTTCCCCCGCAGCCCCCCGCCCTCAGCCAGTGCGACACCCGCACCCCGGGGCCCGGCGCGGCTGCTGCAGGGCAC
>WBNO01022738.1:249-21842 GCA_013400575.1 Peucedramus taeniatus | reverse complement strand
GTCCCGGCCCCTCCGCGCCTCGGCCCGGTGGGACGCGAGTGGGCAGCGGGCGCGGTGGAAGTGCCCTGAGGCACCGGCCGCGGGAGGGGCCGCGGCCCGGGGAGCCTCCGGCGGGGCTGTCTGCAGAGGGCGAGATCTTCCTTGGCTTATCGGCGTAACGCCGAGCCGGGAGCCCGCGGGTCTGTCATTCTTGAGCGAGATAATTTTCAGTTTTTAAATACGAGAGCTCTTGCTGCATCCGCCTGAACGTGATTATATAATGAGGGTAAAAAGTCGATAATAATGTTCTGGCTACTTATATATTCCAGGTTTAGTTATTCAGTTATGGCCGTGCTTCTTTGCTTTCATGTAACACCTGCTAATCGTCAGCATTGATCAAGCAATTTTGTGACTAAGGAGAAGTTGGCTTATACGATTTTCAGTTTCCAGCGTGAGCTGCCATTAACACTGCCTGCATCAAAACATTGCACTCCACATTAGTCTAGGCTAGCTCTTTCTTTTTCAAGGATCACATACAAAAGATGTAGAAAGGAGACACTAGTACAGAGAAGAACAGATAATATTCAGTGTTTTAATTGTCTCCAAAAGTATTTGCAAAAATATTTTTTTTAAATTCACTTTGCTTCATGTGCCTAAAGGAAATGGCAGTTGGATTTACTGGTAGATAGGATTAAAATGTTTTTATAAATGTGCCTGTTTATTTCTCTTTCCTTTCCTAGTGTGAGTTGTCAGCTTTGATCACAGCTCTGTATTTATGCTTATAAAGATTTAAGGCTTATTTTGAAATGCATAGATATGAGTTCTTTCTCAAGTAAGGATTAGGAGAGGAAATAGAGACAGCCAGGGAAAGAAGGGCATGATCAGGAGGAAAGCACTCGGTATTATGAGTCAGCATTGCCTGAATTTTATCAAGTGGGCTGACAGCAGCTGTAGTGATTGTCACTGAGTGTCCATCCAGCCCCACAGTACTTTGAAGAGGAACCAGTTTGGAGAAGAAAGCCTCAACAGAAAAGCCCTACTTCCTTCCCATATCTCTTCCTACACTCCCACAGGTTGAGGCTTAAGCACTTCTTGAGCTACAGCTGGACAGGATCTTTTGTTTTAGTAATGTTGGTTTTATTGGTTGGGTTTTTTCGAATTGCTCTTTGTATCTTTGTCTTCTGTGGACTTGTTTAATTGCTGTTGAACAAGTAAGCAGGAGGTGGTTGGAGTAGTTGAAAGGAAGAGATAGGAGAAAAGCCCTTCCAGATTTATGGCAGAAGAAGGGATGGAGAAAGTGACATGCTAAACAGTTACTGTCAATTTATTTTCTGGGTAAGACTGATAGTAAACAGAGAAGTTTTAAAAATGGGAAGACAAGTCCTTTGTAGTGAAAAAACTTTGCTTACATGCTTACTTTGCTATTTCAAGGTTCTAATATCACAATTTAGAAGGGGAAAAACAGCTGAGTTGGGGGTATGAATACTTAAGATAGTTTACCCTTTCTTACTCGTTAAGTTTCCTTAACGTGTAGAGAAAAGAAATTCTAATGCTTAAGAAACAGAATGTAATATTTTGCATATAATTTTAAGTGTCAAGTGCATAGTTTATAAGAAAAAAATCTTTTATGGTTGATCCAAGAAACAATAATAAAAACTAACCCTGAGTTTATTAATGTTGCTTTCTAAACCAACCTATACTTGCCTTGATTATAGCCTCCTAATTAATTCTTTTTCGTAGACCCTATTAAAGCAGTAGCAATTTTTGAAAAGGCAAATGGTAAATATTATAGTAATATGTCATTTTAAGTTGTTAAATGCGTTTCCTGAAGTTCCTGAATATGTCACTGAGGTTTGTAGGTAGCATGCTGAATTCAGCCTTGTGCCTTCTGTGTTTGTAACACACGACATCATGTGTTGCCAGTGTTTGGATTCCTTTAAGTTGGGAATACTGTCTTGCTTTCATTGTAGTGATCTCTGCTCGAGTAAGTGTCTGTGCATTGAGTGCATCCTTTGCTTCTCCAGCCAGTGGTGGTTGCAGGAAATGGGTACTTGGCGATGGATAGAGGCTGGGCCCTGCTCTGCCTCTGCTTGTTTTACACACGGCTATGCTGTGTTTTCATTGGAGGTGTGTGCCCAGACACCCTCTGCTCAGAGCAGCAGAAGTGATATAGTAAATTGTCGCTTTTCCGTAGTTACTCCTAATGTCATCAAACTGCTGAGAACTCTGGAAACTATTCCATTTAGCCATCAAGTGGTGTTTTGGGGACAGCCTAGGAAGTGTTGAGCCTGCTCTAGGGTTCAGGCAATGGATCTCCTTTCAGTCATGGTGACAGGGATGATGTTGACAGCATGACCGTCAGCTTTGTTTGCTAATTGTCATAGGAGTGATCCTCCCCAGTCCCAGTGAGGCAGTTGTGTATTTGCAATTGAAGTAAAATACTAGGGTGGGTCTTTATTCTGGGCAAGAAGTAAGATGGTGTGATAGAATGACTGTGGACACCTATTTTGTCCTAATTTCCAACTTGGAAAGCAGCCAAAAGCCATCATCAAATATCTTTTTGTTCTTTTGCCTGAACAAACCTTACCTGTCTCTGATGGGTTATGTTACTTTATCATCTTGTCTGACCAGTATTGCTTTTGCTTGTATGGTTCAATCCTTTGGGAAAAAAAAAAAAAAAGAAAAATCCTAACTTAGTATTTTGGTAGTAGGCTGTGTTAATGTATTCTGCCATATGGTAAGCTATTGATCTTCCCAAACTCCTGTTTTCTTATGGCCTATTGTCATGACTAAATCTTAGTGATTCTTAGCATAGTATTAAATACCTGTTTGATGACATCATAACATGTTGTTAGAATTCTGACTCATCAGTATCTTATCCTGCATTAACTATGTATTTTTTTTCTTTGTTTTCATCAGGCTGGCAGATGGGGGTCAGTCTTTCAGTAGTGGATTGATTGTTGTTGCCATAAATTAACCCTGCACTTGTAGCTAAGAAGATGTTAGAGGAGCTTACTGTTAATTTTTGTTATAGATGGCTAAAACTATCAAATGTCACCTTAAAATGGGTGTAAAAATTATTAGTTAACCAAAACCTAACATTTTGAACATGTACTGTTGACATAACTATTGTGTAGAAGTTAGTTTTGTGTGTCTCACTCTTCATGCATTCTTCTTGATTATATCTACATATAATAAGCTCAAGCAGTGAACTACTTCCAGGCATAGTAAAAAGAAATTCCAGCTTCTATGCTGTCTGAAACAACAGAGCTAAAACTCAATATTCATTGAGTAAAGTAATTTTTTTCTTCCATTAGAATGTATTACTGGTGGAACTGTATGGGTTTGGCTGAAGCCTCAGTAAGTATTTCCCAGCCCTTTGGAGAAAGAGTTCTGATCAGTCTTTTTAAAGACAAGATTGCAAAAGCAATTTTAAATTCCATAATGAGACATGTTAAGTTAAAATGGACTTGAGATTTTTACATGAACTTTTTGGTGTCAGACTGACATGAAAAATCATCTGTGTTTCATTGATCTCCTTTAGTTCTTCCCCTAGTAGGCTGTTTTGAAAGAAGTAAACAGGCCCTTATTTCCAAATAAAAGTGCAGAAGTCAGTGGCCAACTAATCAGAACATAACTGACTTCATTTGATGATAAGCAGATACATAATTTCTCTGAAGAGCCATTTCCCTTTTCTTTATTAAATATCTAAGGAAAATTAGATTTCTCTGTGCTGTGCTCAGAGTAGGCTGCTGGAGTGCTATTACAGACTTGAGTAGCATGGAGGGAGACCCTTCCACAGCACAAAAATACTCAGCTTCCAGTTATGCTCTAAGTACTTGTGAAGGCAAGTCATGGCCATGGTACTAAATTAGTGGGCAAAATTGAATATTACTGCAGGACCACAGATGTTGTCATGGATTGTGTTAAAAGAATTGACTATTGATGTTTGCAGCTGTGTTTATATCTGCTCTATTTACTGGATAGCTTGGACACCTTTCCTCTGTGGAAATTACTAATTAGTTATGCTTCTCACTGCTGAAACTTTTACACTCTATTTCTTGTTTGTCAGCAGCTGCAGGTTGCAATGAGTTGTAGTTCACAAGAAAGGCTGGTTACCAGTCAGTCATTTACAAACTGTTTCACTCTTGAGTGTAACTGATAGAAAGGTGGCCTTTTAGCTGATCATTTGAAGGAGAGGACTATCCTAAATGTATCCTGAATATCCTGAGGGTCTCACCAACCTCTGTCATGTATAGTTTTTTCTTCTAGAAAGTAATTAATAAAATTTTAAGTGTTACCATATTGCATAAGGGACATGCTTCTGTCCTTTGGTTTCTCCATTAAGTCTCATTTCAAACATCCCTTTGGGAAGGGAACTGTGCACAGCTTGGTAAATGAGAGATGAGCATTTTGGTTCTAATCTGCACATTGTGTTTATCTGGTCTCTGTAAAAAGGAGCATCAGACCTAGAAATTCTTGAGCTGCTAGTATGTAAACAAAGTTGCATGGAATTGTAAGTTTTCATATGTCAGATACTAAATCCTTCTAAACGTACCAATTTAATCACTTGTAAATTTTGTATCCTTTTTAAATGAAGAATTGTGTTACAAGCATTGATTTTTGATTAAGGGTCAGTGAATGTTTAAAAATACGACTCAATTGTTTCTCACTTCCAAAATACAGACCGAAAGCTTTTAGTAAATTTAAGTGCATTTGTGCACTTTTGTTTATTTTTGTCCTAATGTAGTGTAGATGGTAGGCCTGCCTCCTTTCCAGGAGGAACTAGGCTTTGGGGAATCAGTAGGAAAGTAAAATCCATAGAAAGGAGCTATAATTATAAACATGTGTGCTTCGGAGTGTGTTACTCTTTTGTAAGTGCCTGATGATACTTGAACTCCAGTTGAATAATTGAGTTGCATTTTACTGAAAAGACAGAACTCCTAAATCTTCCAATGTATTGCATTAAAAAACTTGACATGGTTGATTTTATTTTAGCTGATTAATCTGATTGTTGCCTCTGTTTTGTTAGCCAAGGGGATGGTCCTTCAAGTACATGTATGTGCCATTGACATGCTGAATCTCAAATACAAAGAAATTTTCCAGGTTGAGGTCTAAGAGAACAAAGGAAGTTTGCTGTTAAAGGTTTTTACTGCAGTCCATCAGTATTTTCTCTTGCAGCTCTGAGGAGCTCTTGGCCATCTTTGGTACAAAAGCACTGTATCTAATTCTTTTCCCTTGAAAGAAGGCCTCAGTTTCTTGAAGGTTGTTACATTCCTGTGTCAGACATGAAACTTTATTTGATAAAGGACCATCTCTAGATGGACAGAAGATAGTGTCAGCAAAAGCACTGTGGTTTGTCTTTTCAGCACACTGGGACAATGCCTGATAGACTGTAAACCATATTGGACTGCAGAGGTAATTAAAAAACTGTAATTGTTCTTGGACAGAAATGAAATTTAGTATGACTTGATCAGTGATGGAAATGATACTCATATGACTTTGAGCAATGGTTTCAACCTTTAGTGGGTTGCTACAACACTTCTAATGAAGTTCCTCTTTAGAACACCTCATACGTTAATTGCACATGTGAACTGCCACTTCAACTTTCCCTGGGACCATCAAAACCCCATGACATGTTAGATGATGGTTTTTAAAAAATTATGCTACCATAAGCTTTGATAGCCTAAATATTATACACTCTAAAATGTTAGACTGCTTTATTTTTTTGTTTCAGAAGGACTTGGTGAGCTAGTGTGTATCAAGTGAAATGGATGCTAGGGAATGGTAGCCATGATATTCCTGACTACTGTTAAGTGATTTTACAAGAAAAATCAGGAATATGAGCGTAAATGAGGCCTTCTCACTCATGCTTTGGCAGAAATCAGTTATATGAATTTTTAGTGTAAAAGACCCAAGTGAAGTTTATAGTGAAGCCATGTTTGAGCCCTGAATTAGGATTTTAGCTTGTAAGGGAGCATGATAACAGGCTGACTCACCATCTCCTGCATGTGTCATTGACTGTGTTGGTTTAATTTGTTCTACAGATATTAAAATGCTATTAACTTTGAAGCAGGAAGGCGACTGGGTCTATGGAATGCTATAAAACTGGCTTGAAACCACATATACAGTTTCAGACCCAATTATGTCAGATTTCTTTTTATATGTAGAGTAGTATGGAGATTACTTCCTGTATTCTGGAAGTTCCATTTCTTTCTCTTTCCGTGAAAAGAAGAAATCATTGAAACAAATGTTACATACAGTAGTGTTTGTGTAAGGCTTGCAGTTATTTTTACTTTGTCATGTGGTAAGAATAATTGAGACAGTATCTGAAGATGTCTGTAATCTTTTGGGTATTTAAGATATCAAGATATAATTGTTTGATACAAGTGTTCCTCAGGGAAATGCAGGAAAAATGGTAGTAAGCAAATTCAACATGTACAGTGAAATACCTTTTAAAAATAAATCTAAATAGGCTTTTAGAAAAAACAGATTTTGTCTGGCAAATGCAAATACAAGGCGTGCTAACATAATTAGGCTTTCTGAAAGGTGATGTACTTTTTTCCTCCTTCCCTGAGTATTCTCAGGGAAAGAGGCTTATACATTTGTATGTAATGTGGAATATTGCACATTCCACGTTCTACCTTTAGCTGGCCTTACTTAAAATATTTTATATGCAGCCTCATTGCAATATTCCTTTGAGTAATTTGTAAAACTAAACACAGTATTGTATTCCTCTTGGTAATAAAGCCCTGTAATCATCAGCTAATTAAAGATAATAAACAAAGTTGAGATACTGAATTTTATCTATTTTAGTTGGCATATATATATATGCTGCATATCATGCATCTGTGTTTAGTATCAATAGAAATATTTATTATCTTTGCAATATCTTAGAGGATGTAGCAGACAGGTGTGAGTCTTGACTGATTGACTCATCAGGTGGCTGAGAATTGCTGGTAGTCCTGTTTTCCCGGTCGAAACTGTGTAAGAGTAAAAAAGTCTTTGGTAATTAAGTCTTGTGTCCCCCCCTCTTTTTAAGGATCAATATGTTCAAACTCAAAATTCACACATTTCTTTAAGAGGGAAAGAAATGACCTTAGGCAGGCAGAAGCCAATGAATTGTTCCTATACTCTGGGTTTGTGTGCAAGCCGGGAGCAGTGTAGGTGTTCATTGGACTGGGAATGAGTGTGCCTGCTTTGGAGCTCGGAGATGCCTGCTCAGTTCCATGTGTCCTCCTATGCAGGGTAGGGAAGATGTGCCCTGCCTGCTTTCTCCAGACCTAGCCATCTTCAATGGAAGGGATTGGTATCCCAAGAGTGGGCTGGAAGTGGCATTTGTGTTCAAAATCTAGCATAAATTGGCAGGTACTTGAGTGATCCCCCTCCAGAGAAGAAGCACGTTTTTACAATCAGTTGATTCTATTTTTGATCACACATCAATAATAATTAGTAATAGCTTGAGCATCCTGATGGTGTTCTTGATGGTTTGGCGTACATCCCAGCCAATGTAGGTTACCTTTTGTACTCTTTAAAGGTAACTTGGATTTCAGCAACCGAAAAATGCTGGGAATAAGAAGGAAACCGATTCTCTTTGCAGAGTTGAAAAACTGGCTGAGGTGAGTTGAACAGAGAATCTTGTTCACTGGGGACTTCCAGGCTGGGCTGGTTAGCTGAGCGGGGGTGGAGAGCTCGCCTCTATCTGGGAGGTGATGGGACTGAGGAGCAGTCTGGGCTCGAGCTCTGTGTGCGGCCATTGGCCGGGAAGCGCCGCGCTGGAGCAGCCTTGCGAGCGGGGGGCTCCAGCAGCCAGGGGGAGCGGCAGAGGTGCGAGGGTGACCGCAAATTCCCGTCTCGTGTATTCGGATTTACCACTGTGACCGAGCTAAGATCGTAAGAGGAGCGCTCTGGTGTATCTGGTGGCCTTGTTACTGCTACAAACAGCTGAGCACATGAGTACAATTTCTTTTCCACAGCGATGAAGAGTAGCAAAGGGAAGGACACTTTGTATTTGAAGTGCAGAGCATGGTTCTTGCAGGCAAAAGGCAGACACTGCTGCAGGCCTGCAGATGTATCTGTTAAAATAATAACCAGGTTTTTAAAGAAACCCTTGTTTAGGAAAGCCTTGAGCACACTGCCCAAAAAACCCAAAGATTAAAGGTTTGAGACTCGTTCTGTTGAGTCTTTCCAGAATATTGTGTTATGCAAAATCACATCCCTAAAGAAGGGAGGTTAAACCGAATGCTCACACAGATTTTCCTGCTTTTGCTGGAGTTGATGATGCCCAGTGAAACTATCGACTGTCATTCATACTAAATGTATTCTCATTGCTGTCACTGTGATTTGTGACTGGGGGAGCCCCAGTTTCTCTGACAGGGCTAGAGTGAAACCTTTGTGCTGTCAGAGGAGAGGTACAGACTTCCTGGGAGTCAGAAGGATCCATTTGGATACTGTGTGTAAGTATTGTCTTGGTGTGTGGCAGGGGATGTCAGCAGAAAGGTGGGAGGCAGCAGTGGTGGGTAAGTGATAGCCAAGTACAGCTGTGCTGTTGGGTGGAACAGTGTACGTGGAATTGGAAAACTGGTGATGTAGCAGGGATTTTCAGTCTTTATTAAGAGGAGGGTAAAGAGTTGAAAAGGCAGGTATACTCACTGTGTCCATAGGAATGCTGGTGCATTGCTCTTCACAGCAGGAAAAAAATAATTAAACCAAACTATAGATTTGCAGCTTAAATTTGGTAAAATAATTAATGCAAGTCATTGGATCATTACATGTTGATATTGGTATTTCATGTTTTCCACATCACTAGAATCAGTTCATCAAATGTAACTGCTATTTCCATACTTTCCTGAAGAGAATCAGCGTTACTAATAAACTGCCATCAAAATAGTTTGCTTTATTGCCAGTGATTTTCTATTACCATTTAGACTAAGTTCTGTTTTCATGTTAGTATTTAAAGGGAACCAAAAGAAAAGACATACTTAAAATAAGCCAAACCAAACACCTAAAATTACTAAAGACAACATATACCCACTTTCAAAAATCCTGATATTTTATAAATTACTTCCTGGACATTGTAATTCCAAATCAGAGTATTTTATTTCATCAAAATATCAATTTGTTCTCAGATTAGAGTAAAGCCACACAGAGGAAAGAAATGCTAAAAACTGTGCATATGACTTATTTTACCATGAATGTTCTGATGCATATTGGATTTTGGAGGCAGTTTACTAGAGCCATAGATATAAAAAAAAATAGAAACTTCTTTACTAATAAAGTATGCATTTGTTCAGATCAGGTTTCTTGGGATATAGCCCAAGGTTTTCTCATTTTCAGATTTCAGTGACCTGTTTTCTAGAAGGTCTTAAATCACTTTTCAAAGATTAGCTCTTCTGAAATCTTCTGCCACTGTTATAAATTTTGAAATTAAGGGTGAAATGGTGAAAAATGAAAAATCCTCTTACTGTATCCTATTTAGTGAAGTGGATGATCTAAATACCTTCATGTCTTGATTCCGGAGTCTTCGCTGATGCTGACAAGTTAAGAGAGCTGGCTTTAGATATTTAGGAAACCTAGAAAAGCTGGCAAAAAGGATGTAGATGTGACTAGTTAGCTGTTAGATCAGCTGTTAGCTTGGCCTAGGTGACTGCCATAACTATTTTCCCCCAAACAAATTCTTCATGTGTTATTGATGCAAATTTCACTGTGAGCCTTTTGATCTTCAAACATTTGCTTTTGGTAGTTGTGCACTTTGCCTGCTCTGTGTCCATGTTTTCAGCTAGCTGGCTAGAAATAGTTTTGGTGTACTAATTCTCTGATACATTGTAATGCACCTTTGAGCTGCTCTGAGAAGCAGTATTGTTCGGCATGTGGTTTTGAGTGACTTAACTGCTGTCTTGCATGGTTTTCTTGACCATATATTTTTTTAATGTTCTTCATATAATTGGCTTCTTCCCACCTTTGAGTTAATTTTTTAATGCCCAGTGATATGTTGGTGAATGAATGTTAGCAAGATTCTTAATTTCTGTCCCTACACCACGCCCCTTCAGCTGTCTTATTGTACAGTATAAGCATCATCATTTATAAGCCAGATTGACCTTGAATTTTGTTTTATGCCTTAAATCTTTCCAGTTACTTTACTTTGTGAAAAGATAAAAACTGAAGATGTTTTTTCTTCCTGTTTGCACCACATAGGGTATTATTCAAAATCATTGCTTTTCTAATCCTTATACCTAAGATTCTTAGAGCGGGTGACTCCTAAAGCCTGCTGCGTATGGCAGTCATTTTACTGTGTTAAGATTGGCCCAGGTTCTGCCAGCATTTATTTTTGGAGTTACTTGTGATATTTTAAGCAGTTTAAAGCCTTTGAGAAAATAATCAGTCTTAAGTGAGATGTATGGGTTACCTTCATTATAATGTGATTTTATTCAAAGTGAAACAGCAGTAATTTATCCTTTCATAGCAAGAGTGAATAAAGGGTATAAACTGAGTGAAATATTAATGCATGTATTAAACTTAGAATTTTGAAACCTCTAGTAATTTTCATTCCTTTCTTTTATAAAAGATGGTGTCAAATGCTAGTGTTGAAAGCAATTTTTTCCCAAGGTTATATTTTAAAGATATGTCTTGGGATCTTCGTGTTTTGGGTTGTTGTGGTTTTTTTTTTTCTTTTTCTTTTTTTCTTCTTTTTATATACCTGACTTTTGCTGCCCAACAGTGACAAGAACCAACTGGAACCTTTCTGATGCTTATGTTAGTATCTTACTATCCCCACCTGTGGTTTGCATCCCTGCCACTGAACACTTCCAGCAAAATTTGATAACATTTTTCAGAATGAATGCTAAGCATATGGAAATTAAGAACTTCTTCCACTCTTCTAGGAGAACTCTTAGGTGTCATGTTGTTGTTGGAGAGGAAGTGGGAAGGTTGATTACCACTTGTTTGGGTTTGGCCTGTGTTGTTCTGCTTGTTTTCTGAAGGCATTCAGTGTGTCTCCTTTTTGATAAGAAGTGAAAATAAAATACTGCCGAATTTGATTGATAAGAAAGTTCTTTGTAGCACTGTATCCAAATAAAAGCTTCTGTTTCAGCGATCAGTCACTAAGTCTATATATTGTGCTTCAGATAAATGCACAGTGTGATGAGATGGAGTTTTTTATTTCAGTTGAAATTTTGCTTTAATTAGATTCTTTTGGAGGATCTTGGGAAGGAATTTTTTCTTCCTTGTAGCTCAGTGTCTTTAGTATCTTAGTAATTATTTATAGGCTGTACTGCAGAATTGTTTGTGACATTGAGTAATTCAGTGTTTTGAGGAAATCAGCAAAGTTCAAAATAAATAGTTACCAGCAACACCACTTCAGAAGTTCCTCTTCAGCCTTGGTTTTGCCAAGTTTTAAATTTGCTAGACAGCTAGCTCTTCCTCTAAAGTGCATCTGGATTTTCTCTGAGTTGGGCTGGGGAAGGATTAAACTCAAGAGTTACTGTATGTCAAAGCCTCTTATATTTTCAGATGCTGAAGGGAAGCTCTAGTGAGGGGTTCACTACAAGATGCCCCAACAGCTGCTCTTCTGTCCATAGCACTGGTCAAGAAGTAGCAGCAGATAATGATCAGCACCAGTTAACCTTTGCTTTCCTGAGCCCACTGCTTCCCTGGCTCTAGCAGCACCTCTTACTTTTTCCCCAAAACTATGGGGTCTGTCCAGGCACTGGCAGTGGGACAGGGAATCAAGGACACTTGGCGTAGGAGTGACCTGAAGAGAAAGTGAGGAAAGAAAAGAGGCAGCAGTCTGATGCCTTACTGTGAGACTTCCAGCTGTTGTAGATTTATGGGCATAGATTCTTTGTGACAGTTTTCTGCACACTGGCAATGCTAGAGGATGCTTTGCTTTGGTGTAAATCAGAAATGTGGTGCCCCTGCTCCTCTGTCCTGGCACTATAGGGATTAGTGAAGGTGAGCAGTGGATGGTCTGGGGGGTTACACTGATATTTTGCTTCAGTGTCTATCAGTAAAGTAGTTGATTGTTTCTATATCTATATTTCTGCAGTTTCTGTGCCATTATTTTAGTTTATCAAGATTTTTAAAATAAGCTTTTATTTCTATTTATTTTTATAATGGAAAGTCGGAGCTGATCCTGGATCCTGTGGTATTTCTGTACTGCAGAGATGAGCTCTGTGAGTATACATCAGGAGTTTCTCGGGGTTTGTCTTTGTGGATTAGCAACATACTTGCATGTTACTTCTATAATACTGTATTGCTGGTGATGCTTGTGTTACTTCTGACAGCCTTAGGTCCTGGAGAAATAAATAATCTGAGTGTTGCTTTGTGCATATTGTATATCTTTTCCTTTGTTGAATGCAGCAGGTTTGCTGGAAAAAAGGAGTTTAAAAAGGACAACTTTTGCATCCTCTTCTTTTTGTCGATGCAGGTGGCGACAGACAAGGTTGCGGGCAAGCTGAGCTCCACCCTCTCATGGGTGAAGAACACAGTATCGCACACCGTCAGTCAAATGGCCAGCCAGGTGGCGAGTCCATCTGCCTCCCTCCACACCACATCCCCCTCCACCACTCTGTCCACACCTGCCCTCTCACCATCCTCACCTACACAGCTGAGCCCAGACGACTTGGAATTACTTGCTAAACTTGAGGAACAGAACAGGTGAATGGAAAACCTTTTGCTTTTACAGTAATGACACTAAAATTAGTTTATTGCAATTGTAGCATAAAGGCTGTTAAAGAGGAATTAGTTAAAATTTCGTGGCACAACACTTCAATTTGAAAGCCCAGAGGTTTAAGCATTTGTATTTTTGTGCTGTGTTTTCACAAGTTATGTTTCTGTGGAAGTCTTAAAGGTGTTTTTCTCTACTGGTTTTACAGGAGTGTTTATAGCTGCCTCTAATAGTAAGAAATTCCACTGCGATTTTTAGTATCCAATTTAAAGTAAAGTATCTCATGGATGAGACTTGTGCATAACCTCCTTACCTTCTAAGATCAGAACTATAATTTCTATTAATTTCTTGAAATCTTAAATATTTCTCAATTCTTTTTTTTCCCACCTTTTTCTGATTCTTGTTTCAGCTACATAGCCTGCTATGTATGGAGACAGAACCGTGTTCAGCCACTTTCTTGCTGTTACTCTAGTGGTGCCTGATGCATAATACCTTAAATTAATTAAAAGTGAAAACTAATCAGTTTTTTCTGATCACTTTGCTTATTTATGTATAGTAAGTAACAGTTTTCATGATAGCCTTTCCATGAGTGCCTGTTTATCTCACCATGTGCAATTCAAGATGCAACTTTCAGGTGAATCAGTTGCTCTTGATGTGCACAGTGATGCAAATTCACAATATCACTGAAAAATGAAATTGGACTGTATAATTTCTTAATGCTGAATATCCAGAAGCCATACTCATTTGCACTTTTGAGGCAGGACTCCTAAGTCATCTGTCCTTTTGCAAAATCTGGTTATATATGACAAGTATGTTTCAACAGTTTTCGAGAGGTTGGCTGTAAACAACTTGAGCTCCAAGTACATTTTTAACTTGGCAGGTAGCTGCAGGGCTTTGTTACCTACTGGAGATGGCTATCCCTGAGCTGTAGTGAAGTGCAAGGTTTGATAATTTAGCTCAACCTAGGTTCTGTTCCAGCTTCTATGAGTGTGCTGGCCTTTGCACTGAAGCAGTTGAGCTACTCTTTTTTTGATTGGGTTGGGTTTCTTTGGAGGTTTTTTGCTTTTCGGGTTTTTTTTTTGGTTGGTTTTTTTTTTTGGTTGGTTTGGGGAGAGTGGGTTGCTTTCTGGTTTTTTTTTTTTTGTGTGGTTTTTTTTTTTATTTTTAATATTCTTGGTTGGGAGGGGTTGTTTGGTTTGGGGTTTTGTTTTAGTTGGTTTGTTTATTTTTTTGGTTTTTTCTCTGCTGAGTCACTTCTGAGGGTAGTAACTTTCAGTGGAGGAAGAGAGTAACTGAGGGGAGGAGATGCAATGCCTCTGTGTCACCTGGCATGTCTTCTCCCATGTCTGCGTTCTGCAGCCTGATAGCAGCACAGTTTTAAGGGAATTTGATACATCTGTCCAGATTTTGATGATAGAAGGAAGCTTCTAGAACCACCTCATACATTCTTCCTTGTCTTCAAAGATGAACTCCATTTAATTTTTGCTATGCAAATGAAAAATTATCAAAAGAAGCAAAAAAAAAAAAGTTAAATAGCGCTTTTTTAGAAAGCTAATTTGCATTTCATCTGAGGCTTTCTAGTCTGTTCATGGCAAAGCAACTAACTTGTATTTGAAAAGCAAATTGTTCTTTGGACTGCTTATCTACGTTGGAGTGTGATGTCTTTACATCTAGAGCCTTCTCATTAAGGTCTGCAGTCAGACTACCTACCTGGCTTGTTGAAAGAAGAGCGTGAGCTTGGGCTTTCGTCTCAAGTCAGCTTTCTTCATTTAGTAAGTAAACTAGCCAATCTTGTCTGGTTTTATTTCATTTTAGCCAGACATATTCTTAGTCCCACACTAGTCTTGTGTGTGAATTCTATTTAGAGCCTGCCCTATCAAGTGTATCTTTGCTGGTGAGATACTGCCCTTTAATACTGAAATTCGATGCTCTTATGCTGGCTGCACTGTAGTTTGAGAACAGTTTGCATCTGCAGTTTAGCACAGTGGCATTTGTTGACAATTGTACTCTGTTCACAGGGAACCATTCTTTCTGCTTGCTGGAAGAACTGCTGCTGTGGATGTTTGTAAAGGTTTTGGATTTTTTGTAGGCTTCTATGTCAGAAGGAGAATAGGAATTAGGTAACAGTTAGAAAAAAGAAGAACTTGAATTGTTTCAAGCTATGTCTTGTAGAATTCTGTAATCTAATTGTACTGAAAGTCCCCACAGAATAAAGAGGAAGCTCAGTCCAGAGTCCTGGTGGAACGGTTTGGCATTAGTAAATCATTTATAAAGTTTTAAATGAAAGAAAACAGTGACTAAACGTCACAGAACTTGCGACTTACTGTGAACAGAACTTCCTGTTTTCAAATCTAAGGACAATGAATTTATCCAGGTAAGGTCTAATTGCAGAAACTTAGTATAACTTCTACAGTAACCTGTGAAAACTGGAAGTATCTCATTAGAACCTGTTTTTTATAATCTTAATGTTTATTCTATGGTTTTTCCTCTGTGATTACTTTGAATTTGATGTTTAGGCATTGTCTTGGATTGAGAGAAAGAGTTTCAAACTAATTTTTCGTTATGGTTCAGTATAAGCCAGGTTTCTAAACACTTGAAGTGGATTTTTAAAGTGTTTTCTTCAAAACTAGATTTTATGCATAAATGGAAAATTATTTGAATTTAAAAAAATACAATCCCAAATGAAAATTTGTCTTGAAAAGGTTATTTTTTTCTTTTTTTTTTTATTTTACCATTTAACTCTTTTCTAAACGAAACACTCCTGCAGAAACTGTCCTATTTATATTCATGAGTTAAATTATTTTTTCCCTTTCTTTCGTAAACACCAGTAGATGAAAGCTGGAAGCAGGGAAAGCTAGTATAAATATCTTAATTGTAGCAGAGAGCTTAAATATTGTAGGTATGCTGAGATTTTTGTACCATCTCAGATGCAATATGCCTTGGGCTATAATTTGTTAAATATCTAAAATGTAACCTGACCTTGCTGAAATGCTGGGGGATTAACTTTTGTACTAATTTTTGAGAAATTATTCAACCACATGTCTCTGATATACTGGTGTTGGAATTCTTAGAAGTTAAAGCACAAATGAAACTCATGGTATAGTGAAACACTTCTGAGTTAGTCTGAATTCTTGTTCTTACCTAACACATGGTCTAAAAAATTTCCCCTGCTTATGGGGCTCAATATTAGTTGAGGATAAACAAAGCATTGTCTTTTTGCCAAGTCCATGGCTACAGCAACCAGCTCACAGGGAAGTCTCCTCAGGAACCTCAGTCTAGCATTTTACACGTCTTTATTTGTCCTTTGCTGATGGATAACTCCGGAGGCTGTCACATTTGAACTCCTCACTTTATTTACACATTCATTAGCTCTACTAGTCACTTCTGTTGCCTTGTCCTTGGTCTGTAGGTCTGGGATTTCTCATGTGCATTTATAAAACACCGTATTGATTTGTGAGGAGTTGTCAGTAAATGTCACTTGTTTTAAAATTACTTCAAAGGTTTTAATTGTTCTGTCTTTATTTATACTGTCAATTTTCAAAATAGTGTAATCAGGTAGACTTATAGGAGACTCATTTTTTGTCTTTTAAATGACTATATTTTTTAAGTTCTTTGACATTTGATGTTATCATTGAGGATATTTAACTTCCTTAGGTTTTCTTTGTCAGTCTGATGCATGACAGCTGTGGGTGACATTTTTATCTGTTTCTTAAAATGCTGCAGTGTGAACGATTCTATCTGCAGATTTATTTTCAAGAGAAAGCAGTAGCATTGAATGGTTCTTTTCACATTTAGTGCAAATGAATGCTGGTAAAACTGTTTCACTGAACCTCTGGGTGCGTTCTTTGTCAAGAAAACAATTAATAGTGTGATCCTTTGATTAGAAGAACTTGAATTTGGTTTTTGTGTGCTTTCTTTGCAGACTCTTGGAAACAGATAGCAAATCCTTACGATCAGTAAATGGGTCAAGAAGAAATAGTGGATCCTCTCTTGTATCTAGTTCATCAGCTTCTAGCAATCTCAGCCATCTTGAAGAAGACTCGTGGATCCTGTGGGGGCGGATTGTGAATGAATGGGAAGATGTACGGAAAAAGAAAGAAAAGCAAGTTAAGGTAGTTGGAAACCGTTCTCTGGATTTATTTTTAATGTGATATAAGTGTTACTGTTTTATCTTTGTGATGGGCTTATTCTTTTAAAACAAATATATAATACAAACTTCCAGTTGAGTCTTTCCATCCCTAAGTGTTAGTGCTTCCTTTGTAACCTTACTATGTGCTGTCACCCAGCAAATGTCTCCTGCTGAAAACCAGATGCATTTTCTGTATCTTGAATACTAAAGCTTTCAGTTTACCTCTGATGAGAGATTTCCATGAGTGCAGGGATGATTAGCTTCGTGTTTCCAAAAATGGAATTACTGAAAATCAAATTAAAGGCATCTGATAGCTTGATGCTCTGATTATGTATATGTATGCTATGCTGCTATATACTGAGCAGCTCTCTTTTTAAAGCATTCTTAATAGGATAGCTGCTAATTCTACTCAAGGGCTACAATGAGTTTAGGTTTTTGTGCTTGCCAAGTATGTTGGCCCCAGAGATGACCTTAGGCAGAAGAACACATAGTTTCTAAATTCTGGATGGATTGGATGAACTTTGACCAGTGTGTCCAGTCTGGGTTAGTTGTGGTTACGTACAGAAGTGGAGTTCAATTACACTTTAAATTCAAACTAAAAAGCATTTAGTGCATTTGAACATATCCATGTTTCAGTGGCAGCAAGCAGAACAGCGTGGGATTTTTTTGTTAGTAGGCAAGTCTGTTCTGCTTTGGTTCTTTATTGGCTGTAGTCTAGTTTTATGTGCAGAATACAAATGTGTCAGGGTCTTTTGAACAGTTTGAAATGTGTGTCTATGAATAGGTTGTGGGAAGGCGGAACAATGGGCTAAAGTAAAGTATCTTTTATATGGAGCAGCTGTGAAGAGAGAACATGACTTGAGAGAAGAAACAAGGGAAGAAAATGAACTAAAGATTTTGTGCATGCATAGGGAAAGCAGTTTCTGGAAAGGTGTTCCAAAAGGCCATGTAAAGAAGGTCACAGGAATCTGGCAAGAGAAAGGAAAAGTGAGATGGTAATAAGAAGATATAGTTAGTTAGAATTTGTTTGAACATTTTCAAGTGTCACAAGTATCACTAGTTTTTACAGCTGGCCAAGTACAATTTAAGAAGTTTTTGACTAACTTTCAGGGAATATTTAATTATATTGCTGGCTAATATTATATTGAAAACTAGCCAAATTTTCCTTTGCTGTTAAATAATTCTCAGTATTTTTTTATTTAAAGTCAACCTTAACTGTGAGTCTGCATTTATGATGGAGTATCAGAACATCCACACCTATTCCCTGATTGTGCCAGTAGGTAAATAGGTAGCAGCATAGGTGTCTTTTTGTCCTGGCTGTAAAAGCTCGTCTTAGGTCATTAGAAATCTGGTTAGGTTTTAGAAATAAGTGTCTATACCTTCCTCCAAAGATGATGTGTTCCATCCTTTAGATCTCTCAATCCACTTCAGAACTTGCTTCTTGTTTAGCTTCTTGGAGCACTTCTGAAGGATGACTTGAGTCCTGCTCGTCAGTTCACATGACATGTCCAGTAGATGTGTTTTCCTGCTGTTCCTTTTAGGAAAGTTGGAGGGGTTAACTCTATTATTCTGTCAAGCAGGTACGTTAACAAGGCATTAGCAAGAAGTTTCTTACTTTATTAGTACCCTTGAGGTTTTAGATGACTGATGTACAGTCCAGTTGTGTTGTTGACAGAGGATAGGTAGAGACAGTTTTGTAAAGCTGATGTGTTATAGTTCTTGTCTTGGATTGGGAATCATTTAGGAAAAACACCTTGGTGTTGTGTTGCCGTCAGGAGAAATAGTTGGAGTGGCATTACTATGGTGGTTGTGAAGAAGGATGGATTGAGAGCTTAGGGATATTCCAAAATGGAGGTCAGTGATGCAAACACTCCTGCAGCAGAGTTCAAGCTTAAGAAAAACAAAACTTGAAAGCAAGAGTCTCTTTGAAAGTTATCAGTGTTGCATTAATTAATTGTAATGTTGCAGAAGTAGGAGAAATATGTGGAACAAACAGGAAGAAGAGGGAGCTTTGCAGAATAGGAGGGTTACTCGGGCTTTACAATAAATAACAATGAAGGAAATTAGCCTTTAGGAGGCAGAATATTTGATAACAATTCCTAAGGTACAAAAAGGAAATAGTCTTGAAGAAAAAATTTTCTAGGTCAGACTGATTCTAGTTGCAGAATATGCCACCAAGACAGTCTGTTAAATTCCTGAATAATGCTTCTTTCTCAGTTTTCAGATCAAGCAGCAAGACTACTTGTCCTTGTGATTTCTTAAAGGACAAGTAACAGGTTCTTAGGTGTACTCATCTGGGGATGTTTGAATCGTATAATGCCTAGCAGATTTTTTTTCAAAAGATAAAGTAAATTTAGTTAATGTAGTAGCTGTAAACTCAATGTTTTCTTGGTCCAGTGTCTGAAACAGCACTTAAATACTTTCTGAGAAGATAACTGAAATCCTGGCACACCAGAGAAATTGGACACAACTTGTCAATTTTGTTAAGTGGTAACTGTACTGTGCAAATTTTTTGTTGCAGTTGACTGTGCTACAGTTAGTTCTACTTTTTGTCATTTGCCCATCTTGGAAGTAATTTTTAGTTATGATTTCTTAGGTCTCAATTACTACAAATATTATTTAAGGGTGCTATCTTCAGTAATCTTTCATGAAATATAGACATAATTGTATTAAGTTCTGTTTAATGGATGTTCTTGTATAAAATTATTTGAATATTCAATTTTTCATGTAGCTTGCCATAGATAAGGGACTACTTTCAGTAGCTAATTTAGCCACTAAAAATTATTCAGAAACTGCTTACTTTTGTGAACTTAATAATCTCACTAAATTTGACATTATAAACTGTATGAGAATTTTTTGTCATGATGTAAATTTTTTTCTGAAATTGTGAGGAACTTGATTTGAAGTTGGTTTTTCTCTAGGTTTATTTTTGGTAACATTTTCAGGAAATATAAATTGTCTTTTTGTGTCTTAGGAGCTGGTTCGAAAAGGGATACCTCATCACTTCAGAGCAATTGTTTGGCAACTTTTATGCAGTGCTCAAAGCATGCCAATTAAGGATCAGTATTCAGAGCTTTTAAAAATGACATCTCCTTGTGAAAAATTAATAAGAAGGGACATTGCTAGAACATACCCTGAACATGATTTTTTCAAAGAAAAAGATAGCCTTGGGCAGGAGGTCTTGTTCAACGTAATGAAGGTGAGTTGGTATTTCAGCCCTTGAAAATATATTAGCAGGAACACGCACCAGCTTGGATTGCCTTGTATATAGAGAACTTGCAGTTTCATGTGTTGTAAGTTTTTTTTAAACCATAGGCACTGGGATGGTTTAACAAATCCCATTTTAGTTTTGATGGCATTCCTGTAAGGTTTTTTATATCTCAAAAGGTAAAACCAGGTTGGCATTAAAACAAAGTCACATACTAACTGCTGATAGTGTAATGGAATGAAGTGTGCCATGAGTTAAAGTAAACAGCATTGCCCAAGACAAGAGTATTGGCAATCAAACTGAACTAGTATTCAGTTTGCAGGTATTTCTGAAGTGCACATGGCAGCAGCAAATGGCAGGTACAAGCTAATGTGCAGTTGTTCCAGTGCCAAACTCAAAGTGAAAATGCCAATATAGCATTGTTTGCATTACTTAGTCTTCACTAGAGGTTAAACTTTGAAGGTCAGATTTTTCCATAGAACATGGTTTCAACAGAAAAGTTGGCAGGTTTCCAAACCATAGTAATTTCCCTAACTCTAAAACAAATGTGCCCCCTGCATGGCGTCATCACATTTAATCCATCTGTAAATAAAACTGCAACATATTTTTTCTGAAGACAACTTGTTTAATTGTCTGGTCTGTCTCCTATAAAAGTAGTACTTTGTGAGATTTGTATGCCAGTGGTCTCTCTTTTACCAAATTCCTGTAGTTGAAAACTGCCCGTGTTCATAGGTATGCCTTAGTTTTAGCTTTGTATGTGTTTAGAGAGCACAGTTTATAGCAGCAGGTAGAAACTAGAATGTCTGACTAAAACTTCTGGCTAGGATGTCTGCCCTTGTTGGATTTGGGGAGAGGAACAATAAGTTATTAACAAGATAGCAGGATGAGCCATGATTACTTTTTATTGATAATGAGGTTTTAATTGTTGAGAATTTTATTTCCCAGGCTTACTCTTTGGTGGATCGTGAGGTTGGATACTGTCAAGGAAGTGCTTTTATAGTTGGATTACTGCTTATGCAGGTAAAAATATTTTAAAATATATGAAACTAAAATCCATGCTTGAATGCATAATATACTGTGGTGGTTTATTGGGAATTTTTGCAATGGTTTTCCTTCATAGTTTTGTTACAATGGAGTTGTCAAGGGAAGCTGTTTAGTCTGGAAATTAAATGAGATTTATTTTGTCATTCTATTTGCCAAGATACTGTTATTGGAGTGGGAGAATGTATTTGTTTCTCAGAGCTAAGGCAGGATTGCAGGCTTGCAAGCTATTTTGGTGAGTGATGTTTCAAAAATAAAGGAACTTCTTATTTCTTTTCTATTACATGGAATCTCCTCAGAGTTCAAATGGAACTACACAGTTGACTTGATTATCTTAAAGCTTCCTTTGTATTATTGGTTTTTAGTTTATGATGAAGTAGGGTATATAGTAAGAAACCTACAGACCTCCAGTGTAGAAATTATTTGCTAGAATTTAGTATGTACAAAAGTTCATTGGAGTAATTGGCTGTAAATCCCTTAAACAAAACAAAAACCTTGAAACAAACAAACCAAGAATAAAACTCCACTGCGTGCACATGCACACACACAAAACCCCAACCCTAAATCCTCCC
>WBNO01022727.1:0-11140 GCA_013400575.1 Peucedramus taeniatus | reverse complement strand
TGTGGGATCAGTTATTTTCTCCCCAGTTCGGGAAGGGTTTGTGGGATCAGGGACGCGCTCCCCACAGCAGGAAGGATTTGTGGGATCAGGGACGCCCTCCCAAGTGCAGGAAGGGTTTGTAGGATCAGAGAAAGGAAAGGAAAGGGCTCCCCAGTGTGGGATGGATTTTTAGGATCATGGACAAGGAAGGGACGTGTTCCCAACTGCGGGAAGGGTTTGTGGGATCAGGGACGCGCTCTCAAGTGTGGGAAGGATTTGTAGGATCAGAGACAGGGAAGGGACGTGCTCACAAGCACGGAATGGATTTGTGGGACTGGGGACAAGGAAGGGACGTGCTCCCCCCTGCAGGAAGGGTTTGTGGGATCAGGGACGCGCTCCCCACTGCAGGAAGGATTTGTGGGATCAGTTATTTTCTCCCCACTGCAGGAAGGGTTTGTGGGATCAGGGATGTGCTCCCAAGTGCAGGAAGGGTTTGTGGGATCAGGGACAGGGAAGGGATGTGCTCCCCACTGCAGGAAGGATTTGTGGGTTCAGGGACGCGCTCCCCACCGCAGGAAGGATTTGTGGGATCAGTTATTTTCTCCCCACTGCAGGATGGATTTGTGGGATCAGTTATTTTCTCCCCACTGCAGGAAGGATTTGTGGGATCAGGTATTTTCTCCCCACTGCAGGAAGGGTTTGTGGGATCAGGGATGTGCTCCCAAGTGCAGGAAGGGTTTGTGGGATCAGGGACAGGGAAGGGATGTGCTCCCCACTGCAGGAAGGATTTGTGGGTTCAGGGACGCGCTCCCCACCGCAGGAAGGATTTGTGGGATCAGTTATTTTCTCCCCACTGCAGGATGGATTTGTGGGATCAGTTATTTTCTCCCCACTGCAGGATGGATTTGTGGGATCAGGGACGCGCTCCCCACTGCAGGATGGATTTGTGGGATCAGTTATTTTCTCCCCACTGCAGGGAGGATTTGTGGGATCAGTTATTTTCTCCCCACTGCAGGAACGGTTTGTGGGATCAGGGACGCGCTCCCCACTGCAGGATGGATTTGTGGGATCAGTTATTTTCTCCCCACCGCAGGAAGGATCTGTGGGATCAGGGACAAGTGCGGGAAGGGATCTGCGTGCAGCGGGGTCCTGCGGGACGGGCCGGGCCGGGCCGGGCCGGGCTGGCAGCGGGGTCAGCGCTGGCGGCCGAGGGCTGTGTGTGACAGACTGTGAAATGGGGCGTTGCTGCGCGGCTGCGCCGCACCTGGGCCCTTCAGCTGTGATTGATTGGCTTGGTCATGTGGAATGGGCCCATCTGCTCCCGCTCCTCCTGTTTGTTCCAACCGCAGCCTTTCCTTCCTTCCTTCCATCCCGACGGCTGCCGATCCGCGGATCCGCCGCGCTCGGAGCCGCCCGGGTTCGGTGCCGCCGATGCCGCCCGCAGAACCCGCGGAGAGCGACTCTTACTGCGGCGAGGAGTTTTCTTGTACCCGAGCCAATACTTAATTAAAACCGCTGACATCATGGTGTTATAATTAAGCGTGGCATTAATTAAGCTGGAATAACGATTTTTTTTTTTATTAAGAGCTGCTCCGATTGTGGAAGCGGCGCAAAAAACAAAAAAAATCCCAAATAATTGGAGATGAACCCAAGAGAAATTCATCCCTCTGCTCCCGCTCCCGGAGCGGGATGGGAACGGGAGGAGCATCCTCGAAAGTTTCGGGGGATTGGGCGGCAACCATCGGGAAATTTGGGGGATTATTTCCCTTTTCCCTGTTTTTTTTCCTTTTCCCCCAAAACTGCTGATCGGCTCCTGGCATTCTGATGGCTAATTATGCATCGGAGAGCTTCGACAGCTGCATTCATCATCATAAAATGTAATAATTAATGACATTCCAACAAAGAAAAATATGCAAATGAGAACTCATTAGCATTTTCATATTCAGCTTTGATAATGCTTTTGCTGACAAGGTTGTAATTAATGAAAATTCATGTCGCAGTCAGGAGATTGGATCGGTTTCATTCCGCTCACAATTCCCAAATGCTTGCATTATGGAAAATCGGCGGCTCTGCCAACTTTTTCAGGGAAGAAAAAAACACACACACACACTAAAAGCACCAGATGCAAATGAAGGGGAGGGAGCCGTTAACCCCTTCCAGCCCTGGCCCCCTCCCAAAAAAAAACAAACAAAAACCAAAAACCAGGCAGGGAGAAAAACACCAAACCCCGATTCCCGTAAGGCCGCGGGAATTTGGGGAAAACTTTCCCGTTCCCGTTAATCCCGAGCTCTGCTCTGTCCCGGCCTTAACTCGTGAATTTTGTGCGGTCGAGGATCCCCGGGAATGGGAAGGGATGGGGCTGATCCAGAGCAAGTCCACAATTCCACGATTTTTTCCTACTTTTCCCCCCTAAATCCACGGCTTTGGGCTCAGCCTGGAAATGTGGGGTGTAAAAAGGGTGGAAACGGCGTCGGCCGAAACGCTGAGTTCAAAAAACACCAAAACTGGGAGAGGGGAGGGGTGATAAAGAAAATAAAACTTCCGTTTGCGATGTGCCGAGGAAGGTTTGCCCGTGGGAGAGCCAAGGGTGACCACGAGGACAAAATTCCCTTTCCACGTGGGAATTGTTTGGGAGATCTTTGAGATCGTTGGGGAGATCTTTGGGATTGATGGTGCTGCTCTCGTTCCATGTGGGAATTGTTTGGGAGAACTTTGGGATTGGTGGGGAGATCTTTGGGATTGATGGTGCCGCTCTCGTTCCATGTGGGAATTGTTTGGGAGATCTTTGAGATCGTTGGGGAGATCTTTGGGATTGATGGTGCTGCTCTCGTTCCATGTGGGAATTGTTTGGGAGATCTTTGAGATCGTTGGGGAGATCTTTGGGATCGGCAGCGCCGCTCTCGTTCCATGTGGGAGTTGTTTGGGAGATCTTAGATCGTTGGGGAGATCTTTGGGATTGGTGGTGCTGCTCTCCTTCCATGTGGGAATTGTTTGGGAGAACTTTGGGATCATTGGGGAGATCTTTGGGATTGGCGGCGCCGCTCTCGTTCCATGTGGGAATTGTTTGGGAGATCTTTGGGATTGGTGGTGCTGCTCTCGTTCCATGTGGGAATTGTTTGGGAGATCTTTGATCGTTGGGGAGATCTTTGGGATCGGTGGCGCCGCTCTTGTTCCATGTGGGAATTGTTTGGGAGATCTTTGGGAACATTGGGGGGGTCTTTGATCACTGGGGACATCTTTGGGGTCAGCAGTGCCGCTCTCGTTCCCTGTGGGAATTGGTTGGGAGATCTTTGGGATCATTGGGGAGATCTTTGGGATCATTGGGGAGATCTTTGGGATCGGCAGCACCACTCGCTTTCCCTGTGGGAATTGTTTGGGAGATCTTTGGGATCGTTGGGGAGATCTGTGATCACTGGGGACTTGGAACCATTCCTGGTGGCTTTGGGAACAGGGATTGGTGATGTTCCTGGTGGCTTTGGGAATGGGAATTTGGTGCCATTCCTGGTGGCTTTGGGAATGGGCATTTGGGAATTTGGTGCCATTCCTGGTGGCTTTGGGAATGGGGATTTGTAAAAAGCCACCATTCTTGGTGGCTTTGGGAATGGGATTGGTGACATTCCTGGTGGCTTTGGGAATGGGATGACGTTCCTGGTAGCTTTGGGAATGGGGTTGGTGAATGTCCTGGTGGCTTTGGGAATGAGCATTTGGTGACATTCTTGGTGGCTTTAGGAATGGGCATTTGGTGACGTTCCTGGTAGCTTTGGGAATGGGGTTGGTGATGTTCCTGGTGGCTTTGGGAATGAGCATTTGGTGATGTTCCTGGTGGCTTTGGGAATGGGCATTTGGTGACGTTCCTGGTAGCTTTGGGAACGGGATGACATTCCTGGTAGCTTTGGGAATGGGGATTGGTGACATTCCTGGTGGCTTTGGGAACGGGATTGGTGACGTTCCTGGTGGCTTTGGGAACGGGATTGGTGACGTTCCTGGTGGCTTTGGGAATGAGCATTTGGTGATGTTCCTGGTGGCTTTGGGAACGGGCATTTGGTGACGTTCCTGGTGGCTTTGGGAACGGGCATTTGGGAATGGTATGATGCTCCTGGTGGCTTTGGGAACGGGGATTTGGTGCCGTTCCTGGTGGCTTTGGGATTTGGAGCCATTCCCATCTTTTCCATCGCCTTGCCGTTCTCCGTGCTCTCCAAGCGTGGACCCACTCAATGATTTGTCTTGGAAGATCTCCTAAGCATCATCCCATTCCAATCCCATACCACCACAAGCACCTCATTCCACCACCCCAGGATCTCTGTCACCCTCTCCTTCTGCTCCTTAACCCCGGCGACGCCCCAACTTGGGCGGATTTTTTTGGCCGTTTTCGGGGACGCCCATCCAGGAGCCCACCTGGTGCAGCAGGACGAGGCGGCGCCGCGAGCGCGGCGCGCAGTCAGAGCCCTTAATTGTGATGCATTTGCCGAGTTGCCGCCGCAGCGCCGGCCCCGCTCCGGTGCCATATGGTCTCCCATGGAACATTTAACTTGTCAGATATAATGGATCGGCCTGGAAGCAGATTTGCGCTCCGAGCTCTCGGCTCCATCCGAGGAGATCGCGGCGGAGACGGCGAGAGGAGGGCGCGGGCGCTTCCCCCCGCGCGGGGTGACCTAAATGGCACGGAATTTTCCCGGGCATCGTCCCTGGCACCGACCCCGGCAGGCCGCACGTCAGATCCGTTTAAATCGGCACGCGCCCGACAGATTGTGCCGGGGGAGAAGGAGGCATCGGCCTTCCCGATCCGGCCGATGGGTGGGGAGGGATGAGAGATTCCAAAATTTGGGATGGGTGGGAATTCAGGGATGAGAGATTCCAAAATTCCGGATGGGTGGGAATTCAGGGATGAGAGATTCCAAAATTTGGGATGTTAGGGAATTCAGGGATGAGAGATTCCAAAATTCCGGATGGGTGGGGATTCAGGGATGCAGAGATTCCAAAATTCGGGATGTTTGGGAATTCAGGGATGCAGAGATTCCAAAATTTGGGATGTTAGGGAATTCAGGGATGCAGAGATTCCAGAATTTGGGATGGGTGGGAATTCAGGGATACAGAGGTCCCAAAATTGGGATGTTTGGGAATTCAGGGATACAGAGCTTCAGAATTTGGGATATTTGGGAATTCAGCATTTTGGGAATTCAGGGGTAGCAAAGATTCCAAAATTTGGGATGTTTGGGTATTGGGCATTTTGAGAACTCAGGGATAGCAGAGATTCCAAAATTGGGTTGTTTGGGAATCCAGGGATACAGAGATTCAAAATTCGGGATATTTGGGAATTCGGCATTTTGGGAATTATGGGATATGGAGATTCCAAAATTGGGATGTTTGGGCCTTCAGCATTTTGGGAATTCAGGGATACAGAGATTTAAAATTCAGGATATTTGGGCCTTCAGCATTTTGGGAATTCAGGGATATGGAGTTCCAAATTTGGGATGTTTGGGCATTGAGCATTTTGGGAATTCAGGGATATGGAGTTCCAAATTTAGGATGTTTGGGCCTTCAGCATTTTGGGAACTCAGGGATACAGAGCTTCCAAATTTGGGATGTTTGGGCATTGAGCATTTTGGGAATTGCTGATTAGAGGGAATTTCATCTTTTGGGGCACCTACTGCTTGCCCATCCTTGAGAACCTTGGCCTTTGTTGTGTCCCCTTAGAAGATCCCAAAAACCCCAACTGGGTTTTTACCAAAGCGAGAAGCGGGATCAACGCGGGAAGGGGAATTTTATAGGGTGGGGAACACGTGGGATAAAGAGAACTGGGCTAGGAATTAGGAACGGAGCCCTTATCTCCTCAGAGATGATTTTTTTAGGATTAATTAATATCTCACGGCCATTAATTAATAATATGGATATTGTAGATCAGATGAACCCAAATCCCTGCAATCCCCCGCTGATTCCAGCGTCTCCTTCGCTCAGATTTTTGTGGGAATCCCATTCCTAAAATAATTTTCCTTGGATTCCATTTCCCAGTGCCCCTTTTTCCCCAAGGACGGGAAGGGATTTTGGAGTTTTTGCTGCTTTCCCAACAATATTTCCAGGTGTTCAGGCTCTTCACTCATTATCTCCCCGAGCCTGAAATTCCACAACATCCCGGAGGAAAAAACGCCGACGGGATCGCTCCAAACCGGGCAATTCTCCCAAAATTCTTCTTCCCGTCGCGGCGTCTCCGCGTGGCCTCGGGCTCCGAGGAATTTCCAGCTTCCTCTCCTCGTTAAATATCCATATTCTCCCGCCAGCCTGGGAAGAAACGGGCGTTTTGTTTCAATAAATCCCTAATTTAATTAGGGAAGTTTATTATTCCGCTCGCAATTAGCGCGTGGATTCCATATCCAGCTTATTAATCCCCGCGCCGGTAGGGATTGTGCTGCTGCCTACGGAACGCTGACACCCGGGGCAGCTTCCCTTCATCTTTCCTTTTGGATCCTCTTCTTGGGGGATGGAGATCAAAAATCTCCGGGGAATTTCCTGGGAGCGAGGAATGAGCTCGGAACGGGATCGCCGACGGATCCCTCCGACCCCACGGGGATTTGGGGCCGATCCCACCCAGGATCCCCTTCCCACTGTCCCAGCAAGGAGTTTGGGATGTTTGGGAATTTCACCCCAAATTCCTCCATTCCGCCCAGGATCCCCTTCCCGCTGTGCCAGAGGATGTTTGGGAATTTCAGCCCAAATTTCCCCGATTCCGCTCGTCGAGCCCCGGAGCTTTGTCCCCCATTTTTCCTGGATTTGCTGATCCCTCCCGATCCTTCTGTTTCCACCTAAACCATCTCGTGTCAGCCTCAATTTCCCTTCCAACTTTTAGGATTGTCATTTCCCCCCACCTCAAATCCCTGATTTCTCCTGCTTTTGTTGCCCGGCCTCGCCACGGAGCACAAAACAATTCCCATTTCCAGGGACGAGCTCGTTGTGCTGGAAAACCCTCCCAAGCTCACGGAAAAAAAAATCGGGATTTTGGGCTATCTCTAAACCAGCGGTGCTTGAGCCCGGCTTGGCTGAGCCCGGCTCAGCAGAGCTGGCACAGCAGGAGCACCTGGGCTCCGTGGGGACGATGCCCACGGCTCCTTGTGCCCGTGCCAGCTCGGTGCCCGCGGGAGCGCCCGGAGCAGCCGGAGCGGCGAGCGCAGCACAAAGGGATGAGCTCCCGCCAGCTGTTCCTGGTGCCAGGGATCTGCTCCTGCAACCAGGAAAATTCCCCTTTTTTTTGTTCCTTCTTTTTAAAAAATACCCCTCTTTTTAAAAAATTTCTAAAGAACTCAATTTTCCAAAGTTGGGCAAAAATTCGGGAGCGCTCTGCTAATGAGGTGGGCAGGAGATTTTTGAATCCCATTTTTTTCCTAGGAAAACCTCGGGAATGCGTCCACAGAGAAAAGAGAAATAAATATTTTATATTTTTATCCATTCCTTTTTCCATCGGTCAGGTGCTCACAGGAGAAAATCCTCATTTCTTTCCACGAGGTTTCCCTTGGATAATTGATAATTCCTCACAAATTGTAGCCGTGTTTCTCAACCAAAACGAGGCAATTTGGGATTTCTAAGGGGAAAAAAAGCCCCATTTTTTAAAGGATAACGGACCCATCCTCCCTTTCTCCTGCAACCCAAGTGCAAGAGAATTTGGGATGCCAAAATTCAGGGCTGGGGCCGAGTTCTGGTGCAGGAGCAGAAATTCCCATTAATTGGGATTTGGGAATTTCAGCCCCTTCCCTCGCTCGGAAGTCGATCCCAAATATGCTCCCTGTTCCCGTTGGGAATTTTCCTTTAATTTGTCATTAAATTTGTCATTTTTTTGTCATTTAATTTGGCCTTAAAGGGAGGGAATTTTCCTTTAATTTGCCATTAAATCTGTCATTTTTTCATCATTTCTTTTGTCATTCAATTAAAGGGGAGAGCATCGGGCTCCTTCCCATCGGCCAATCCTTAATTCCTAAAAAATCCATGAATTAAAGCTCAGAACGAAGCAAAATTACAGCTGGAAAAGCGGAGCTCTTCAAATTCCAATTCCCAAGAATTTCTGCTCTCCCCAGCCAAGTTTTCCTCAACCTAAGCAAGCCCCAAATATCAGGAATTCAAATATTCCGCTCGGATGAATCCCTTCAAAAAAGGTTCGAGGAAATACTGACTTCATTCACAGCAATAATTTCACTTTCTCTCGAGCTTAGCTACGAAATCCAAGGAAATATTGGGTTAATCCCCAGCAATAATTTCACTTCCTCCAATTTTTGCTTCCCCAGCCCACCCAGGTGCCCTTTCGGACGGGACGAGTCGCGTTCATCCTTCGGAAGTCGCCGCGATTTCCGAATTCGTCCGCGGCTTCTTTCGGGATTTCCACCCCTCGAACGGAAACACAAAGGGGATATTTTGGGAGAGGAGAGGGGGGATTTTTTTTCACGGAGGTGTTCAGGGAGCTGGAATTCCACGTTTGCCAGGAAAACAAGAGTTCCTTTGTCTGTGCCGCCATCGGCGTGGCGGCCGCTCCTTGAACGTCCCCGTTTCCCCGCGCGCTCTTCCCGAGGAGAGAAGCGGGCACCGAATCTTTCTCCGTGAAGAGCTGGGAACCACCTCAACCTCATCCTCATCCTCATCCTCATCCTCTCACCCCTCCATTTCCCCCTCCCGTCTCCCCGAGTCTGACATCGCACCGGGGACTTTTCTCCTGGAAGCCGCGGCCACGCGGGAAGAGCGGCCAAGGCTCCCCTCCCGCCTCTCTTTTGAGGAGTTGTAGCCATGGGGCTTGGCACTGGCACCGTTGTCTTTGTGCCAAAAAATATCCGCAGCGGCTGCCGCATTCTCCGACCGGAGGCTTGGCTCGAAAATTCCGCAGTGGATGCGGCGGGAAGCGACGGCGCCGGAGCCGCGCTCGCTCTCTGCTCTGGGGTTTGTTGTTTTGTGGTTTTTTTTTTAGTTTTGGGGTTTTTTTTTTTCAACCCTTCCAAATCCAAAGCTCAAGGAGGGAGAATCTGGAGCTTTTTGCCTGGCGAACGCCTGGCACGGCGTCGTTAAGAGGCTGAACGGGGGAGAAGCTTTTCTCTGCCGCTTCTCTTTGGGAATGAGCATCCCAAATTTATTCATCCCAAATTTAGGGCAAGATGCTTTAGGGAAAAGGGGTTATGATTTTATCAGCCAGGGTGACAATGACAATCTCTGAAGGAGTTGTCCCCAAACCGGGGGCTTTGTCCCCGAGGGATTTCCGGGCGGCCGAGGCGAAACTCGCTCGGCGGCTCGGTGGGAAAAGAGGATGCTGGAGAAGGAATCTTTTTCCTAGGAGCATAATCCTAAAAAAAAAAAATAAAAAAAGTCAATCTCCCGCTGGCTGCGGAGCCGCTTTGGTACCTCACAGACTTCGACAGAGTGCTGGCCGAGTGCCCATTGATGTCATGGAAACACTCAAATTACTGGGAATGATTCATGTCTCCGCTGTTCCCGATTCCTCCCCCACACAAATAGGAGTGGATCTGATCCCTGACAACTTGTAATTTGCAGGGGGTTTATTTTTGTATCGGGATAAATATTTTTTCACAACTGAAATTAAGCCGAGCCTGAGCCGATGGCAAAGGAGCTTCCGGAGCGCGGGCGGGAACGCGGGGCTCCGCCGTTTGCCCTCGTCCCGTTTTTCCCGAGGGATTTCTTCCCCCCATCTCCCTTCTCCTTCTTCCCGACCCTCCTGGGGTGAGCAGCACATGGATTCCCAAAGCTGGGGAGTTGTGGATTCCCAATCCATTCCCATTTCCAGCTGGAATTATTTCCGGCGTTGCCAACCTGAGGTTTGTCCGCGGGTTTTGGAGCAGAGGATCCAAAGTTTTTTTGGTGCGGGTTCACGACAAAATGGAGCCGCAAAAGCTCCGGGGAGGATGAGGATGAGGATGAGGAAATTTCGATTCCAACCCGCTCAGAATAAGCTGGGAGATGGATTTTTGGGGAAGGATGAAAGCAGCTCTTTGTCTGAGCAGCCGCCTCCTCACCGTGGCACCGGGGTGGCACCGGGCACGCCGAGCTGGCACTGCCCGCTCCCTCAGCCCGTGGAATTGGGAGTGGGGTCTTTTCTCCCCTCTGGAATAGGTTTGGGATCGAGCCTCTTTGTCTGGGAGCTCTTCCCTCCTGGATTTCAATCCTTCCATCCCAAAAATGCCCCTCTTGCTGCTGGGATGGGAAATACGAGAGGGGAACATCGGGGCTGAAAGTTGGCACTGAGCTCAGGAACCTCAATCCTCCTGAGGCTGAAGGTGGGAGCTGCCACCTCAGAATTCCAGGGGAAAATTCCCGTTTTTCCAGCAGCACGAGGAGCTTTATTCCCCTTTTAAGCCAGGCGTGGATTAGGCTTGGATTAACTCCGTTTTCCGTGTATTTATTGGGATTTTTTTTCCTTCCTTCCTTCCCAGGTAAAACAGAACGAGGCTCGTACTCCTCATATGGCCGAGATTCCAACCTCCAGGGCTGCCACCAGGTGAGTGAAACCCCGCGGAATTCCGAGTTTTTCCAGCTCCTGGACACTCCCACACCTCATCCCTCTGCTGGGGGTGCTGTCCCCAAAATCCCAATTCACCAGCACGGGACTTTGCCATCCTAAATCTGACCGTGGTGTGAAAAGAAGCTTGCACTGAGGGCAGAGAATGTCTGTAAAAATATGATTTGTTGTCCTTTTTTCTTTGGGAATTGCTTTTGGCTGGAAGTCAAGGCCAGCAGGAGAGGAGGGCTGGAATTAAATAATAAAATGCCGACGGAATACAAAGGTGGAGTGGCTGCCACGCTCGGAATTTGCATCTTGGGAAGTCTCCTGAGCCTAAAAAGCCCCATCAGTGGCCAAATTCCGCGCTTTGTTCGCAGACAATTGAGTTTTTAGCGAGACATTTCGCCTTTCTCATTCCAAGAACACAATTCCTCCTCTTCTTAGTTCTTCCCAGGAATTTGGTGGCTTCTTTCCTATTCCAAAATCTCCGGGGAAAAATCCGGAAGGATTTCAGCAGGAAGGGGAAAAGCTGGATTTGGGAATGTGGGGCAGGGATTTGAATCATCCCGTGGAGAACCAGGGGAATTTGTTGGGAATTCCAGGTGGAAGTGGGGGTGTGAGTGTGACCCTTTCCTGCAGAACAGGCAGGGCAGAACCCTTCCCTTCCTCATTTTCCTTCCC
>WBNO01022726.1:20780-31011 GCA_013400575.1 Peucedramus taeniatus | reverse complement strand
GCATTCTACTACTCATTAGAATGACTGTAAACGTGTTAGCAGTTCATTTCAAACATTGCAACATGACAGAAAGAGGTCATGTCACTTCCCCGTCAGATTGCTGCCTTGAATTGCATTCTCTTATGTATGCCATTTACTCCTCAATGCTTAAGCCAAATATATTTTTAATATTTTATACTTCCATTCCAAATGATCCCTTGTCATGCTGTAGCCCATTAAAGCACCACCTCAGCTTGCCACTTCTGCATAGAACATAGCTGCAAACTGCAAAAGAATGTGGGAAATATGAAAAACTTTGACAAAACTCCTACTGACCAGCATCATTAAGACGCAAAAATACAGAAAAGAAGACATTGATTTCTGGGGTTTCTCCACATGTCACATTACAAACCAATTAATTAATTAATCCATAAATTAAAGGGAACACTGTAACTTACTTTAGAAGGGTGAAATTGGTGAAATTCAAGTCAGAGATCATGTCATCTGAGGACTATCCTGTTTTCAATCCTACTCCAACTCTATGGACATTCCAATGCAGTTTTGTCACTGTTCATTCTTGAATGCAATACTAAATAGTTTTGTGCCTTAAACTCATACCACAACTTCTTTTGTAAATCTTTCTGAGAGAAGTCCATAGCATTCCAAACTAGAACACACTTCCACTGTACAATTCCATCCAAACTAAAAAGGGGGGCTACGTGCAAGTCTTTGCACTTCAGACTTAAAGTCTCAAGCAACAAACGACCCAAAATACCATTTGAGTCAGATCCTGCACACAATAAAATTTTCCATTACTGGGAATGTAACTAAAATAAACCTCAGAAAAAATACAGTCACAAATAACATTTTCAAGGTCATAATTTAGAATTTATTACAAATTACTGTACAAGATGAGGACACATTAACACAGCACTAACAGAATGAACTGAAAAAGACCTGATTTTTCTTTTCTGTAACATGTGACTACACAGAATATCCACTGGGTCTTGGGAATAGGGGGATCAGATTTGGAGGGACAGTGGGCTTAGGTACACATGGGAGTACATTCCCAAGAGTACACAAAACCATTATCAGGTCTCATAGAGCCCTGAGGCAGACTCTGACTTTTGTCACAGTTTTAACAATAAATTAAGAACAAAGTAATGTGTTAATACATTTCTACTGAGAAAATGCTTCCTTTATGAAATTTGATATCCTAAACTTCTGAGATCTCCTGAGGAGACTTTCCTATTCTAAGGAAAGAGTAGTTTTGCCATCTCTCTTCAAAAATAATTAAAAAATAAAAGTAGAATATTTTATGCTCTACCAAGAAACAATGAATACAAAGATACCTCAAGATGGGTATTCACAGTACAAACCAGAACAGACAAAATGTCTTAAAATTTAAATCACATCCCAAGTAAAAACACACATAAGACAACAGCTGGATAATCTATGAAACAAAAATGTCACTTATCTCACAAGGAAACTTGGCTTCACTAGCGTCTCTTACAAACCCACCAAAGACTAAATCTAAGTCAAAGAAGCTTCATAAGCAGTAGTGACCAGAGTCTATTTCATAGAAGCAAAGTCCATTGGATATCACTAGATGTCCTACTTTTCCCATTGCCTTCCCAAAACTAAGAATAACATCCAAATATTCCCTCTGTAGTTCATCTCCCAGCTGTTTCAGCCTTCCTGCACTATAAAACTTTCTCCACTGACAACTGGTCTCTGCTGTGTACTTTATGGAACAGAAGCCAAAACCAGCAACCCCTTGGTGAGGCTCTGCAAGAGTCAGGAGGCTACAGTCAGAATGGTTGAGGAACATTAATCAAACCACTGGATGACACTGTAATCACTTGCTAAATTTAATTCACTTGCATTTTAAAAATACAGTTATTTGGCTAATAACAGCATTTCAAAAATCTACCACATAAATCTGAATCACATCTCTGATGCAAACTGTTTTTTAACTGGTTTTCTAAGAGGAATTAAGAGTTTTCACAGAGACATTTTGTTAACACTGGTGAAGAGGCAAAATGTTTAACTCTACATAGACATTTTTTGCATAATCAAGAAAATGTGCATTAAGAATGAAGGGACTAGGCTTTGAATAAGAGTACTCATTGTAGATCATATCATCATGGCCTCTCACAAGACAGACATTTCTGGGCTACACTGCAGTTTAACCACCGACAGTACTAGACAAAGGAAAAAAAAAAATCCCATTGTTTCTCTATCAAGAATAAATAAATGTCTTTCCCTGACAATTTTCTGCAGTCCATCACAGACAGTAAGTAAAGTTAAAAGGCCCACATTTTTAGCCAAAGTGGGTCGTATCTCCTCTTTTGGAAGCACTAAAAGGGAACAACACAGCAAATACCCTGCCCAGAAGTGTCCTAGTGAGTGACAGGCAGAAGAGACCTGAATTGTTCCTCCACAGTGTGATCCCAATAAAAACACTGCCATGCAGCTACACGACAGGGGACACCTGTGCTTTGGTCAAGCCCATCTTGACAAGATGCTACTAAGGCATACGCCTGCCACTTAGCTAAAAGGCAGGCGGCACTCATCATGCATTGGGCATATTTTCTGCCATATGGCATGATGTGCTTGTACACAATTTACAGACTATCAAAAGTTCATCTGCCACATGATTAAAACCAGCCCCATTCCCAGGCAGACATTCCTAGCTCTATGAGGGAGATGAGCTCTTATAATCAAAGGGCCAGGCATTGAATCAGAGTAAGAATTCTTCACAGGTCAGATCTGTAAGTCTTAAAATAAGCTTATCTGGACAAGACTACAGTTTAGCACTTGAAAGTACTTTAAAAAGAAACAATATGTGTGTAAAGTACTATTCCTTCATTAACAAGGAGAAAGTTGCTAATATACAATGAGTGTCCTCACAGAGTTTAGTTAAAATACAGATTCTCCTAGATCTTTTCCCCTGTACCAAAAGTCAAAAAAAATACTGATATTTCTAGATACTGAAAGCGTGATTACCAAATCAATCAGCATATTATGGAAGGCATTCCAGTAGGTTGTTCTTTTTTTGCTTTTCAAATAAAGATTGAAGTTTTATTTCATGAATTGAGAAAAATAGCACTGATATATCAAAGCAGGTCCAACTTGAAATATTGCACTGCACACAGCAAGAGTACACAGAAGTTCAAGTTTGCTGTCCCAAGATAATGTGTCTTTACATATCCACACAATTACTTTGAATACAATATGTATTCAGAGTTGATGAGATAAAGTTGCCTTTCTTCAAGTACAAACAGTATCCAAGTTCAAAGGACAGCATCTGATCTTGTTCTATAAGATGCAAATGATTGTTTCAGTTGACAGAATAAACTGACAGACTGCCTCTAGCCCACAAGTCCTAACCAACAAAAAAATTCCAAAAGCAAATTAGCTTTTAAAAAGTATGCTTAAACAAAGAGGGGGAGGAATCTCTCCCCCAAGAAGCTCTTTTAAAAACAAGTCAGAGACTGACTTTATCAGGTAAGAACTTCACCATCATTAATGGTTTTGCACAGAAAAAGTCACTGGGAAGAGCAATAGTATTCATCAATACTCAATATGTGCTATTTAAAAGACCGAAAATCTACATCCACAATGCAAATCCCTTCAAATTACTGAAGAAACACAAAAGGAAAACCATAACTACTGTATAACTCCCCTTTTCAGCCACTACCTGCTCCTTCCAAATGAAGGACAAGTCAAGCTGTCCAAACAGATGATGACCTCAAATGCATGAAAACAAATGGCTCCAGTTTGCTTCACACAATAAGACATTAAAAATCTTGAATTACACCATCATACTGGTGAGACACTTTGCACCAGAGCATAAAACACATTTTATGAGTAATTATGAACAAAATGCATCAAAGTCAAAGAATTTCTTATCTCTTTCATAAACAGTAGAAATTAGCTATTCATAAGCATATTGTCAACAGCAGCACATTCCCAAAAAACAGCTTCTAATTCTGCAACCATGCAATGACAAACTTTCTCTTCAACACAAGCTTTACAGCAACAAACATTTAAAAGGTCAGTAAAAAATTCTGCAACATCATAAAGGTTTCTTGGTGACAGAAAACATATTTAGAATCAGGACATCTGTGACAGTTTTACTACTGGCTCACCCAGCAAAGATGAACACAAAGACATGTACAAGGAAACAATGGAGACAACCAACAACAGAAATGGACACCTAAGACAATAGTTCCACGGCAACTAGGATTGATCTTCATCTGGATTTCTACAGCACCACTCTCCCCTCTTGCTCCCAGCTCTGGACTTGTCTCCTGGCTCACACTAGCACTAGTATCCAGTCAGCAACACAACATGCTGACTCTGCTGGAAAACAACCCTAAAAACAATGGGGTTCATTTTAGACAAATCATCTCCTGGACTCAGTTTTGGTGGCAGAAAGAGAACATGTAAGCAGAACCATGCCAGTCTAGACTCAGTAGGCTGCATTATCCTCCTGGAATACTTTTCTACTCCCCTTCCAGGTTGCTTAAATTCATAAGAATGTAAACACCACAGCATAACAGTTGTAGAATTTTAGCATCATTTCTATTCATGCCTTTCTGAAAATGTATCACCACAGAAATACTACTGTATGTAAATTTTTGTTTGTCCATTTTCAATCTTTTCCATTACTTCCAGGAGTACTAGTCCAGTTTTCAGTCACCTGTGTGATGTATAAATAGTTAAATCACAGATACCTGTAACACTTTTTTAGGCTAAAAAGAAGAAGGTAACAAAAAACCAAAATAAAACCCTTTTCACAAAATTCAACTTATCTATTGATGTTACAAACATTAGTAAGTGGAAGTAGAGAAATCCTCTTATCTTATTAAAATAACCTTAGTATCATGTTCAAAGCACAGAATTTTAACCAAACAGTTGAAGACCGCTTATTTAACTGGAAAAAAAAATTCAAGAACTCCTAATGCAATCTGTACAGACCTCAAAGTTATAAATAATTTTTCATATTTGATCTATATATTGACTCTCATTATTTTCCTTCAGGTGTACAACTTCTCATTAAGTCTTATGTTGTGCATGACAACTATTCTAACACTGTTTTGTAAGTCAAGATAGGTTTTAATCAAAATAGCTCTAGTAGGCAAGTACTACAGACAGAGGTCTGGATAAACCACAGCCTATAGCACTTGTCCCACTTTACATACCAGGTCGCAGTTCTTGGCTGTGACCAAGCAGTACATACTTTGCACCCATAAGCAAATACTCTGCAGCATTTCCTGACTTGTTAACTTCACATGCTCTGAGATGAAAGACACAGCGCAGCTGTATCGCTTCCAGAGAAATAAAGAATAAAAGTGTTATCTCGGAGTTACCACAGCCATTTTCACTAATGCTAAAATCAACAACACACAGCCCCATGCAAATGACAGACTGGTTAAAAAACTCACATACACAATCACTTTGTATTTTAACACTGTCTGATGCTATCACAGCTATAGCAGCACTGCAATATTAGAATTCTACTTTACACTGGATAAACAAATGAAGATGTCAGAACTTCAGACACAGCTAGTCTCTCATGGCATATTCAGTACTTGCATCATGGGTTTTATTTTGAATAAATACAGATCAATTAAGTAAAAGCAGTCCTCAACCTGTCACTGAAATCAGAATGAGATACTAGACAGTTTCACAGGAAGCATGCACATTCCTGAGCAGACAAGGAGGCAGGAAATTAGGTGGAATTGGGATAAAAACCAAAAAAAGATACTACAGAATGAAACAGGGAAGAAAAAGATTTTTGGGGAAAAAAATTGTTGCCCTATCTTACTGCAAGCTGTATATCTTGGAGTGCCATCAAAGGACTCTCTACTAATTTTTCAAAAGAGCAAGTTGACCATTGCTTATTAAGGCTCAAATGTCATAAAGTATGTTGAAACAATCATTTAGCAGCTCCACACCATCAAAAACATGAAAGCCTCACTACCTCCTCAGTTACTAGCAAACAAGGGAAGGGAAGATAGAAAGGGAATGAGAAATGATGTGAGAAACCAGCCATGGTTTACCATTAAATTCATTCTTAGCAAGCAGCAGCCCAAAGAGAGGCCATTATCAGATAGTTGCTGCAGTGGTAAATGATCGATGTTGAGGTCAGCACTTAAAACAGAATTAAGATCAATGCCTTTTAAACTGTAATAACTAACACATTATTTTATTCATCTGTCACAGCACAGCTTTCTTACATGCATGAAGGAATCAATCCAAATGTATTTTTGAGTCTCTGATGATGCCTCTCACCATGTTATTTCATTTCTGCTTGCCTCTTATTTGCTACCTTTAATGAGCCCAGTGTCTTACATGACTCCTATTTCTGCTGTGGCTGAAAGTCTTTTACAATGCACCCCTGAGCTACAGCAATGTCCAGGAAAGAGACAGGATGAAAGTCCCCCTGCTTAAATAATTTCAACTTCAGTATCTTCAGTCCTCACAGTCTGCTGCTCTCAAGACAAGAGAAAGCAAGTTCCAGTAAAAGGTAAGGAATAAACTGCCTTTCTCTTCTATGGAAAAGGGGCAAATGACATTTAATTGCTGAAACCTAGCAAATTTTGTAATTCAGACAAATCTAGCACAAGTTACAGAACCCCATGCTAAAATTTGTAGTATTTTCACCTCCCCAAAAGATGAATGCATTCCCTACTCACAAAGCCAACTCTTTCACAATCTCTTAACTTGTAAAGTGCTCTGGTTTCCTGCACATCCAATGCTTCTCAAGCACTTTCTTAGTTATACAGTTAGCAAGTACTCTTGAAACATTTTAGTAGAAGTATACTATAAGCTATTTCAAATGTACAAATGTATTTTTAAAAGATTTTAGTCCTCAGTGGAAAGCAAAGTGAGAACAGAAAGGATAATTTTGTTTTCATAGCATCTCATTCCTTACCACTGACAGGAGTGGGACAGGAGTGCAGATAAAGATTTAAACGAAGATCACTTGCAGCTTCAGAATTTGTGATGCAGAACTCATTATAAGCAAGCTATGAGAAAAGCATCTCTTTTGAGTCAATGGTGATCAGCCACATGCATTGGGCTATTTATTATGTAGAAACCAGGATATGACAAGCCCTGAACTCAAGGTAAGAAAACCAAGCATCATCCAACTGCTGAAAAATTCAGGTTATTGAGATTCCTATCTCCTATTTCACTCCTCCTTGGTGCGTTACTCTTTTGGTTCCACTAAAGAATGTAACAAACACAAGGCCTACTTAAAATGTGTTGAATGATGGAAAAAAATTAAAATTTTCCTTTTCAAATTCCTGTCCCAACTCAAGCCCCTATCAATTATCAGAAAAAACCCCAAAGGAATACTCTACAATTACTAAGTATTCCAAGAACTTGAAAGAGTTTCAAGGGAACTTAAAAAAAAAGTATGCATTCCTCTAACCCTTTTTCCCCTTTTCATCTGCTTCAACCTCTTCAGTCCATAGTTGTCTTTTAATATTTTCGTCAAGTAGTAGGAGGATAAAATTCATACTTTGGGCTATTTCCCTGCTTACAATAAGCCAGTTCCAGAAGAACTGTCATGACCAGCAAGTTCTCAGCTTGCTGTAGCTTGAGGGAGTCATGAACAGAGAAATTACATCTATATATTTAGTGACTGAAAATGTTGCTACAATTCTCACATTCTTGCCTTTATGTCTCTCTGTCTATCTGAATTACAGATCTTCAAGTTCAAGTGGCCCATTGTTTTGGCCACTAGCCTTTAAAAAAAATCAGCACAGAACAGTAAGTGTTTGGAGAGAAAAACCACTGGTGAACACTGCAAAACATTAAACACCTGAGCTTCCACAACACTCCCAAAACACAAGTCACTATTGCCCTTGAAAGCGTGAGATTCTCTAACATCAGTGGGATTATTCAGATACATGATGTGGGCAAAACTGAGTCCCAAGCTTGAAGCTGATGTAAGGTTTTTTTCCACAGATGTACACAAGGCTATAATTGTATTAACAGACCTGCACCACCTAAGCAGTAACAAATACATGTTCTAGAAACGAACATGAGAAAAAATATTAAAAAACCACAACAACCACAAACACAATTTTCCAAGAAGCTTTCAAATATGGCATTTTCAACTGCCCTCTTTTTTCTAGATGTGAATATTTTAAACCAGTAACAAAGTTCCTAACTGTGCTCAAATAGAACTGGCAATTTACAGACATATGGCTAATGTCTCAAAGCACTAGTCTTCAGTATTTGTATCTTCTAAATCAAAGACGATAAAAATTATTTTAGAACATCAAGCATGACTTTTCTATGTAATCTCCTGGGGAATACAGCGTAACAACAGCAGAAGGAATATTGTTGGTAAAAACTTACCTATTTTACACTTGCCTTATCAATGAAACATTTTAGAAGCCTGTGTACTCTATTATTCCACAGGTACATCATGAAAACTTTTATGATCTCTATGAGAGAAAATAGTTGGGGAAAAAAAAAGTCCTGAAGTATCACCAGACAAGGCAACATGTTTTCAGTCATTCTTTAGACTCCATTACCTTAATTTTGACAATATAAGTTTTAGAAACAGCATTAATCCAGGTTTTATTGTATTGACAAATTTGGAAAATCACTTTTTAACTTTTCTGACAGCAAGCCCAAATAATGTCCTGTATGGTTTCCAAATGTATATCCTCTAAATACATGGAAGATAAAATTGAATCTAAAGCAAAATCATCACAAGACTCTCATTAATTTCTTATTAGTTTTTCCAAAACAGGTCACCAATATTAATACAAACTGCAAATAGAGATACTGTAAATATAAATACTGCAAGGTGCACATCAAATGGGCTTGTCAGCCTCTCTTCTGTGCAGGCAATTCAGCTTCACAGCTGGGCCATGTACACTTAAGCATGGATTCTCTTAAGTACCTAGGGCAAAATCCCTTTTTGTTTGTTTTGCATGACTGATGCAGGTTAACAATTATTTCAAACACTACTCTTTGAGAAAGGTCTTTATAATCTGTAATGAGAACTAAGGGAGTGAGGTCTCAGGACTTGGTTTCCCTTTCACCTGTAAGGTATTAATGAAACAATATTTATCCTAACCCTATAGGATGGCAAACACACAAGTGTTATGTCACTGTCTTCTCTGTTAATGAGAGTGAAGACTCAAATTTTACCATCAAATATGAATAGTCTTGAACTTTTCAGGACTACAGAATGTATTAAATTAAATTAGTAGTATACTCATTGAGGCAGTATTACAACAAGTACATTCCATATCACATTTTACTTTACCTCAATCATACTATCTTCTACTCCGCTTTGAAAACACACATTTAAGGTTTAAACTGAACAAAACTTCATATCCACTATTTCTAGAGACAATAAAGACAGTAGTTTTATACTGCCTGCATTAAAAAAAAAATCACCCAAGAATGCCAAGTGTAATTAATAACAGTGTTCTGTATACTTTACCACCTCACTAATATTTACAAGGTAATTAAAATGTTGCAAAGTACAGAGGAATTTAAGCATGAAGTTTGCCACTACTGGAATTTGCTGTTATAGCAAGTAGGACAGAGCAGTAGGCCTTATACAGCACATGATGCTCGTCAAAACTTCCCTCTGCAACTTGCAGCCAGCAAGCTTTGCCACAACCACCTTTTCTAAGTTCACCTGAGAAATATAAACCAAGGCCTTCATTTATAATTCAGTGCTGCTTGTTTCATAAATTTATAGTGTCTTTTAGAAGTTGGTTTGGTTTTGCTTTTTAAATAGTAAGACTGTACTGTTTCCAATTGTAACACCGTACTTAATAATACGCACAAAGTTTTGGGGTTTAATTACTTTTCAGCACCACTTCGGACAAAAGATAAGTTTTGCACTAGGTATCTTGCGCGCCTGTGATCCAGCTATTAAAAACAGACATCGAAGCCGACGCACAGAGCCAGCATCCGTGTCCAGCCGGCAGAGCGTCCCCGGGTTCTCGGGGACGAGCAGCCTTCGCGCAGGGTGCTTCACTCGCTGAAGCACTTCCACAGGAGTTTCACAGAGCTCAGCCCCGGGAGGGGCAGCAAACACGGCGGGCTCGGCTGGCGGGGGCTGAGCGGATTCGGGCTCGCTGAGGCCTAGCGAGCACACGAGGCCTCCGGCAGCCCCGGCTCCTCGCCCGGCAGCCCCGCACACCGCTCCGGGCGGGCCAGGGGAGCGGGGGCACACGGGAGGGCCCGGCCTCGGGATGCT
>WBNO01022726.1:0-19961 GCA_013400575.1 Peucedramus taeniatus | reverse complement strand
GGGCCGGGAGCCCCGCGGTCACCGCCGCCCCGCGGGGGACAGCAGCGCCCCGGCATGACGGACACCGGCCCGTCCCACTCTTTGTCTGCGAACTTGCCGCGGCCCTGCATCGGGTGGCGCAGGAGACTTTGTCGCAGGGCACGTCCTGGCCCTCGGAGCGCGCGGAACGTGCCCTGGGAAAAGGCAGCTTTGCCGCGGCCGCCGTGCCCTGTGTCGGGGCGGTGTCGGGTTCCCTCTTCCACCCGTTCAAGTCCCGCCAACCTCCTTTCACATTCTTGTGAACTCTCGCTAAAGTCCAGTAAGGTTCAAGGGTTCCTAAAAAGGACCTTGATATTTAAAATACTTGAGTTCAAAATTTAAATACAAATGGGAACCCCTCTTTAACTATGGAAGTACCTAAATTTAATATCTTTAGTTTTGTTTTTCTGCGTTTGTTGGTTTGGGGGTTTTTTTAACAGAACCATCAATGAACAATATGTGTATGCCGTGGGTGCCCTGGACTGTTGTGACCTGAAGAGCAAGCAGCTAAGTCGCTTTAAGTATAGACACCAGGTGTGAGTTACTGAGTGTTTATCTCTCATTTGCCATAGGAGAAGAGTACCCTAGGCTGGTTACCATGGTTCAGCTGATAGAAGGTAACTTAATGAGCTCTATTAATTTGCATGTGTATCTGATTCCCGAGATCTGGCACCAGAAGTAGAGCATCAGTGGGGGAATATGACTCTTTAGCAGCTAGGACTCCTAGGTAACTCAAGTCCCTGTTTCCTAGAATGTTTTATTTCTTTTCATTTAAAGTTACTAGTTTTAAGTAACAGGAGTTTCCTGGGAGAGGAAGTCTCAAACCCAGAGCTGGTTTTGTGCTGGCATTTTTGGGCAGTTTGTTTTTGGGTCTTTTTGTGTGTGTGTGTGGTTTTCTGGTTTGTTTTTGGTTTTGTTTTTTCTTGTTTGTTTGTTTTGTTGTTTTTGGGTTTTTTTAGTGTGTTTTTTTTTGTTGTTGTTTTGTTTTTTTTTTTTTTTTGTTGTTTTTTTGGGTTTTTTTTTTTTTTTTTTAATGTCTGTTTATCTTCTCCATTGTAGCTTTCTAGTATTCAGCTCTATAAATTAATCTTCTGGGGCAATTTACACTTATTGAGTACTGGACTTGTTCTGTACGTAGCAAGTTTTTGGATTCTGCTTCAGAGGCCACATATCTGACAAGCATTGAAGTAACTAATTTGCAGCTATCTAAATCCTACTGTTGGGTCTGCTCCTAAATAGAAAAATGTACCAGCAAGATATTATTTTAATTTAGTTAATTGCCAGTCTGGTACAGATAAGATCTGTATTGTTTTAGTCTGCTTATTTTATTCTGCAATCTTGTGTCCAAATGACCCATATGCCTCCCTCCTCCAGACTCTTTTGAAGATTTTGACGTCTTTTGTATTAAGGTAATGTGCAGTGAAACTACATACATGAAGTAAGGTCCTGGTAGTTAGCAGTGGACAAAAACTGAGCTGTCCTAACTTCTGGATATCCATAAGAATTGAGCCACTTAGGGAATCCAGCAGGATCATTGCCTATTAAAGAGACAGATGCAGTTATTTTTAATGAGAATATTGTTTCAGTGAGCTTTTTGGTTTGTAAGGGCCAGGTTTTTTGTCCATCAGTAAAAAGAAAAAAAAAAACAACACATTTACTATGCATTTAGTTTGTGTCCTTTTAAACAATCTACTCGATTTTATAATTTGTTTATAGGTGTTGCCCTACAGTGAGAAATTACGTGTGGCAGTTGTGGGACAGGATAAACTGAATTTCCTTTTTCATTTTAAAGTTCCGGTTGCATTATCAATAAGACATTTTATTATGTAAGTTGATAAAAATCTATAGAGGATATACTTTTCTTTCTGAAACTGACTGCCAGTTACTTAACTTTGGCATTAACCAGGAGCTTTGATAACAATGTGGCCTTTTTCATCTTGAAAAAGCAGGCCTGTTATACAGCAGCACTCCTGTAGTCCTAGTCCCTAAACATTCAATTCATACAAAAGAAAGTACAAAATTAGAAAATCTGTAATACCAAAAAAAAACCTGGAACATCATTTGTGCCAATACTTCCTCTGAAGGTAGTCATGGCACCGGAGGGAATACTCAGTTTCTACTCTCTGTCACCACCAAGGCAGGCATACCCACATCTTTGATTATTGGTCAAATGAGATCCACATGGATGTGGATCTGAGTTATGACTATCTTTACTAATATAATACTTCTCAAAGGAAGACATCAATATTTTAATTTGCATGAATAATTGGAAATTGTAGCTCTTAAATTTTGGAAATAAATTCACTGAAGTCATTGCATAGTTGTCTAATTTTTCTATGTATGCTTGCGTGTCTATATACAAATGTGCTTACACTGAAGTATAAACTGCTGCATGGTGTTAGGCTCTCCCCTTCCTCCCTCTGTGTTCCATTGTTTGAGTACTTCATTGTGTTTCCATCCATTGTTAGAGTCTACAGTCCAGAATGCCAGTTTAGGACTACTTAGGCACGACAAGGCTTGAAGTCAGATGGACAAAAAGTAGGTATTATTTGTGTAAACAGACCTTTAATATTGCCAGTGAGAACATGTTGGGACTTACAGCTTTTTGAAGATATTTTTTCAAGTATACCTCCTGCATTTCAACTGATAACCTGCCTAGCATGTTGTGCTGACATTGTCAGCTGACAGCATACCACAGATTGTTTGGCTTAATTGCATAAGACAGCATAGTTCAGAAGATGTAAGCATGCTTTATTCAAAACACAGAAGGGTTCATATGAAGGAGGTGTCCAAAAGCACAGAACAATCTAGCTATATGGCATGATTTAAGTATCTATCAGAAAGTATGATAAATAACAAGAGGTAATCAATGTGAAAGAGCTAATAATTCCTATCTTTTGCTTTGCATATGCATGTTTAAGTGGCCTGAAGAAATTCCCATGGTAAGTAGTGCATAGTTAAAGAATTGAGCTAAAGGGAATTAGAATAACTATTTTGTGTTGACTAGATGAAAAAATGTCTATGTGAAAATTCAGAACACAAGTATGAAAATGTCTGTATCCAAAGGAGGTCTTCAAAGGCCTGTACTTGTATCCTGTCATGTAACAAGAAACATACCCACTCCAATCTTTGCTAATGTAGCTAATCTCTCTGCTTGCCTCTTCTTTCCTAATAAGGCTGTTCCTGGGACTGACTGTGATCAAAAAACATGTTTGTACCTTGTCCTTGCCTAATAGGGGACCCCCTTAATTTGATGATCCACTGGCGTGTCATCCCTGGTGAAATGTTCAGCTGTTACAGCTCTAACTTTTACTATGCACAAATGCCTCTGAAGCAGGAGCTGCAGCAGTTTCCCTGAAAATTTCCATAGTTCAGCTTTCACTGCTTGCACACAGATTTTCAGTATAGAATGAATTATGAAGTGTGGCAACAATTAATTTCTAGAAGCATCTGACAAAAATATTTGAAAATATATATTGGTTAGTTGGGGTTCTTTTGAACACTTAAAACATCAAATATGTTCAATGAGTCTGACTTCCATCACATGTAGCTAGTGTAGAACTCTAAAAAGTAATCAGTATTTTCAGCATTATAAATATTTTTTTATTTAATAATGGTGAGTTTTATCTGACAGCTATGTTTTCAAAGAAAAAAGCACACACCAAAAAATTCTCCCATATGCAGTGAGACTTTTACTTTTAAAAAGTGCTTAAAAAGTCCTGCAACAAAAAACTGTGTATGTGCGTGAGGGAGGAAAGGAGGAGGAGTGCTGCTTTTCCTGTTGTCAGCTTCTGATGCATGTATACATCTGACAGTAAGAGATCTTTGAATAATACTGTTTCTGGTTGAATTTATGATGAAGGTCTGCAGAATCGATGGAGCCAGATAATGTTTATGCTCATCCAGCTTTTCTTGTTATTCCAAAGCCTGCTCTATCCACTTACATCCATTTGAACAGCTTGCTGCTTAGACAGTTCTACAAAGATTTCCCAGAGTATCTGTGAAAAAAGACTATACCAGGTTTTGCTTCAAATTAATATAGTAGCCCTTTTTTTTTTCCAGAATTTTAACCTTTTTTTTTTGCTTTCAGGCATGCATAGGAGAAAGTACTGAGCAATTACATGTTTTGAGTCAAGACATACTAAGAATCTGAAAGTAAGCAGAGAATAACAAAGAATTATTTTAAATTAGTGTTAGTCTGATTAAAAGTTTAAAGTAGAAAATGTAAAGTTTAGAATGGAAATTATGTAATATGGGCTTTGCCTCAAGGTTAACTATGGAAATGCAAGCAATATTTCATGGTAAAATCTTCTCAAACTCACCCCAAGCTACTCATTAAACTGACTTAGCATTCAATTCTCTTAAGTCTGATTCATACTGCGGAAATTTCTGTGGACAAAAGAAAAGAAGATGGAGAATTTTGGTTGTTCCAAAACCCCTAGAACTGATGAGATCCAAATTAGTGTCTGACACATATTCCCAAAAAATTCTTGATGCAGTCTTAATATTAAATCTCCCATAGTAACTGTATCTTTTGTGTATTTCTGATACTTGTGCACACATTTAGGTTTCCTACATTTCATCATATCTATGGAATTACTCTGTATATTCAGTGCTCCCTAATGGATTTGGAAAACCATAAATCATGTCTGGTTAGCCAAGAAGGGTCTCAAGAGCCTGGTCTTCTCTTCTGGCTGCATGAAAGAAAGAAGCTGGCCAGCAAGAGAGGATTACTGCTCATTGGCATGAAGGGAAGAATGGAGGAATTTCTCAATAACAACTCCTTTGGCAGTGAACAACAGTTAATTTCTTGAAGTATTTAAGATGTTTTATGAACTAGTATTCAAGTTCACAGGTTTACAGATTTAATGCTTTTAACAGTCCCTCTCTGCTGTTGCAAGGAGTCAAGTGTTCCCGCCTCAGCCAGAAGAAAGCACTTAGTGTATGTTTGCTGTGTTGTATCTAAAGGGGGAAACAGATGAAACATGAAGAGTCATGTTTTAGCAATTGCATCCTGAAGTACATTTCTTCTCTGTATTATCCATGTACTTTCAGGAACACTGTGCAGTGAATGAAGTAGACTGGACTAATAGAGTATTTAACACCTGCATTACAAAAGAAAAAATGATTCTCTGACTGATGAAGAGGCTTAGGGAACCTTTCTTCTAACAAATGAAAAAATGTATTTTAAATGCAAAGAAGTATGGACTTGCCAAACTCTAATATTAAAAAAGTGCTTCTTTTCCCCTTTACCCACTTATCATCTCTTCTTTCCCCTCAAAAATTCAGTTTCTTTGCATGAATCTGAAGTATTTTGATGTCTGGCCTAGCCAATAACAAAGGAACCTCAATCCTATCTTATTGCTAAGTAAGGCTAAAAACCATGCTGCAAAAATAAAATCAATCTGTGCAAATTTATAGCAAAAATGGAACTGATCCATCAATACCATGATTTAGCACTTCTACACTGCTAGAGCTGTTGCTGAACTGTATGAATCATTCCATGGCAATTTTCATTCTAGTCTGGTTATCCAAAACCCAGAATCCCAATGTTTGCACTTTTTGGAGGATTGAAACAATTTGAAGAACACAGCATGATATTATTATGTCCACTTTTCAGTGAACATCGAAAAAAGAATTGTGTTAAGTCATATCATGGAGTAAAAAATACCTATATTTAATAGGGTAGGTATTAGGATGTTGTGTGCTTTCAACTCCTGAACTGGATCTATTGAACTGAATTATGTCAATTTTATTATTTCAATATGTGGTCTCAGAAATGCTTGGGATAAGCTTTATTATCACAAGGAAAACATTATAATTCATACAAAAATTCTCTTTTTTGTTTTGTTATTTTTCAGGTAAAATATGTATGAAAGTTATAAATTCCATATTATCAAGCATGTGTTATGAAATACTTGTGTCCACTTATATGACACATGACAATATTTCAAGTTCTCTCCTTTAAATTTCTTTGTGGAAAAACATAAAAGCATAAATTGTAGTTAGCTGTACTTGTGTGTTCATAAATGAAACACACTAATAGAGAAACAGTTTCCAACACCATAAAAAGATTACACTGAGCAAGAATTAAAAAATATTTTGAATCTAGGCAAAGTCTGCAAAATTAAGTATTAAATAATGCATAATCCTTGAGGTATGAAATGTCAGAGCTGTTGCCGATAATCAGCTGTTCTGTAAAGGTGAAATCAAAAGGATATATAGTCGATGCTTACACCAAAGGAATCACAGGATTACGGGATGATGGAGGTTGGAAGGGTGTCATCTGGAGGTCATCCTGGTCGATCTCATTACACAAGGCCACCTAGAGACAGTTGCCCAGGATCATGGCAAGGCATTCTTTTTAGTATCTCCAAGTATCTCCCATCCTCTCAGGTCAACATGCTCCACTGCTTGGTCACCCTTACAGGAAAAAGGTGTTTCATGATGTTCAGAGGAAAACTCCTTGTCTCATTTTGTGACCATTGCCTCTGATCCTGTCACTGAGCACCACTGAAAAGAGCCTGGCTCCATCTTCTTTGCATCCTCTCTTCGGGCATTTCTATACATTCATGAGATACAACTGAGCCTTTTCTTCACCAGGCTCAAAAGAATCATACTCGCTCAGTCTTTACTCATGTGTGAGATCCTCCAGTCCCTTAATCATCCTTGTGTGGTGCTTTGCTGGACTCTTGCACAGGGAAGCCCATAATTGTACCCAGCATGCCAGATGTGACCAGGGCTGAGTAGAGGACAAGGCTCACCTTCTTTGGTCACCTTGTATCACCAAGGATCACCTTGGCCTGGAGTGTGTGCTGGTGCATGAGGTTATTCCTCCTCAGCTACAGGACCATGCTTTTTTTTTTTTGTTTTCTGAACTTCATGATATTCCTGTTTGCTCATTTCTCCACATCTTTAAAGTGTACAAAAGATCATCTTATAAATCAAACATACCAAACCAAAGAAACTGCTGAACTGCAAACTGGCTTCTTGAACTGTAGGCCAGAGGTGCCCTGGCAAGCAATCGACTGGATGTTTGGAATTAGTGGTGCTTTGCCTTTAGTCTCTCTAGATAATCAGAACAAGTGATAAACTGTCTCAAGATTGTGATCTCTGCAGCTGTCAGGGGTGTTGTGGACATCATCACTCACAAAAGACCTTGGTTCTACAGAAGCATTAATACATGACTGTACAGCTCAATATGTCATGTTCAGTAATTGGAACAAATTGAAATGTGGGGTGGTTAATATAAAGAAGAAAAAAGGTGTTTTCAAATCCTGGTTCAGAAACTCTCTGATCACTTAACATGGACATCTTTTTTCCCAAACATAAATGTGAAAGAAGTACAATACTCTTATGCAGCAGTGTGCTTCCCACTCCAGGAACACAGAAACAATAAGTTTGGACATTTCTTTTGGATTGCAGAATTAGATCTTCCACCCCAAGGAAATAAAGTGGAGCATATCTTCAAAATACAGAATGAGGTACAACTTCCATCTAGTTTCACCCCCTATAACTAAACCAGGATCCATGGTGATTTTTGATCTATCACTGATGGTCACTGTGCCCCCGATGTGTACTGTCATACCTATACCATCCTTGCTGCTCCCTTCTCTGGAGGATCCCCACACCCCCACTTCTCGGAAGATTCTTGTAAGTGGCTCTAGTCTTTCTCTACCTGTTGCGGTGCACAGGCGGCCAAAGACCATGCTGCCAACAGTGACATCTACTGTTCGAGTCGGTGGCTGGGGTTGTCATTTAAACCATTCCACTTAGCCAGAAAAAGAGTCAAAGCCAAAGCAGAAGTGCTTAGCCTGGATTCTGCTCAGAAAGGGCACTGAGTGAACGGGAATAATGCTGCACGTCCTGCAGTGGCCTCAAAACAGCACCAACAGCCACTCTAGCAGTGAGAGCTGGAAGAAGACTCGGTGGTTCCATAGAGTTCAAGAAGCATTTGGACAACACTCACAGATGCATAATGTGATTCTTGGGGTTGTCCTGTGCAGGGCCAGCAGCTGGAGTTAATGATCCTTGTGAGTCCCTTCCAACTCAGCTTATTTTATGACTCTAAGAAGCAGCAACTGGAGAATGAGGGCTGTTGACACCCTTCCAACTGGTGTGCCTTCTACACTATCTTCAGGGAAAGATCTGTTCTCAAGCTACGTGTAACATTGCTAATCACAGGTGCCAAGATGCTGTTAAGAGAAAGCAGAGATCTGTCCAATTGAAACCAGATTTTTAAAATTTTAGATGGTTTTCATAGTTCATGGGCAATCTAACACAAGCTTTTGATTTATTTTGGGAAGAAGAGGCAAGGAAATACCCTGAGACAAGGAGGGAAAATATAATGAGTTGTTTATGAAGAGATTTTCTTGAATGAAGCAAATCCTTAAATCATGTTTCAGAAAACAAAAATTTAAAAAATAGCATAAAAATCTCAAAAGCACATATATGCACATTTTGTGTCCATAATGCCACATGAAAGACTAATGCTTTTATATATTTAAGAGCTCTTTTTTTATGTATCAAAATAAGTGAAGAAAAACTGAAAATAGATAAAACTTTTCCACTGTAGTGAACTTGCAGTGCTGTTCCTGCCCATAATCCTATAAGGCAAGAAAGAAAAGATAATGGCACACTGCCTTTTAATGCAGGAGAGTTTATTGTAACACATTCACAGTATTCCACATCTGTGTGATATACTTCTCTAGCAGTCTCATTTCAATAATATATTCTAATCCATTAAACTCACTCTGGTGAGCTTGCAGTGAACCATGACATTTCCAAATCAAAGTAAAATACAAAAACCAAACAGACTGCAGAGCTAAAATTCTTTTTCATAACCTTTTACTTATTTACAGAGGATTCATATGTTTAAATATACAAAACCATCATGACAGAATAATTATGATGTTTTGTCATGTCATATTTTTTGAAACCATGTCAAATACTGAACTGAAGGACCTGCAGAAAACTAAGAAATAGCAAAAGAAAATAAAACCAAAGCCAAGCTATGATGGATGAAGGACAAAGGGTAATGAGCACATCAAAACTTTGTTTTCTCTGCTGCAGTACCTGACAGTTGACACTTCTGCAGTGCCTGGCAAAGTCCTGCTAGTCCAGTGATTTCAATTCTTAACCTGATCCCATATTCCAAATGGCATTCAGCCTGGGTACAGTGCAAACAGTGTCAATTCCAGGGTACAACAGGGCTTCTTCACCTCTGGAAAGCCTTGCTTTTCCTGAACAACACTGGGATACAATCTACTTGGATTGTTACGCATGATTCCTGAAATCTGAGATTGTCTCAATGTGTAGTTAGGGTATTCATATTTTGTATTAGGCTATTCATGTACCTGTATAAGCAAATTGTTCTGGGATAAGTCACAGGAGCAGACTTTCTTGAAAGCAAACATGTAACCAGTAGGAAGAAAACTACACTGCTAAACTAAGCAAGGGTAATGGAAGATCAATCCAAATAGGAAGGTTGCCTTCAAATGATTCCAAGAAACCCAAAGAGCTGAATGTTAGTAACTGTTGAATTTTTAATTGAAACAAGCAGGGGATTTTTGCATCCTAAAACCTCCATAGATTTTAATTTATATATACCAGAATTAAGCAAAGCTATACCACTTCCATCACAGAATTCTTCACTCTTATTTTATCAAATGTGTTTAAATCTCATCCTAAAAAAGGGGAAATTAATATTTCTATTTTGCAAGTGTACATAATATGATCAAATAACTTCTGAATCTCTTCTTTGGTAAGGTTTCCCTATAAAGCCCACTTCCCAGTCACTTAATAATTTTCATTTCTCTCTTCTGACTCCACTTCAGTTAAAGGAGCTCTTTTCTCTTTGAAATGTCAGAAATAGAACTAACTCCCCATCAGTAGTCACACTAATACCAGATACAGAGATAGGAAGCATCTATCCCCCCTCTACAACAGTTTCCATTTTATTTTGCCATAGACTGGATTAATCCCTTCTGTTACACCACCTCATTAGGATGAGCTTGTGTCTGAGAATTGCTGCTGTGACTGAAGCTCCTCTTCTGAGACAGATTCCCAGGACCAAGGGCACCCTCCTCTACTGCCAACCTGCATACTTCTTCCCTAAAAAACACGATTTTTTTTTTTTCTATTGAATCCCTATTGTTTACTTTTGGCATCATATTCCAAAGTTTAGCCCAGTGCCATCTCCTGCTTTTCCATAATTTATTGTCAGGAAGTATTTTATTAGCATCATTTATTAATATTTAATGTGCCTTTTGCCCAGCTACAAGACAGAAGTATTTCTTGACCATGTCTGCCTTTTTTTCTCCACATTATGTCTGATTCTTTTGTTGCTATCCATGAATGGAACAATACTTCTTGTGATACCAGAATGTGAAAACTAAACCACACAAAGTCAAAATACAGGACTCAAAGAATATCTATATTTTTGAGCTCTGATGCCATCAGAATTATTCTGAGGAAGCTGACAAATTTTTAAGGTTTTCCAAGCAAGGATTTTTATATACCTCTATATTACTTGAATCAATTTTGATTTAATTAATATAGTATTAAAAATAATTTTAAAGGGATTCTTATTATTTTTTTGCAAATTTTAGTATAATCTTAATACCATCCATTAATCTTTAAATCCATAAACTTTCTCCAGAATGGCCCCACAATTTTCTGTGATTTTTTAAAAAATAAGGGCTAATAGTTATAGTGATAACAACAAAAATATCAATAAGACTTACTTCAGCCCTTCTGGTCTTGCTTTACGTCATTGACAATTTATTTCACAATGTGTAATTTTTGACTAATCACTAAATAATTTGAACTTTTTATTAGGGAGTCTAGAATTTTTATTAGGTAGCCTAGAATTATATTTGTAAGGATATAATAGTTTTTGGTTTATAAAGTAAAATTGCAACCCAAGAAAACACAATCAAAAAACACTGGGCTTAGAGAAATTCAGTAATCTTCTTTTGCTGAGGGCCCCTTTAACATTTTGACAAATCTTCTGGACACTTTTCCTTTCCCATCTATTCCTAGATGGCCCTTCCTGTCCCCAGCCCTGAACCCTGCCTCCTTTCCAGAAAATCTCAGTCACCTTTCCTTCAGGGACATCTTGACAAATCGATGCAAGATAAAGGTTTGGCATTCCTGCTCTGACTCCCCATCTGCCTGGAAGAGCTATAGTAAGAGCACAGAAAGGGGCATAACCCTTTACTGCAGCATATAATTTTCTGGACATTTTTCTGCCATATGAAGTTGTGATTTATGGCTCAAATTAATGAACACATTCCACCTTCCCCAGGGGTGTTTGGGTGTTTTGGAGCCACCAGTCTGTGGTATTGGAAAGCTGCAGACCCTTGATTTCAGTAGGAGCAACACCTGGACCTCTCCTTCCTGCAGAGGGCACTGGGAACAGCAGGAGGTTTTTTTGTCTCCGGGACTGTAGAAACGGCCCCAGCAGCCAGGCTGCATTGCATTGCTGAGTAGACATGGCTGGCTGCATCCTTATCCTCCTGCAATCAGCAGAGCTTTAAGTAGGGAGGATTTTGTCACATTTCTCTTTCAGCAAAGCGGACTAGTAGGACTTTTCTTAAGGCTCAAGGTTTCTGATTTTCTACAGTCACAGGCAGACATTACAACAGGGAATAAGATTATTGTGATCTACTTTCAAGTTTCTTTTCAAACCACTAGTCCAGGTACTTGGGAAATACTGATCACTATCTGAAAATTTTGAAATAATAATAATAATAATAATAATAATAATAATAATAATAATATCATCTTTTGGAAGGCTCTACAAGAAAGTGTATGTCAAAAATGTATGTAGAAAGGGGATAATTCAAAACCAATTATGTTAGTACATTAATTATTACACTCAATAAATCAACATATTATTATTATTGATAAGTTGATATCATTATATCCAGGGGGGAAACAAGTGTCACAAGCAGGTGAGCAAAAGGTTTCTCCTGGCAGGATCAAACTGTGCAGAGCTAGAGATCTACAGTGTTTCAGAAGGTTTGAGGCACTTTCAGAATTAAGTCTTTCTAACTGCCTACACTGAAAAGGTTTCAAATCTGTTTGCATGTTTAGATTTTAAGCTAAAAAGATTAGATTTTTTTGGTGCTGTGATCATATGTAGATAACAGGACACATATGTGCAGATACAGTACAGCGTTTGGAAGAGCTGAGCCTTGTGAATCAGCAGAAGCTTGGAAACTTAGCAAAATGTCATTTTAAGTTAAATAGCAAGAATAATGGTAAGTGTATATATGTATAATTTGACAGTACATTAGGTTTTGCTATTCTCTGCTAAGAATGATACCTTTAATCTCTTGCTGCATTCAAACATTTATTTGACAAACATTAGCACGATTTTTTTCATAAATATCACAAAAATTGCATCTTAAATAAAAATATTGTTGCCATGGGACAAAACTTTAGGTAATATATGCAGAAGTTACAGTAGCATCCAGGAGTTCATATTTTGTAGCTATTTACATTAGGGAAAACCTGTATTAACAGTTAGCATTTTTTTCCTCTGCAAAGTGCTTTCAAAATATTTGCTAATTAAAACCTTTATATCTTTTAGGCAGTTAAAGTGCTTTTTCCAACCTGCAACAGCTATGTAACTTATTTTATTAGTGGTTTGGTTATAAAGTCAGATAAACCTTTGATTTAATAATTAGCATTTATAGAGTGCTTTCTGCCTTCAGAGCACTTTGCAAACATTAACTAATTAATTCTTGCAACTCTCCTGTAATTTGGGGGAGCAAGTGCATTCATAGACATTTGCCTATGGTAAGGGGAAGAAAGTGTTATTTCAGACATGTTATGAAATAGAGACTTAAGACATATAAATGAAGTTATTCACTTAAGTTCACAAAGATGGAAATGTTGTCAGAGAAGGAACTGAAAATAAATTCTTGTTGTGGTTTAATCTGGCAGGCAGCTGAACACCACACAGCTCTTTGCTCACTGTCCCCCTGCCACTGGAATGGGGAAGAGAACTAGGGGGAAAAAAAGGTAAAATTAATGGGTTGAGATAAAGACAATTTCATAGAACAGAAAAGAATGGAATAATTATGATGGTGGTGGTTATGATGATGCTGATGATGATAATAATGATGATGATGATGATGATAAGAGTAATAATAATAGAAGGAGGATTGGAATATACGAAACAAGTGGTGCACAATGCAATTGTTCCCAAGTTCCCAAGCAGTGGCCCCTGGCCAGCTTTCCCCCTAGTTTATATACTGAGCACTCTTGCAACTCACATACCTGTCTCTCTAGGGTTGAGGTTGGTTTTCCCCCTGTCCTCTCTGAATTCATGCAGATAAAACTACAGGGTGACCCATAGTGTGTAGTCACTCTGTCCTCCATCTTGAGCAGAGTCCTCATAGCCGAGATACTGGTCCATAGTGGAGGGGAGTAGAATATATGAATTGCTGGAATTCACAGGACAGTTTTTTGGGCAGTTTCTATACAGCTGAGGCACAGGTCCATAATGAGGCAGAGACACTTCCTTCATATTGCCAGAGCTGCACAGCCAGTTCACCCACTGTTTGTCCCTCTCTGTCCCTAGGTCATTACTGACAATGAGTTGGCACACGATGGTGTTGAGCTCGGTATGAACTTCCACATATACCTTTCTCCATTTTTCTGGGTGATATACAACAGCTTTTTTGAAGGGATACCTTTCCCTAGGGCCTGACAGGTGTCAGCTCCAGAAGCTGAATATCTCTGTCCCTTTTCCTACTGCATTGTCAATGCCCTCTTCCCTAGAAAAGGATCCAAGCTGCTTGGCTTTCCTACCCTCTAATTTCAGGGTTATCCCAGCAGCAAAGCTGTGAGGTGACAAGGTGCTACCTGGATGATGGCTGAAATCTTTTCACATACCTTGTATCTCACTTGGGGATAGGTTACCTCTCCTTTATGAGTCCTGCATCTTCTTTCTCATGTTCTCCTGATGGTCCTGCTCTGGAGTAGTCTGCCTTGTCACTTCTTCCCTTTGTAAGGGAGATTAGTTTCTTCCTTTTCTAGATGAGTTGACTTTTGCTTCCAACATTTCTACTTGTGTACTGGGCAACTGATACTGGCAAGGGTTCATTCTCTAGCTCAGCTGTAGTGCTTGTCATGGAGGCTGGAGTAGCTGTGCCAGTCACTGGGGTTGGAGTAGCCATGGGCCTGTGTCTACTCAAGCCTGTCAGGGGCTTGGAGTAGCTGTAGTGCATGTTGCAGGTGTTGGAGTAGCTGCAGTGCCTGTTGTTTTCTCCTCAGATCCAAACAATTTCTTTTCCCCTTGCAGGTGCTGAGCAGTGTTGAGTTGGCCTGGGCCAGTCCCCAGCAAGTTGCAGTGATTTGTGTCTCTCTGGAATGGTCAAGGTGATGGCATAATTTTTCCAAATATTTTACTAATTATTCAGTATTGTCCACTTGTTCAGAAGTGAAGTTCTGAAACATTGGAGGTTTGCACTGTCTGAGGTACTTGCTCTTACTATTCCCCACACCCTACCACTCACAACTATCCGGCCTTGGGGGAGATCTCTGGTTGGTTTTCTTAAACAGTTGTTTAAATATGACCTGGAACATATTCAGGAGTAGGAGACATATCAACAGGAGTATGCTGGTTTGAACATCCTGAGGATATAAAAAATTTTCAAGAGCTGTTTTAACTAGCCTGGAGGAGAAGGGGAAGGTGAAGGAGAAAGGGAAGGTAGAGGAGCAGGGGGAAGCGTACTCCCTTGTGTTCCCCACAGATTAGCACTCTGAGTTGAAGAGGTAAAGAGTGTAATTATTAATAATTAATAGTTCTGAGATGGCTCCCAAAGTACTGAGATGATGGTAATGCTGAGTACAAATACTAGATTAGCTTCATGGCCAGTAATTTTATCCTATCATAAGCCAGTGTTACAAAGTACAACAAAATTATACCCTTAATCCAGGTGATAAACAGCACAACAGGGAACATACACAGCAAATAAAGTGTTACATAACACAACCCTGAGAACAAGTGCAACAGCTCTGATAGGAATTAAGTCAACATTGTGACCAGCAATATTAAACAATTTCATAAATGCGTATAGCAAATTTGTTTTAACACATTTCAGTCTGATCTCCTGTTACATCTACCCTTTGTGCCCCATGTTGGGTGGGGCATTGTGGTTTAACCAAGCAGGCAATCAAACACCACACAGACACTTGCTCACCAACCTCCCACCACGGAGATGGGAGAGAGAACTGGGAGAAAAATAAAATTAAAATTCATGGGTTGAGATGAGGACAGTTCAATAGGACAGAAAAAGGAGGGGAAATAATGATTATGATAATAATAATAATATACAAAACAAGTGACAAATGGTACAATTGCTCACCTCATCCTGATCAATGTGCAGTCAGCTCTTGAGCAGTGGTCCCTGTCCAGTTTTGCCCTAGTTTATACACTGAGCATGATGCCATATTCCTTTGGCCAGTTTGGGTCAGCTGTACCAGCTGTGTCCCCTCATGGCTTCTTGTTCCCAGTTTGCAAACTGGTGGGGTGTGGTGAGAAGCTGAAAATTCCATGGCTTAGTGTAAACACTGCTCAGCAACAACTAAAACATCAGTGTGTTACCAACAGTATTATTATCCTAAACCAAAACACAGCACTGTACCAGCTACTAGGAAGAAAATTGACTGTATCCCAGCTGAAACTAGGACAATTATTCTCTTCATCCTCTTCTCTGCTCTAGTTACTCAGCCCTTTTTACTGATTTTTTCTGGGAGGGTTCAGTGAAGTCTGCCAAAGCAAAGAAAGGCAAGGCAAAGTCAGTCCAGGCAAAATAAGGCAATTCAAAGCAAAACTTTGGGTACTAAGGAGGCCCCTCCATCTTCTCTTAACCCAGCATCTCAGGTCACTTGCTGGTGGTTTGTGCATTCCTCAGGAAAACACGTGGCAGTTCACACAACAGGTTTGCCCACATGTGCTGGGCCCAGGGTGCGATCATTGGACAAGGAGGGGACATCAGCAAGGAGTTGCAGTGGGCTCTCTCCTTGGGGTTCTCAGCCCTGCACCTCCCACAGTCAGTGACATCCAACCAAGCAGGCATGTGAGGCTGGGAGCAGCATTGGCACGGTGTTGCAGTGTACCCAAGTGCCAGGCTTTATAGATCTTCCCATATAGCAGTGTTCCTCCAGGCTCTCTGACCTTGCTAATGAATTCTTCTCACTCTGCTCTACTGGTGTTAGCTCTCCTAGGCCATTGCCACAATATGAAGACAAAATTTAAAAAGAAGCAGAATTCTCCTACTGACATTTTGCTTTATTTCTGCCTTGAGTACAACCTGCTACAAATATTTATTATTGTAAAGGTGGATTATTGTTTGTTCCCTTTCTTTCCTTTGGGTTTATTGATTTGTGGCCTACAATAATGCAGGTTTCCTGTTTATTGCATCCCATCTAGCCACTATGTTATATTGCATTTTACCCATATTATAGATATGTAGGTCTTTGTATGTTGCAAATGGTATGAGGAGAGTACAAGTTGCAAGCAGGCTGTGTCATGGCCTTGATGGTATCAGAGGGTAATGAGGAGTCACTTGCAGGTTTTTGACCCAGCAAGGCAAGTAAAGTCTCATGGTTCACAGGCTTTAGGAAATTTCTTGATATTAAGATAATATTTTTACAGAAAATAAAGGTCATTAATACAATTTCAAAATTAATGGCTTGTCTTCAGTGAAATGTAGAATTCCATCATGTATGAAGGTCCAGTTGTTTGTCATTTTTTGGTTTACTAAATGTTTGGAATTAATATTAGTTTGTCAGATTTTGTAAGTATTATTTTTTGCGTGATGAAATCATAAGCTAGCAATTAATTGTATTACTCGAGTGCATCAATTTCTCTTCAACAAACATTTTAAAAAGCCAAGAAACTTCAGGATGTTTTTAATAGCTCAACCAAGTTTTCATATATCATGTGTCTTCTTTGAGCAAGAAAAACAGAGTGAAAGAGCAACAGAGAGATATCTGCTAATGTACACTTCATCATTATATTCAGATAAACAAAACAATTAAATAATGTAGGAGGTTTGTAAAGATTAGACCATTAGGGGCTAAGAACCCCTTGGTGATCAGCTATTTGTTAAGTATTGAAGAGTAACTTTTTGTGATTCTGTTTCTGTACGCTGAGCCTGTCAAGTGGAGACTGCTAGAAAACAGAGCACTGCTGTGTTTTGCAATTGGTGTGCCAAGCACTATTTCTCTATGGAAATGAACAGATTTTTTTTTAATTTGCTACTTTATTGTATTTATAATTAGCCGTCTGGAAAAAAAAAGTTCTCTTTTAGCATCTGCAGTGATGCATTGATTCTTTCATTACAGCAAATACACATGACCCCCGGTGTTCAACTGTAAACAATAATAGTTACTGGCTTCATTAGGAAGCTAGCAGATGGCTTGTAAGTTCTCATGGTAGCATTTATCCATTTGAGGCTTGCAGCGTGCAAATGTTTGTCTTTTAAACAGGATAAAACAATGTAAAAGGGACTCTGTGCTTTGTTTTTATTAGTAGCAATTCATTTGTTTTGCAGATTTGAATCCAAGTATCTGAATGCACTGTCAATATTTCCTGGCTGCAGGTAAAATACTCTCTGGGCCTTACCTCTGCCTCTGTGCAATTTTCTGTACCAGAAGAAATGAGGCTGAATACCACTTCCAGAGCTTTGACAGAGATGTATTTTTCTTAGCAGAACTTTTGTTATAAACCCAACCCTGCTTCTTTTCCCCTTCCCCTTCGCCTTCCTCTTCCCCTTCCAAGTGGTGCCCTCTTTTATCAGAGAGGCAGTACTGCCCATAGCTTACCCTGCACAGGCTGGAGATCTGGCCATGACAATCATTAGTGCCCTTTTGTCATTCCAAAACATTTACAGAGCCAAATTTTTATGCACAGCTTTGGAATACCTGATGAATAACAGTTCATTTACTGTCATCACCAGTCTGGTGCTTAGAGTGTGATGAACTTCAGGGTGCTTCCCAGATAGGCTGCAGGCAGTTGCAATGATTGTCAAACATAACTGCCACATTTATTATCTCAATAGCCAGAGCTATCTGAAGACCAGTTAATATTCAATAAAATTTAGTAGAGCACAATGACACTTTTAAAGCAGAGCAGTGTGTGAGCCTTTGATGGCTTTTCCTGTAGTGCAAATACAGCGCAGACTCTCATTACTCTTTTTTCATACTCAGTTTTGTTGGTAGCTGGAATCAAGCTACATTATCAAGATGCAGAAGCAGGGGTCTCATATTAAATATGCTGTTAAATACCTTCCATTTTCTTTGAAAGCACAGATATGTAGTGGTGCAAACTCCCTCAAATAGTTGCAACACTGCATTACAACTGGATCTGCATGTGGTGAAGCCAACAACTACTTCATAGTCTGTGTTCATTCAGTATTGGCTGCTCGTGGTTTCTTCACATGAGCATTTGGCTGTTGGTTTTTACAATATGAAGGTAGAAATCAGCCATTTGTTTTAGAAAGGACCATCAAAAATTAGAAACTTTTTATAGGAAAAATCCTATTTTGAGGGTTTAAATGAACCTGACTGCCTGGGTCTCATGTTTCCTTTTTGTACAATAAAGGCATGAGTATCAAGAAGGGAAATTTGAGTAAGTAATGGTGAAAAATTCTTTAGGGTTTCATATTGTATTTTCATGTTTTATATTCAGTTTTAAAATCTAAAATTACTTTTGTTTGGAGGGACATCTGTATATCCTGGAAGAGATATTGGAATTTTGCTTTCAGAGCATGTATTTTCACTTTTTATCCTCTTCTGCTTTATTAAAAATAGTATTTGCATAAAAAACTTCCTTTCTTCTAAGCACATCTGCTGTTGCTTCTACCTCACCTGAAGATCTAAACCTTTGCATGTGATATCTACAATGAAGAATAAGCAGCAGGAGCTGATGAGCTTTCAAGAAATAAAGATCCTATTTTCATGCAAATGTACTAGTAATTAAAATCGTTGGGAGAAAAGAAAAAGGCAACTCAATATGTAATACATTCAAATTTAATTTTAACTATAATAGTTTAAAACTTTTCCATAAGAACACCCAGATTCTTTAAGTGGTTTCATTTTGAGAACAGTAATAATTGTCATTCAGATTAATGGGTTAGTTTTTCTTCTCAAAAGACACCTTTAAAATAAGTTTAGGGGTAATAGTAAGAAGTTTTAAAGGTTGTGGTTTTTTCCCTGTGGTTTAAAATAAAGTTAAATTCCTAAGTGAACTGAACTTCCATTCAAGCCTGTGGCTGAAGTATGGCTGTACTTAAACATTCAGCCTAAGGCCTACTACAAGCCCAACATGACTTCCATTACAGAAAGTATGTCAAGCTGTATCTTCAGCATTTAATGTTGTCATTAACCATCTCACTATCCTGAAGGAAGCAGTTTATTGAAAAACAAAAACTGTTTTTATTAAGTTTTACCATTCCTTTTAATCACTTCAAATCTTACAAATTCAAGAAGGAAAAGATACTTTGTGGCAATAATGCATTCCATAATTTTTTCCTTTTAAAATTACTGCAGGAATTCAGAGAGAATCAACTTACACCTTAGAGAGACTTAACTTATACCATTTCTCTTCTCTTCTAAAATCTGAGATCTTGAGCATTCTCTATTCTCATGACACATGAGCACAATTCCCAATAAAATAAAACCATTGCCTAAACATGGGACCCAGTTCCGATCATCTTTGAAGCTCTAAGGCTGCAAAGTTCAAATGCATAAACAACTTCTGCCATTTTATCTTATGCTATTCAAATTCCTTACTCTGTCTGTAGAGCTAGAGCTAGTCACAGCCCCCAAGTGATATGTGCCTCTTTACTGATTAGAAATAAGTTTACTTCTGGTGGGTTTGGAAAGACTAGGCATTTTTATATATATATGTGTATATATAT